>ML786521.1:291231-321111 GCA_009831015.1 Picea engelmannii | reverse complement strand
GATTTGTTGTAGGATATTGGCAGGGTTGTTGAGGATTCTATCACTTGGGTTTTCATTGCAGGGCCTTGGACATCAGATCTAGTGCTTTCTGAGATAGTTTTATGGCTCAGATTATTTCTTGAGCAGTGGGGCGAATTGTAGAGAAGGAGGGCATTTTTGAGATCTAGATCTAGTCCGTTTGGAGGGGTTACACTTCAGATCTGACCCTGAGACTTTACCTAGTGATTTGCAGTGTCTCGATCTATATTTCTGGAGAGTTTCAGAGCATTTGGAGGCCTCCTTCAACAGGGTCGAATTATCTAGGGTTTTAGTCATCTAGTGGGGCACACCATTCAGTGGGGGATTTCAAATCTACAAAGATTGAGAGGGATCTATCAGTTGGCATATTTATTAGGGTGATTGGACACTTTTGACAGCAGGGCCGAGTTATTGAGGGTTTCATCCTTCTATTAGAGTGTGGCATTCTTCAGCTGGAGAGTTTGGCATTCAGATCTGCTGGTATTGATATTCATTTCTTATTCATCCTTTGAATGCATCTTTTGTATTAGCAGGAGCATTTTGTTGCAGCTCTTATCTATTTTCTATCTTCTTGGCCATCTATTGAGCATTCTGGATCGACATCTTCATTGTAGCAGGTTTCTCTATTTTATGAATAAAGAAAAATTGAGATGTTTTGGCTTGTCTATCTTATTGCATATGGTTGAGGTATGTTCCATGGTTATCTCTTTCTGTTATTTGTTGCATACACACCTATAAACACATCTAAAAAGTAGATCAACAAAGTGTTTGATGAAATACCACAACCAGGAAAAAGTTTTAAAAAGACACCAAAACAGTGATGATCCTTGCATAATGGCTTGGGATCATTACAGAATTTCCATTGGGAAGTCAAATTTTGCTCAACATGTCAGAATTTGGCACTTCGACACTTTGGGAGATGAGGGATCGAGGTCCTTGCTCAGCAGTTCCCAAAGTCGCAATATGCGACACGAATGAAAGGAAGGACGTGGCCAACGATTTAGGCATTTGGGTATTTCAAGTTTCAGCAGGTGGAAGGCCGAGAGTCTTGACAATAGGGATTGCGAAATTTCGAAGCCCAAAGCTCTGAAATCCTGAAATCATGATTTCATCGTGGGGAAGAATATTTGGGTTGGTGCTTGGTGTTTTCTCATGTAGGCTCAACTCGTAAGGACCTGTGGACGCACCGTGAGTGTATGATATATTCCCTATGGGAAGATCAAAGAGTTAATTAGACTCAAATGGCATATTAAGAATGATCCTGTGGCAAACCTCAACATGAGGGTTCGGGGGTTAGGGTCATTTGTGGTATCAGAGCCTGAAGCTTGAATCTTGTCTGTAGATTTCAGGCAGAGGAAGTTAGAAGCAAAGGATTACTCTGATATACATCTGTTGTGGTATTAGAAGCTAAAAAAAGTTCTTTGCTTTCTATAGCAGAGGAAAGAGAGCATTTTTATAGCCATGCCGCCAAGGAGAAGGGATAGGAAATTACCCGATCCAGTAGTGGAGAGGTAGATGTACAAATTACGTGCTAGGCTTGATGCCATGGAGACAACACAGAGGTGCACAGTTGACATTGGAGATATCAGCGAAGATGAGAGCGAGAATGGAGATGAAGTAGAAGAAATTGCAGCCGAAGATGCAGTTGAAGAACGCCTATTCAGGGTTGTTGCAAGGATAGGTGCCCGAGAAAAAATGGACATTCCAGTATATGAAAGGAACCTGGATGTTGAAGAACTTCTAGACTGGATTAGAGCTCTGGATAAGTACTTCGACTATGAGGATGTCGAGGAAGACAAAAAATTCAAACATGCCATTACATGACTTAAAGGGCATGCAACATTATGGTGGGATGAAATGCAGGCTGATAGACGCTGTAAAGGCAAACCGAAGATCAAAAGTTGGGATAGAATGGTTGCGAAGATGAAAGAAAAATTCATACCCAAGGATTATCAAATCACTTTGTTTCGGAGAATGTATAATTTGAGACAGAAGCTGATGATAGTGAACTAATACACTGAAGAATTCTACAAGATAAACATCAGAGCAGGTCATCGGGAAAACGATGATGAAAAAGTTTCCAGATACATGAATGGTCTGCGATATGACATTCAGGATGAGATGAACATGATGATCATTTAGAATTTGGAGGATGCTTATAAGATGGCTCTAAAAGATGAAGAGAATTTGAGCCGAAAGCAAGGTCAAAGAGGCCGGGATAGAAGCCAAACCAGAGGCAAAACAATTGTCTAGGACAGAACCCATAAATCTAAATAAGAGGGAAAGAAACCTCAACCTCGACTTGAGAGAGGTGGAAGCTCACAGAGAGGAAAGTATGCTGATGGAAACACTTTTCCTTGAGCCAGAGGAAGAGGAAGAGGAAGAGGTGGAGAAGTGAAATATTTTGTCTGTGGGAAAAATGGACATAAATCTTATGAGTGTCCAGATAGAAAAAAGGAAGGTGGTGAAACTCACATTGCCAAAGCTCAAAGGTGGAATGTTGAGGTTGAAGATGCTGAGGGTAGAAGATCCTTGATGATGAAGAAAGTTCTCTTAACACCAAAGAAAGAGGCAGAGAACCCAGCCCAAAGGAACAAATTGTTTCGGACTACTTGCAAGACCAAAGACCAGGTATGCAAAGTCATCATGGACAGTGGTAGCATAGACAAATCTTGTTTCTATAGAGATGGTAGAAAAGATGGAGTTGGAGACTATCATACATCCAAGCCCATACAGAGTTTAATGGCTACAAAAAGGACATCAAGTAAATGCCGCTAAACAATGTTTAGTTGAATTTAAAATAGGGGGATATAAAGATGAAATATTGTGTGATGTCATTCCCATGGATGTTTATCATCTATTACTAGGTAGACCATGGCAGTATGACAGGAATGTGATTCATGATGGGAGAAAGAACACATACACCCTAGAGAAGAATGGGAGGACTCACATGTTACTGCCAATTAAGGATAAAACAGTGAAACCAGAGGTAAGCAACATTATACTTCTTATGAGTGGGAAGGAACTTCTTAAGGAGGTTAAGAAGAATGAAGACACATAATTCATTGTGGTAAGGAAGCCCATAATTGTTTTAACCAATACAAGAGTGGATGATTTACCGAAGGAAATCCAGAAGTTATTGGAAGAGTTTGCTGATATAGTAGTGGACGAACTACCTTGTTCGTTGCCAACAATAAGAAGTACAAGTCATTACATTGATCTCATACCTCAAGCCATTTTACCAAACAAAGTCGTGTACAGGTTGATGCCGCAGGAGAATGAAGAAGTCAAGAGGCAAGTTCAAGATTTAATGGACAAAGGATTGGTTCGGGAAAGCTTGAGTCCATGCATTGTTCCAACAATGCTCAGCCCGAAGAAAGATGGACGTTGGAGGATGTGTATAGACTCAAGGGAAATCAATAAGATTACCATCAGATATAGATTTCCATTGCCAAGGATGGATGACTTGATGGATTTCTTAAGTGGAGCAAAGTATTTTTCAAAAGTTGATTTGAAAAGCGGATATCATCAAATTCGAATGAGAGAAAGTGATGAATGGAAGACAACATTCAAGACGAATGAGGGGTTGTACGAATGGCTTGTCATGTCATTTGGATTAACGAATGCACCCAGTACTTTCATGAGATGAACGAAGTCCTGAAGGATTTCATTGGGAAATTCGTCATTGTGTATCTTGACGATATACTAATTTTCAGCAAGACAGAAGCAGAACAATTGAATCATTTAACTGCAATGATGAGGAGATTACAGCAAGAGAAGTTGCTGATAAATGTGAAGAAATCATCATTTATGAGGATAGAACTCATTTATTTGGGTTTCGTTATCTCTGCAAATGAACTGAGAATGGATCTGGATAAGGTAGAAGCAATTAAAAATTGGGCATCACCGAAAATTGTGTTTGAAGTTCGAAGCTTCCATGGATTAGCTAGTTTCTACAGGAAATTTATCCGAAATTTCAGTGGGATTAGCGCATCGATGATGGATACGGTGAAGAAAATACATAAATCCTTTCACTGGACAGAAGAAGTAGAGAAAAGTTTCAATCTGCTGAGGAGGAAGATTATTGAAGAGCCAATTTTGGTGTTGCCAGACTTTAGCAAGACATTCTAGCTCAAGTGTGATGCGAGTGGATTTGCAATTGGAGCGGTCTTGATCCAAGATGACAGAACGATCGCATACTTCAGTGAAAAACTGAATGACGCGAAGGTTAAGTACTCCACATATGATAAATAATTCTATGCAGTCATACAAGTGCTGAAAAAATGGAGACATTATTTGGTTTCTAAAGAGTTTGTCTTGTACAGTGATAATCATGCTTTACAATTCGTGACTCAATAGGAGAAGTTGAACCAAAGACATGTTAAATGCGTTGAATATATGTAGAACTTTACCTTTGTGATCAAACATATTTCTGGAACTGCTAACAAAGTTGTTGAAGCTTTGAGAAAGAAATGTTTGCTTATGCAGGAATTTAGAGTCAAAACTTTGGGTTTTGATAACCTCAAGGAGATGTACAGAGATGATCCAGATTTTAAAGAGGCATATGAGGCATCTGAGAATCTGATTCTTAGGGACAGAAACTAGTGGACCAAATATATGATTCAGGATGGATTATTATTCAAGGGCAACCAGTTATGTGTTCCAAAATTCTCCATGAGGGAGAATCTGTTGAAAGAAAAACACAGTGGAGGATTGGCTGGACATTTCGGTCATGACAAAATGTTCTCAAAATTAAGTGGCTCATATTTTTGGCCAAGAATGATGACATATGTCAAGAGATTTGTGGACAGATGTAGAATTTGTTAGCACACAAAGGGAAAAGGGTAGAACATAGGGTTGTACCATCCATTACTCATACCTGAGAGGTCATGGGATGCAGTGAGCATGGATTTTGTATTGGGACTGCTAAGGATGCAAAGAGGATTTGATTTAATCTTTGTGGTAGTCGAAAAATTTTCAAATATGGCACATTTCATACCATTCCAGAAAGCCAGCGACGCAACTCATATTGCAAACTTGTTTTTCAAAGATGTTGTCAGACTTCACGGCTTGCCAAGAAGTATTGTGTCTGATTGAGATACCAAGTTTGTGGGACATTTCTGGAGAACTTTATGGAAGAAGCTAGGGACAAGTTTGTCATTTAGCTCAATGTATCATCCTCAAACAGATGGGTAGACAAAAGTTGTGAACAAGAGCTTGGGAGATTTGATAAAAATCCTAGTGATTGAACACCACAGTCAGTGGGATCATATTCTACCACAGGAAGAATTTGCTTACAATGAATCGCTCAACAGGACCACATGGTAGAGTCTGTTTCAGATTGTATATGGAATGCATCCAAGGGGAGTTTCTGAATTGAAAGATTCAGAACGAGTTGAGTTCAAAAGTGCTAGTGCAGAAGATTTCCCATAGGCAATGAAAGCACTTCACAGCCATGTTAAGGAACGATTGCAGAGTTTGAGTCAAGAGTACAAGCACAGAGCAGATCAACACCGGCGAGAACTTCAATTTGAAGTTGGTGATATGATTCTTGCACATCTGAGGAAGGAGAGGTTCCCAAGAGGAACATATAACAAACTGAATATGAAAAATATTGGACCATGTAAGGTCGTGAGAAAATTTGGGGCAAATGCATATGAGATTGAATTACCTGATGGGATCAAAATTTCACTAATATTCAACATCTCAAATTTGTATCCTTACAAAGATGAAGAAGCAAGAGCAAAGGATGCGTAGCAAGAAATTCAGTGGACCAAACAAATTCCTGTAGCTAAAAGGCCATAGATGGAAAGTATAATTGATAAGAGGGTCAACAGAAAGACCAGAAGGAAAGAGTATTTTGAATACTTGGTCAAATGGAAGGGACATCCAGTTGAGGATGCTAGTTGGGAGGATGAAGAAGAATTTTGAAATCATGGTCAGACCGTGCAAGAGCTCATGAACAAGAGTTCATGAAAATTTTCAAGCGAGGGAGTATGATGTAGGAGCATCATAAGCAGCCAAGAAAGTGTGGAGCGGAAGACAGCTGGAAAGCACCAACGTATTTTGCACATGTTGAAAATGTTCTGAAGTATTCTTGAAATATTAAGGAGCGGATGTTAATGTGACAGTTAAGAAGGTGTCCTTGCATTTTTTCATAAGTATTGTAAACAGATCTTGACCAATCTGCTCTCATCTTTCATTGTAAAAGGAATTTAAGCCCAGTTAATGATAGTAGGTAGAATTTAATGATAGATTAGATAGTTTAGGAGAATAGGAGGGAAAATGAATATAGACACCCTCATCTTTGTATCATTGTATCAAGAAGGTATTGTATCATTAGCATAGAGCAGGAGAGAAGAGAGTTGTAGCAGGAATTTGTGTTGAAGAACCCATGTACAAAAACTCTGATTTAATATATGGAGCTTTGAATCAGATTCATACTGTTATGATGCTCTCTATGTATACATGTTAATGATATGCTTACATTCATTTTATTCTCTCTGTTATGCATTTTCTTTGATGTTGTGTTGAATGTATGATTTCATGTTGGATGTTTGAAGTCTGAGAGAAGAAACAGAATGAGTTTCAAGTTTTCCTCTTCTTGAGTGAGAGTTCCTATAAGGAGTGTAGTGAAAACGTCCGCAAGGTGTTTGTTGATAGGTTTCAGAGTTTATCTCTGAAAGATCGGGAGGGATACCATTGTTCTCATTCAAACATAAGTGTAGGTGAAGAACAGGAGCTGTGTAAGGTGTGCGCAGGCTGGTCGAGACCTTAGAATTTATCGACTAAGGTTGAAAGGTGAAGGGCTACTGTTGCAGAGAAGGTGTACAGAATCGAAGAGTCAAATACTTAAAAGTATTTGAAGGATTTCCACAAGGAGTGTGTGCAGGAGACTTTTGGGAGACTCAAGTTTGCAAGAAAGCTTAGGAGGGTTAATGCCTTGGAAGCATTCAAGGGAAGGAAGGAAGGGAATCTTCGCACAGAAGGTTAAGTCCAGTGCAAGAACATTGACTCGTTCCATTGATATTCTTGAAGGAAGAATTGAACGGTCAGAATTCTCTGTGGAGAACTCCCGAAACGGCGAGGATCGTAGGATCTAGAAGAGTTGCAGGGTGGATAAGAGTGGGACAAATCCATCACTTGGGTATCAATATCCAACGTGGATTGTGGATCATGACTGTTGGACTGTCGATACCATTTCAGCACTTTGGGGTTCTAAAGACTGAAGGGTCGGGATAGTAGCATCAGGATTCGTGAAATTGTGAAATCCAAAAACCTCAAAAAGGTGAAAAGTTCCATTGGGAAGTCAACTTTTTTTGAACACGTCGGAATTCGGCACTTCGTCACTTTGGGAGACAGGGGATCAAGGTCCTTTCACAGGAGTTCCTGAAGTCACGAAATGCGACAGGGATGAAAGGAAGGACGTGTCCATCGATTTTGGCGTTTGGGTATTTAGGGTTTCATCATTTGGAAGGCTAAGAGTCTCAACAATAGGGATTGCTAAATCACAAAGCCCAAAGCTCCGAAATCCCAAAATCATGATTTCATCGCGGGGAAGAAGATTTGGGTTGTGCTTGGTGTTTTCTCACGCAGGCTCAACTCGTAAGGACCTGTGGATGCACCATGAGTGTATGAGATATTCCCTGTGGGAAGATCAAAGAGTCAATTAGAATCAATGGTTATATTAAAATGATCTTGTGGAAGACCTCCACACGAGGATTTGGGGGTCTGCGTCAGTTGTGGTATCAGAGCCTGAAGCTTGAATCTTGTCTGTAGATTTTAGGAAGAGGAAGTTAGAAGCAAAGGAGTACTTTGATATACATCCATTGTGGTATCAAAAGCTTAGAAAAGTTCTTTTCTTTCTATAGCAGAGGAAAGAGATCATTTTTATAGCCATGGCGCTAAGGAGAAGGGATAGGCAATTACCCGATCCAGCAGTGGAGAGGGAGATGTGCGAATTACGTGATAGGCTTGATGCCATGGAGACAACACAGAGGTTCACAGCTGACGTTGGAGATATCATCAAAGATGAGAGTGAGAATGGAGATGAAGTAGAAGAAATTGCAGTCGAAGATGTAGTTGAAGAACGCCTATTCAGGGTTGTTGCGAGGATAGGTACCTGAGAAAAAATGGACATTCCAGTATATGAAGGAAACCTATATGTTGAATAAATTCTAGACTGGATTAGAGCTCTGGATAAGTACTTCTACTATGAGGATGTCGCGGAAGACAAAAAAGTCAAACATGTCATTACAATACTTAAAGGGCATGCAACATTATGGTGGGATGAATTGTAGGCTGACAGACGTTGTAATGGAAAACTAAAGATCAAAAGATGGGATAGAATGGTTGCAAAGATGAAAGAAAAATTCATACCCAAGGATTATCAAATCACTCTGTTTTGGAGAATGTATAATTTGAGATAGAAGCTGATGACAGTGAAAGAATACACTAAATAATTCTACAAGATAAACATCAGAGCAGGTCATCGGGAAAACAATGATGAAAAGGTTTCCAGATACATGAATGGTCTACGATATGACATTCAGGATGAGATGAGAATGATGATCATTCAGAATGTGAAGGATTCTTATCAGATGGCTCTGAAAGATGAAGAGAAACTGAGCCGAAATCAAGGTCAAAGAGGCCAGGGTAGAAGCCAAACCAGAAGAAAAACAATTGTCCAGGACAGAACCCAGAAATTTAAAGAAGAGGGAAAGAAACATCAACCTCAACCTAAGAGAGGTGGAAGCTCACAGAGAGGATAGTATGCTAATGGAAAAAAATTTCCTCGAGCCAGAGGAAGAGGAAGAGGAAGAGGTGGAGAAGTGAAATGTTTTGTCTGTGGGAAAAACAGACATAAATCTTATGAGTGTCCAGACAGAAAAAAGGAAGGTGGTGAAACTCACATTGTCGAAGCTCAAAGGCAGAATGTTGAGGCTAAAGATGTTGAGGGCAAAAGATTATTGATGATGAGGAAAGTTCTCTTGACACCAGATAAAGAGGCAGAGAACCTAGCCCAAAGGAACAAACTGTTTCAGACTGCTTGCAAGACCAAAGATCGGGTATGCAAAGTTATTGTGGATAGCGGTAGCACAGATAATCTCATTTCTACAAAGATGGTAGAAAAGATGGAGCTAGAGACTATCGTACATCCAATCCCATACCGAGTTTCATGGCTACAAAAAGGACATGAGATAAATGTCACTAAACAATGTTTAGTTGAATTTAAAATAGGGGGATATAAGGATGAAATATTGTGTGATGTCATTCCCATTGATGTTTGTCATCTATTGTTGGGTAGACTATGGAAATATGATAGAAATGTGACTCATGATGGGAGAAAGAACACATACACCCTAGAGAAGAATGGGAGGACTCACTTGTTGCTACCAATTAAGGATAAAGAAGTGAAACCAAAGGTAAGCAACATTGTACTTCTCATGAGTTGGAAGGAACTTCTTAAGGAGGTTAATAATAAGGAAGACACACAATTCATTGTGGTAAGGAAGCCCATAATTGTTTTAACCAGTACAAGAGTGGATGATTTACCGAAGGAAATCCATAAATTGCTAGAAGAGTTTGTTGATATAGTAGTGGACGAACTGCCTTGTTCGTTGCCACTGATCAGAAGTATAAGTCATCACATTGATCTCATACCTAGAGCTAGTTTACCAAACAAATCCACATATAGGTTGATGCCACGGGAGAATGAAGAAGTCAAGAGGTAGGTTCAAGATTTAATGGACAAAGGATTGGTTCGGGAAACCTTGAGTCCATGCGTTGTTCCAACAGTGCTCAGCCCGAAGAAATATGGAGGCTGGAGGATGTGTATAGACTCAAGGGCAATCAAAAAGATTACCATTAGATACAGATTTCCATTTCCAAGGATGGATGACTTGATGGATTGCTTAACTGGAGCAAAGCATTTTTCAAAAGTTGATTTGAAAAGCAGATATTATCAAATTCGAATGAGAGAAGGTGATGAATGGAAGACAGCATTCAAGATGAATGAGGGGCTGTACAAATGGCTTGTCATGCAATTTGGCTTAACGAATGCACCCAGTACTTTCATGATATTCATGAAAGAAGTCCTAAAGGATTTCATTGGGAAATTCATCATTGTGTATCTTGACGATATACTAATTTTCAGCAAGACAGAAGCATAACACTTGAAGCATTTAACTGGAGTGATGAGGAGATTACAGCAAGAGAAGTTGCTAATAAATGTGAAGAAATCATCATTTATGAGGACAAAACTCATTTATTTGGGTTTCATTATCTCTGCAAATGAGCTAACAATGTATCCAGATAAGGTTGAAGCAATTACAAATTGGGCATCGTCGAAAAGTGTGTTTGAAGTTCGAAGCTTCCATGGATTAGCTAGTTTCTACAAGAAATTTATCCGAAATTTCAGTGGGATTAGCACACCGATGATGGATACGGTGAAGAAAAGACATAAATATTTTTAATGGACAAAATAAGTAGAGAAAAGTTTCAATCTGCTGAAGAGGAAGATTACTGAACAACCAATTTTGGTGTTGCCATACTTTAGCAAGACATTCCAAGTCAAGTGTGACATGAGTGGATTTGCAATTGGAGTGGTCTTGAGCCAAGATGATAGATCGATCGCATACTTCAGTGAAAAACTAAATGATGTGAAGGTTAAGTACTCCACATATGATAAAGAATTCTATGCGGTCATACAAGCACTGAGGAAATGGAGACATTATTTGGTTCCTAACGAGTTTGTCTTGTACAGTGATAATCTGTCTTTACAATTCATCACTCAATAGGAGAAACTGAACCAAAGACATGTTAAATGGGTTGAATATATGCAGAACTTTACCTTTGTGATCAAACATATTTCTGGAACTACTAACAAAGTTGTTGATGCTTTGAGCAGGAAATGTTTGCTTATGCGGGAATTTAGAGTCAAAACTTTGGGTTTTGATAACCTCAAGGAGATGTACAGAGATGATCCAGATTTTAAAGAGGTGTATGAGGCATCTAAGAATCTGATTCTCAAAGACAGAAACCAGTGGACCGAATATATAATCCAGAATGGATTATTATTCAGGGGCAACCAGTTATGTGTTCCAAAATGCTCGATGAGGGAGAATCTGTTGAAAGAAAAACATAGTGGAGGATTGGCTGGACATTTCGGTCATGAAAAAACGTTCTCAAAATTAAGTGGCTCATATTTTTGGCCAGGAATGAGGACAAATGTCAAGAGATTTGTGGACAAATGTAGAATTTGTCAGCACACAAAGGGAAAAAGGTAGAACATAGGGTTGTACCATCCATTACCCATACTTGAGAGGTCATGGGATGCAGTGAGCATAGATTTTGTATTGGGACTGCCAAGGATGCAAAGAGGATTTGATTCAATCTTTGTGGTAGTTGAAAGATTTTCAAAGATGGCACATTTTATACCATGCCAGAAAACCAGCGACGCAACTCATATTGCGAACCTTTTTTAAAAGAAGTCGTCAGACTTCATGGCTTGCCAATGAGTATTGTGTCTGATCAAGATACCAAGTTCGTGGGACATTTCTAGAGAACTTTATGGAAGAAGCTGGGGACAAGTTTTTCATTTATCTCAGTATATCATCCTCAAATGGATGGGTAGATAGAAGTTGTGAATGGGAGCTTGGTAGATTTGCTAAGAAGCCTAGTGACTGAACACCATAGTCAGTGGGATCATATTCTACCACAGGCAAAATTTTCTTACAATGAATCGCTCAATAGGAGCACAGGGAAGAGTCCGTTTCAGATTGTATATGGAATGCAGCCAAGGGGAGTTTCTGAATTGAAATATTCGGAACAAGCTGAGTTCAAAAGTGCTAGCGCAGAATATTTCGCAGAGGCGATGAAAGAACTTCACAGTCAGGTTAAGGAACAATTGCAAAGTTCGATTCAAGAGTACAAGTGTAGAGCAGATCAACACCGGCAAGAACTTCAATTTTTAGTCGGTCATATGATTCTTACACATATGAGGAAGGAGAGGTTCCCAAGAGGAACATATAACGAACTAAAGATGAAAAATATTGGACCATGCAAGGTCATGAGAAAATTTGGGGCAAATGCATATGATATTGAATTACCTGATGGGATCGGAATTTCACCGATATTCAACATCTCAGATTTGTACCCTCACAAAGCTGGAGAAGTAGGAGCAAAGGATGAGCAGTAAGAAATTCAGTGGACCAAACAAATGCTTGTAGCTGAAAGGCCACAGATGGAAAGTACAATTGATAAGAGGGTCAGCAGAAAGACCAGAAGGAAAGAGTATTTTGAATACTTGGTCAAATGGAAGGGACATCCAGTTGAAGATTCCAGTTGGGAGGATGTGTGCAGAATGAACTTGATCTGCAAGCCCTTGAACTCTTTTCTGAAATGCATCATCTAAGCCTGAGATTGGACATATTTATGTTTGTCAGTGTTCTTCAGGCTTGTGAAAACCTTGGTGTTCTGTAATAGGTCAAAGAGCTTCACGTCCATGTGATCAAAACTGGATTTTAGTCAAATATATCTGTAGCTAGTACCCTTGTTACCATGTATGCTAAGTGCAATAACATAGAGTATGCACACAAAGTGTTCAAAAGAGAAACCAAACATGACTTGATCTTATGGAGTGCAATGCTTACAGTATATGCTCACGCTAATTTTGGAGAGGAGGTATTGGACCTCTTCTGTGAAATGCAACAAGCAAGTATGAAATCACATCAATTCATCTTTGCAAGTATTCTCCAAGCATGTGCCAATTTGGAAACTTTAGGATATGGTAAGGGGATAAATAATGGACATGCATATCGAAAAAAAATAATAGTGTGTGCTTCCCTATAAAACCTCATGAAATTACATGGAAAAGGGCCAAACATACATGAAACTAGAGAAAAAATTAGAAAAATTAAACTGTCTGTTGCATTCATGTGTCCTCAAACACAAAAACCTTGCTTATCAAAGAGTTTGACCTTCTTTTAAGGGAAGTCAAAGTTGTATTTGGGAGTCCAAAGAATTCTAATGTTGGTTTTATTCCAAAGAATGTTTTGTTTGGAGGCTTTGATGACGTGTTGGAGCTGGGAAAGAATGCAACAGAGTGTATTGACAATGAGGAGCTTATTGACAATGGTAAAGGGACAAAAGAGAGAATAAACAGATACAAAGAAGTATTTTCAACAACTTACCATTCTCTTTGCGAGTTCTCTCTCCTAGTTGGTGCACTCTGCAAGCTCTCTCTCTCGGTTCCCTCTATGATCTCTCTCTAACCGCGCAGCTTGTGAGCTCTCTCCCTGTGCCCTCCGCAAGCTCTCTCTAACCCCAAGCTCGAGCTCTCAGCTATCTCTGCTTGTGAATGGGTGTGAGTTAATGAATGGGCATGAGTATTTTCATGAATGGGCATGAGTATCATCATTGCATACCTCTTAAAATGAAATTGCAGCCTCCTTCTACCCATTCAACTATTGAACATTACCATATAGTTTCAATTTCCCACAAAAAATTACCATCAAAGGTGTTGGAACCCAATGGGGGTCATTAAGGGAATTTTTCAAGGATACCTTTCCATAATCCCACAAGTGAGTTTACTTGTGTTTATAAGTAAAATAAAGGGCCACTAAGGTTTCCTTTCATAAATTTGTGGGTTTGGGAATGAAGTTACCAAGCCCTAGTGTGTCAGTTGATGTTGACCCAAATTATAGTAAAACACTAGAATTGAGTTAACTAGGTGTTTCTTAGGTCCATTGTGTGGATAAGGGGTAGTTCTAGTGATATCCAATTCACAATGATTTCCCCTTCGATTGTACACCCTTATGAAGGTCTTCCTGAGAAATCACAAATGTTACAAAGGACTTTAAAACTAGTTATTCAACTTTTAAGTTTCCAATTTAAATGGTCTTAGGGATTTTGAAATGACTACCCAAACCTAACACCAAGGCTCTATATTAAGGCTAATGTTGGCKYKCTAGASCCAAAAYAYAAATKTTTAATTCATTTTATAATCTAGATTAATTTYAGGGTTGTTRYTTAGTGACGGGTTGTGCCTTTCRTACTTAATAATGCACAAATGCAAAAAATTAAGTGTTGTAAAAAATGAAATTCAAAAATGGAAAAAGGCATGAAAACCTATAGATGTTATTTTCCCTTTCCCTTTCTTCCTTTCATTATAGAAACTAAAAAAATTGTTATCAATAGGAAATACATATAGAAGGCTCAAAACCACTATGAAAAATAAATCTTTAACCCTATTTTGTAAGCCCAAAAAACCAAAAATATGTGGGAAAATGCTTTACAATCATGAAATTGTGTAGAAAATGGTTTCCATACATGAAATTGCACCAATGGTGATAAATATTGGACATGCATATCGAAAAAAAATAACAGTGTATGCTTCCCTATAAAACCTCATGAAATTACACGAAAAAGGGCCAAACATACATGAAACTAAAGAAAAAAATAGAAAAATTAAAAATACAAAAGGGAAGGCAATCATGCATAGAACTAATGTGGATTTTTGAAAAAAAAATGTTGACAAGCATACAAAAGGTTAAAAAACCAAAAAATCCCTAATAATCAATCAAAGAAAGAAGAATTTCAAAAATCCATCCCTCGTGGAMTCACCATTTTGTCRTAGGAATATTTTAGCATAGTGGGTAGAAACCRTTCCACAATAGTGGATTGATATGMTAAGGAAMAACRATAAAAGAATTACCTATTCTACCCTCTCAAACAAACAAGMAAATGATGGAAAACTAAAGTTTAAGAGGAAAGAGAAAGGATTATACATGTGWGAMATTCCTTTCAAGATATTCAAATCTTTAGGTYGAGTTGAAAGAGAAGGAGAAGGGAAACVGTCTTGAAATAARCCTACACACAAGAMGRCGAATAAAAACTTAWTGTTTTCTATAATGGTAAACTCTAGCACTAACTTGCTCAAAATGGGAAAATCCATAATTTACTTAAATACCCATCCATAAAATTGCATATAATTGACATGAAACAACAATGTGAAATGGGGAAAAGAAATGAAATTATTATGTAGTCAACAAGAAAATAGTGGATTGTTACCTTGCATGAGATGGGTAGATCTAAACCTTCTCTCCTCAAGGTTCTTACCTTCAAAAGGGCTCATGAGTCCAAAAGCATCTCCATCTCTCTTCCCAAACTTCAAACAAGCAAGTAGAAAATGTACAAGAATGGTTCCAATATGGGGAACCCAAGATAATTCTAATGACATAACCTTATAATTTAATACAAGGATCCTCAAATTAATGTATAGGAGGCCTTTTTATACATGGAGGGTGATGATGGATTCCCTTAAAGAAAAATAAGATGAATGAGAGTAATAATGAAGGACCAACACTTGGCCTTGTCATAAGAGAGGTGAAAATGGGGGTGGCACAAAACTTCCATCGACATAGATAAAATATGAGAGGGACATAGGTAAGAAATCATGAATTAAAATCCATGGGGTGGATCACTAAATTGATGTCAAAATGAGGAAAATAGAATGAATATGTTTCTATATTTAGGTGGAGTAAACAAAATTTAACAATTATAATGACAAGGTGGAATGACACAACTAGATTAATCAATATTCATGCTTCAATCAACAAAACATTGACACCTCCATGGACTCATGGGGAAAATTCATAGAATATGAATATTTTTATTTAATTTTTATTCTTGTTTTATCTTTAGTGGAAATAATAAAACAATATGTTCTGTTAATGAGAGAGGACAAGTATCAAGGTGTAAGAAAATACATTCTCAAGTGTGCAAGGGAACATAAGGGTGAAAAGCAAGTAGAGAAATAAGTGTGTAGGAAATGATGGACGCCTTAATCTAACGTAGGGGCGTGCCACCCAGGCACGTCCTTGCATAGGACCTTCTTTTTCTTGGCCCGAAGAACTCGAAGGTTCTTCTATTTCCCTGTTGGGAAATCTACACCCACAACACTCTTCCCAGAGGTCTCCCCTTTACTACCAGGAGATCAGCGAAACCTCGCTACCTCATGAGTTCGTGACTTAAAATCTCCAAACTTTCCTTTCAAATATTGCGATACCCGATCTGGTGATATGGGTATAGCTCCTTCCACATACAACCGTGGGCCAGGATTAACTATTAGCGTCTTTCACAACTCTGCGATCTCGCAACCTCGCGACCTCGCCGGTTGAACCGTCGAGGTTTCACCCTCCTAGTCTGCGAGTCCCTGAGATGCGCGGTCCCACCTTATGCTCTACCACACATCCACAAGAATCTCGTCTCCTCATCACTTCGTGATTCACCGTCCACACAAGTCTCACTCCTCGACACTTCGCGGCTCACGAATCCTTTAGGCCACATGTATTCCACTCACGCTCCACTATGGCCCACGCTACTCCAGCTGTCGGGATATCGCTATCTCGCGACCTCGCGATCCCCGTGGCCAAGTTCTCAAACCTTTTCTTGCGAGGTCCCGAGATACGATCCCTCGCGCAGATCCAACGGTCCTCCTGTACTCCGGATCCAACGGTTGTCCTTCTCTCACTACCTCGTCACCTCACGACTTGGAGTACCCGATCGTTGGACTCTCAAACTACGAGCTACCAATTTTGCGAGATCCATCGATCTCTCGCCACCTATCCTCCTCAGATGGATGACTACGATCCTCTCGCCACTTCGTCACCTCGTGTCCTCACGCCTCGCGACTTTGCTCACCCAATACTTGGGATTTCACTCAACGAACTCCTGAGTTTGCAAGATCACTGATCTCTGCCACCTGTCCCTTCAGATGGACGGCTCACAATCTCTCGCCACTTCGCTGCCTCATGACCTCACGTCTCATGACTTTTGACACCAAATTCTTAACCCTTCCTCTTACGATCTCCCGAGATGCGAGGTGCCACCTGTCCTCCAATGGTCAGAATCTCGCTCCTCGCAACCTCGCAACCTCCATGTCCAAACTCTTGAGTCTTTTCTCGCAAGGGCCCGATACACGATCTCGTGAACAATCCAACGGCTTTGACCGACTTGGATCAACGGTGCTGCCCCTCCTGAGATTTGAATCCTCTCCACGCCTGCGCTGTAACTACCTTGCACCTCTGGGAGATCCGACAGCTCTTGGAACTTCATGAAATCTCTTCCAAAGATTTCGTTCGTCCGTTCTCCCCTTGAGGATTCTGTGAAATAAAGAAGTGTCTCTCCACGAGACTTGTTTGCTCGCTCGCCAACCTGCGATGCTTCCTCCGACTTCCAACGACAATTTTCCTGCGCTTGTTCTTTGGTGAACTCGAAGGCCTATACCTCCTGAGCTTGTTCTCGACTTCTCAAGCCCTTCAGAGAACTTCTTGCACGCACTCCTTGCAACAAATCTTCATTCACGTCTAAGTGTTGAAGTCACTCGACTCTGCGCACTCCTGCAGCAGCAGTCTCCAAAGCTTCTTCTCAGTGTCACGACTGAGACTCTCCTTAGCCTGCGCACTCCTTGCACAGCTTTCGCAACTCACTCCCACTTCTGAGTGCTTTGAGAACAAGAGTTTAACTCCCGAGCCTTCTGTCAACGCACTCCCTGCGGACGACTCAACTGCACTCCTTGCAGGAATCCTTGCTCAAAGAGAAACAATTGTAACTCACCTCACTTCCTCTCAGATTTTAATCTCGACACATGAGATTATACACACAACATGATAACAAATGCATAACAGGAAGTAATACTCATAAGTCGAGCATTCAACACACATACACAGAGAATAACACAACAGCCATGAATCTGAATCAACTTCTTCTATTAATTCCATATCTGTACATAGGTGTTCTTCTACAACTCTCTGCTATTATCCTATGCTCTAGACTCTTCTAACTCCTATTGCTTAATGTTACAATGATACAAATGAGGGTGTCTATATCCGGTTTCCCTCCTGCACTCTAAAATTGTCTAATCTAAGAATTCAATTCTATCTACCTGCAACTACTACTATAAATTCTTCTGTCTATCTCAGATGAGAGCGTATGGCTCGAGGTCTAATTACATTTTTACCAAGGCACCTAAATTAAATGATCTCATTTACGTTTGCGCATCAACTTCAAGGGAAAATTTAAAAATTCAAAAACTTGCGTTGGACGTCTTCCAGCTATCTTCTTCTTCCACGTTGGTTTTGCTTGTCGTGAGGGATGCTCCTGCATCATACTCCCTCGCTTGAAAATTTGCATGGACTCCTGTCCATGAAATCCTGCATGGTATGTCCATGCTTCAAAATTTCTTCTTCAGTCTCCCAACTAGCATCTTCAATTGGATGACCTTTTCACTTAACCAAATATTCAAAATATTCTTTCCTCCTGGTTTTCTTACCCACTCTTTTATTTAGTATCTTCTCCATCTGTGGCTTCTTTGCAACTGGCATTTGCTTTTGCCACTGGATCTCTGGTTGATCATCACTTTCTTCTCCTGCTTCATCAGCTTTATATGGATATAAATCCGAAACATTAAATATCGGAGATATTCCAATGTCCTCTGGTAACTCGATCTCATAAGCATTCTCTCCCATCTTCTTCAAGACCTTGCATGGCCCAATTTTCTTCATCTTGAGCTTGTTGTATGTTCCTCTCTGGAACCTTTCCTTCCTCAAATGTGCCAGAACTAGATCACCAACTTCAAACTGAATTTGTCTCCGATGTTGATCTGCTCTGCACTTGTACTCCTGACTTGACTTCAATAGTCGCTCCTTCACCTGGCTGTGAAGTTGCTTCATCGCTTTAGTGAATTCTCCTGCACTAGCACTGCTAGTATTAGTCTGTTCTGAATCCCTCAGTTTAGAAACTCCTCTTGGATGCATTCCATATACAATCTAAAATGGACTTTTTCCTGTGCTCATGTTCACTGAATCATTGTAAGCAAACTCGGCTTGCGGTAGTATGCTATCCCAACTGCTATGGTGCTCTGTCACCAAGCTCCTCAACAAATCTCCCAGACTTCTGTTGACCACTTCTGTCTGCCCATCCGTCTGAGGATGATAAGCAGAACTAAACATAAAATTAGTCCCCATCTTCTTCCACAATGTTCTCTAGAAATGCCCTATGAATTTTGTGTCCCTGTCTGAAACTATGCTTTTCGATAATCCATGAAGTCGAACGATCTCTTTGAAAAACAAATTTGCGATGTGAGTCGCATCGCTGGTCTTCTGGCATGGAATGAAGTGTGCCATCTTCAAAAACCTGTCAACTACCAAAAATATGGAATCAACACCTCTTTGTGTCCTCGGTAATCCCAATACAAAATCCATGCTAATTTCATCCCATGGCTTGTCTGGTATGGGCAATGGCTGATAAAATCCTGCATTCTGCTTTCTTCCTTTTGAATGTTGGCAAATCTTGCACCTGTCTACAAATTTCTTGACTTCTGACCGCATCCCTGGCCAAAAGTATGACTCACTCAGCTTTGCAAATGTCTTATCATGGCCAAAATGTCCTGCTAATCCACCACTGTGCTTCTCTTTCAATAAGTTCTCCCTCATGGAGCAATTTGGAATACACAGTTGATTTCCTTTGAACAACAATCCATCCTGGATCATATACTCTTTCCACTGGCTTCTGTCTCTGAGAACTAGATTCTCAGCTGCTTCATAAGCCTCCTTAAAGTCTGAATCATCTGCATACATGTCTTTGAGATCATCAAAGCCTAACGTCCTGACTTTGAACTCCTGCAACAGCAAACACTTCCTGCTCAAAGCATCAACAACTTTGTTAGCAGTACTAGAAATATGTTTTACCACAAAAGTGAAATTTTGCATGTATTCTACCCATTTAACATGCCTCTGATTCAACTTTTCCTGTTGAGTCACATATTGTAATGCATGGTTATCACTATACAAAACAAATTCCTTTGGAATCAAATAGTGCCTCCATTTCTTCAATGCCTATATGATGGCATAGAATTCCTTATCATACATGGAGTACTTTTCTTTTGCCTCATTCAGCTTCTCACTGAAATATGCAATCGGCTTGTCTTCCTGACTCAAAACCACTCCTATGGAAAACCCACTTGCATCACATTTCACTTGAAATGTCTTTTGAAAATCTGGCAACACCAGAATTGGTTGCTCTGTAATCTTTCGTTTCAACGAATTGAAACTCTTCTTAGCCTCT
Source organism: Picea engelmannii (assembly GCA_009831015.1). NCBI lineage: Eukaryota > Viridiplantae > Streptophyta > Pinopsida > Pinales > Pinaceae > Picea > Picea engelmannii. Next base: position 300,966 of record ML786521.1, on the reverse strand, counting down.
TCCATCCAGTGAAAATATTTATGTCTTTTCTTCATTGTATCCATCATTGCTGCACTAATTCCACTGAAATTTCTAATGAACTTTCGGTAGAAACTAGCCAGTCCATGAAAACTTCTCACCTCAAATACATTCCTCGGTGATGGCCAATTCTTGATTACCTCCACCTTATCTGGATCCATCCTCAACTCATTTGCAGATATAACAAACCCCAAATAAATGAGTTTTGTCTTCATGAATGAGGACTTCTTCATATTTATCAACAACTTCTCCTACTATAACCTCTTCATCACAATATCTAAATGCTTCAGGTGTTCAGCCTTTGTCTTGCTGAAAACCAATATGTCATCCAGATACACGATGACAAATTTCCCAATGAAATCCTTCAGGACTTCATTCATCAACCTCATAAAAGTACTTAGTGCATTCGTCAAGCCAAACAGCATGACCAGCCATTCATACAAACCTTTGTTTGTCTTGAATGTTGTTTTCCATTCGTCACCTTCTCTCATACGAATCTGATGATATCCACTCTTCAAATCTATCTTTGAAAAAAAAAATTCCCCACTTAAGCAATACATCAGATCATCCATTCTTGGCAATGGGAATCTATACCTGATAGTTATCTTGTTGATGGCTCTTGAATCAGTGCACATCCTCCAGCCTCCGTCTTTCTTCAGACTGAGTATTGTTGGAACAACACATGGACTCAAGCTTTCCCTGACCAAACCTTTGTCCAACAACTCTGGACCTGTCTTTTAACCTCCTCATTCTCCTGCGGTGTCAATCTGTACGCGGCTTTGTTTGGCAAACTAGCTCCTGGTATGAGATCAATATGGTGACTCACGCTCCTTATCGGTGGCAATGAACGAGGTAATTCGTCCACTACAATATCAGCGAACTCTTCCAGCAGTTCCTGAATTTCTTCTGGCAAATCGTCCACTCTTGTGCTAGTCAGAAAAATTCTCGGCTTTCTAACCACAAAGAATTGTGGATCCTCCTTCTTCTTAACTTCTGTAAGAAGTTCCTTCCCACTCATGAGAAGTGCTCTGTTGTTTACTTCCTGCTTCACCTCTTTATCTTCAATTAGACACAACATATGAGTCCTCCCATTCTTCTTCAGGGTATATGTATTCATCCTCCCATCATGAATTACATTTCTATCATATTGCCATGGTCTACCCAACAATAAATGACAGACATCCATAGGAATAACATCACATAAAATTTTATCATTATATCCTCCTATCTTAATGTCAACTAAGCATTGTCTAGTGACATTTACCTGGTGTCCCTTCTGTAGCCATGAAACTTTGTATGGACTCGGGTGATCAGTTGTCTCCAGCTCCAACTTTTCTACCATCTCGGTTGAAATGAGATTATCGATGCTTCCACTATCCACGATGACTTTGCATACTCTATCCTTGGTCTTGCAAGCAATCCTAAAAAGACGGTTCCTCTGTGCTAGATTCTCCATTTCTTTCTCTGGCGTCAAAAGGACTTTTTGCATCACCAGCGATATTCTACCTTCAGCATACTCTGCCTCAACATCTCACCTCTGTGCCTTGGCGATGTGAGTCTCTCCAGTTTCCTTCTTTTTCTCTGGACATTCAAATGACTTGTGTCCATTCTTTCCACACATGAAGCATGTGATTACTCCACCTCTTCCTCTTCCTCTACCTCTGGTACGAGGAAACTTATTATTATCAGCATATCCTCCTCTCTGCTCAGTATGTTGTTCTTTTTGCTCAGTATATCTCCCTTGTTGTGAGCTTCCACCTCTCTTTGTCTGAGTTTGAGGTTTCTTCCAGTCATCCTTGGGCTTCTGGTATTTATCTTGGGCAACCGATTTGCCTTTGGGCTGACTTTTGCCTCAACCTCTCTGACTTTGTTTACGGCTCAGCTTCTCCTCGGCTTTCAGAGCCAATTGGTAAGCATCCTCCACCATTCGAATGGTTGCCATATATAATTCATCCTGAATTTCATACCTCAAGCCATTCAGATATCTGGCCACCTTTTCATCATTGCTTTCGCGATGACCTGCCCTGATATTCAACCTGTAAAATTATTCAGTATACTCTTTCACTGTCATCAGCTTCTGTCTCAGGTTCTACATCCTCCTAAACAGAGAAATTTGATAATCCCTGGGAATGAATTTTGCCTTCATCTTTGCAACCATCCTGTCCCAGCTCTTAATTTTCTGCTTGCCTTGGCAATGCCTATCAGCTTGCAGTTCATCCCACCACAAGGTTGCATGTCCTTCTAATCTGGTGACGGCATGTCTGGCCTTTTTATCTTCTTCGATATCTTCATAATCGAAGTAAGTGTCAAGAGCTCTAATCCAGTCTAGCAGCTCCTCTGCATCCAGGCTCCCTTCATAAGCTGGAATGTCCATTTTTGTTTTCAAACTCATCTGAGCGATAGCCTTAATTAAATGCTCATTGGCCACATCTTCTACTGGGATTTCTTCTCCTTCATGTCTAGTATCCTCTTCACCTTTGGATTCACTGGTGTCTCCTACATCATCTTTGCACCTCTGTGATGTCTCCATGTCCTCCATTCTAGCACAAAGATTTCATATCTCTCTCTCCATGTCTAGATTTTGTCCTTGCCTACCTCTTTCTCTGGACATTTCTCTTCCTCTGGAAAATTGCCTTTCCTCCTCTGGATCAGGTGATTGTTTGCCTCTTCTCCTTGGCGGCATGGTGTATTCTCCTTTTCCTCTTCTACAAAAAGCAAAGAAAAATTTTCTATGCTCTGATACCACTTGACACAGGGGCGCGCCACCTAGGCACGTCCTTACACAGGACCTTCTTCTTCCCGACCCGAAGAACTTGAAGGTTCTTCTATTTCTCTATCGGGAAATCTGCACCCACAGCACTCTTCCCCGAGGTCTCCCCTTTACTACCGGGAGATCAACGAAACCTCGCTACCTCGCGAGTTCGTGACTTAAAATCTCCAAACTTTCCTTTCAAATCTTGCGATACCCGATCTGGCAATACAGGTATAGCTCCTTCCACATACAACCGTGGGCTAGGCTTAACTGTTAGTGCCTTTCGCAACTCCACGATATCGCAACCTCACGACCTCGTGACCTCGCCAGTTGAACTGTCGAGGTTTCACCCTCCTAGTCCGCGAGTCCCCAAGATGCACAGTCCCACCTTATGCTCTTCCATACATCCACAAGAATCTCGGCTCCTCGGCACTTCGTGATTCAGCATCCACATGAGTCTCTCTCCTTGGCACTTCACGACTCGCGAATCCTTTAGGCCACCTGTATTCCACTCGCACTCCACTATGTCCCACGCTGCTCCAGCTGTCGGGATATCGGTATCTTGCGACCTCGTGATCCTCGTGGCCAAGTTCTCGGACCTTTTCTTGCGAGATCCCGAGATACGATCCCTCGTGCAGATCCAATGGTCCTCCTGTACTCCGGATCCAACGGCTGTCCTTCTCTCGCTACCTCGCGACCTCACGACTTGGAGTACCCAATTGTTGGACTCTCAACCTGCGAGCTCCTGAGTTCGTGAGATCCATCGATCTCTCGCCACCTGTCCTCCTCAGATGGATGGCTACGATCCTCTCACCACTTCGTCAACTCGCGTCCTCGCGCCTCGCGACTTTGCTCACCCAATACTTGGGCTTTCACTCAGCGAACTCCCGAGTTTGCGAGATCACCGATCTCTACCACCTGTCCCTTCAGATGGACGGCTTACAATGTCTCACCACTTCGCTGCCTCATGACCTCACATCTCGCGACTTTTGATGCCAAATTCTTAACCCTTCCTCTTACGAGCTCACGAGATGCGAGGTGTCACCTGTCCTCCAACGGTCAGAATCTCGCTCCTCGCAACCTCGCGACCTCTGTGTCCAAACTCTTGAGTCTTTTCTCGCGAGGGTCCGATACACGATCTCGTGAACAATCCAATGGCTCTGACTGACTTGGATCAATGGTGCTGCCCCTCCTGAGCTTTGAATCCTCTCCACGCCTGTGCTGTAACTACCTTGCACCTCTGGGAGATCCAACAGCTCTCAGAACTTTGTGAAATATCTTCCAAAGATTTCGCCCGTACGTTCTCCCCTTGAGGATTCTGCGAAATAAAGAAGTGTCTCTCCATGAGACTTGTTTGCTCGCTTGCCAACCTGCGACGCTTCCTCCAACTTCCAACGGTAGTTTTCCTGCACTTGTTCTTCGGTGAACTCGAAGGCCTATACCTCCTGAGCTTTTTCTTGACTTCTCAAGCCCTTCAGAGAACTTCTTGCACGCACTCCTTGCGGAAATCTTCAATCACATCTAAGTGTTGAAGTCACTCGACTCTGCGCACTCCTGCAGCAGTAGTCTCCAAAGCTTCTACTCAGTGTCACGACTAAGACTCCCCTTAGCCTGCGCACTCCTTGCACAGCTTTCACAACTCACTCCCACTTCTGAGTGCTTTGAGAACAAGAGTTTAACTCCCGAGCCTTCTGTCAATGCACTCCTTGCGGATGACTCAATTGCACTCCTTGCAGGAATCCTTGCTCAAAGAGAAACAATTGTAACTCACCTCACTTCCTCTCAGATTTTAATCTCGACACATGAGATCATACACACAACATGATAACAAATGCATAACAGGAAGTAATACTCATAAGTCGAGCATTCAACACACATACACAGAGAATAACACAACAGCCATGAATCTGAATCAACTTCTTCTATTAATTCCAGATCTGTACATGGGTGTTCTTCTACAACTCTCTGCTATTCTCCTATGCTCTAGACTCTTCTAACTCCTGTTGCTTAATGTTACAATGATACAAATGAGGGTATCTGTATCCGGTTTCCCTCCTTCACTTTAAAACTGTCTAATCTAAGAATTCAATTCTATCTACCTGCAACTACTGCTATAAATGCTTCTGTCTATCTCAGACGAGAGCGTATGGCTCGAGGTCTGATTACATTTTTAACAAGGTGCCTAAATTAAATGATCTCATTTATGTTTGCGCATCAACTTCAAGGGAAAATTTAAAAATTCAAAAACTTGCGCTAGATGTCTTCCAGCTGTCTTCTGCTTCCACGTTGGTTTTGCTTGTCGTGAGGGATGCTCCTGCATCATAATCCAATCCCCCTCTTAAATGAAAATGTTTTGTATTCATTTGGAGCTTTGGAGTCTTGTATAAGCAATAAGAAATAGGTGAGAAACAAAATGTGAATTGTAGCAACAAATTACAAAAAATAGGTGGGAGCCCATAAGGGAGTGGATAGAAATTGAGAAGAGAAGAGAATGAGGTTCAAGTGCCATCTAAGACTATAAAGGATCTCATTTATATGGGGAACACTCTCGATGGATGTCAAGCTACAAAGGGTGCTAAATTGGGGTTACCCATCATAGGGAGGCGCTAACATTGGACAAGTGTTAAAATGGATGTCAAAGTAGCAATGTCCAACCAAGGTGGACCCTAAGGTGATTGAATTGGAAAAAAGATTTAAATATGAATATGTGGAAGGAAATATTAAACCTATATGATGTCTTAAACAAATACTTATAGAAGTCCATGAAAAGAAGGTGAATGATATTGAATCCAAATGATAACGTGTTCAAATTCCTACACCCAAGAAACAATTACAACCATGTAAAGAAGAGAAAAAACATAAATCCAACTGTGAAAATGGTGCAAAGGGTTAGGAAATAGAGAAGTATGAAGTCCCCATATTGTGGATCATTGGAGGATAAAAGGAACAATTTCTCATTAGTGGGTGATTCATTGCCATGGTGTTCCTAAAAAGTGGTGGAAAACTCTACAATGCATTCAAATAAGGTTATGACCTTTTTGGATTTCACAATGGAAAACTCTACTTTTCTCGAGATTGATAGTGTACCTTATGAGTAATATTAATATTAACATTATAGAAGGCCTTAGGGAATGTTGAAATTAATTGTTAATTTATTATGTGCAATAGATTGGTCATTATATTTACATTGGATTCCACTAATATTAGATACTATTATAGACTTCTAGGATGTGGACACAAGCGTGGCAAGAGAGTCGATTATGTCACAAACGTGGCAAGAGAGACGACTAGGTGGAAAACGTGGAAAGAGTGTCGTTAACATGGCAAGAGAGACGTCAACGTGGCAATACCGACGTTATCGGGCAATATGATTTTTTTTTTTTAATTTCCTCTATTTTCAGACAGTATGGACAATTTTGTCCATAACGCCACAAATAGAATGTCGGAATTTTTACAATATGCACTAATGAATTGTTTGTTTTGAATGTCATAAATGGGACACTTCACTTTACCTTTCAATATCTTGAACTTTTGATCAATGCCCCATACAGACACTCCTAGTTTTTTTCTAATCTCAATCATCTCACTCATAAACTGATTCTCTGATTTTCTCCTCTAAAACTCTGTGATTAGTGCCTTCTTGATCTCTTCTACTATTCTAGACGCACCATGTGGATTGTTTACTGCTAGATTCATATACCAATCTAGCACATAGTTTATGAATGTTATTGCTAGATGCGCTACTTTTGTTTTCTCATCAGTGACTCTTCTCGCTTACCATATTCGCTCACACATGAATAGGTGATTCTTTGGGTATTATGATCCATCCCCATGAAACTCTGGTAATCTTATCATTGGATCTACACCTTCCATTGTCGAATGTGTTGTATCTGCTCTGTGCAATAATACTATCTTTGTATTGTTGTTTGGACTTGAACTCCCATTAGTTTTTCTACTAGTACTTCCAATTGTACCACTACCTACATTGTTTATGGTAGTTTATGGGTAAATCAGTAGGTGCAGACACTAACTAATCTCCCTAGATCCACCTGGATCTAGAACAAAACCAGATAGGACATGGTGCTTTCCCTAGGCTCTAATCATCGAATTTACTACCCAACAAAAGACGATAGACATACCTTTAAATGTCGCTTCCTTATGTCTTTGTTGTTCATGTTTCGCTCCAATGCTGTTGTGATACTGATCCTGGAGTGAGACACAAACCAACCAAAGTGAAAGCAGAGAGAGTATATTCAATGAAAACTTATGCATATGATCAAGGAATTATGCAATAAAATAAAGATAATTCTATGGGAAAAAAGCATGTCATTGTATCATATTAAATAATAGGAAGAGAGATTACAACCAAATTCCTTGATGTCGTAAGGTTCCTTCCAACGATTCCTTTCTTTCCACACACTTCTTACTCCAATGGATTCTGGGACTATGTATCTGATAGCTACTTACAATCTATCTTAACAAAGAAAAGCCCAAAGCCAATCTAACCAAGCTAACAATCTCAAACCAAACTCAAGATAACTTTCTCCATGAGAGCTTCTCTTCTTTTATAAGCTGAAGAGGATAAGGTGAGGAGGTTAGGATGATCCCACTAAATTATGAAAGTGAGTAAGATCCAAACCATTCGGAGGCCACCTCACCATAGAAGCTTCTCCTTCTAGAAGCATTGAGAAAATGCTCGTTTTTACCACGTACGAAGGCTTCCGCAACCTGGCTATAATGCAGCCTATGGAAATTAGGCATTTCCACACCCCAGCTATGGTGCAGCCTGTAGAAATCCTCCAAAATAGGGTTTTTACAAAGGAAAAAACAACTTATTCTCTCAAGGAAACTTCTTCTCCCTTATTTCTTCAAGAATTCAGGCCACTGACCTCTCTAAAGGCAACAAATAGGTTTACATCATTAACGATCATGAGGGTGACGAAAATAATGTGTAACAGAGAGCCCCCCAAAGTATGAAGTTAGAACAGAGTGATAGCTGAAATAATTTGTCGAGTGTGTGTAGGGAACAAGGAACACGTCGATCAGAAACCTGCCAACAAACAAGGAAATATAGTACAATAATATATCATCACTGAGGTAGGCATTCCCATACTCATAATACAAATGACTCAAAGCATAAATGCCGACATGCAAAGATCCATGTCAAGTAATATAGGTCATGGCCACCAAACATACACTGTCAATCCATGCCATTATGACTCAAATTTGAACATAGCCACCAAAAATACATTGTGGATCTATGTGTTAAAGACTCAAATTTGAACATAGCCACGAGACATACAATGTGGAACTATGCAATAGTACAAACTGAATATACTCCAATGCAACCTGAATCTGTGAGAAAATATTCAGGGTCTTCATCTCCACCACTCTATAGTACAAATCTAACCATGTGAATACATGTGTTGAAGTCAAACATGGTAGAAACCACTTGATTACCAGTCATTAGTGAATACCATTAACAAGTGCAAGGGAAATCACCATTAATGTCCATGACTCCCAAGGTACACTAGTACAATCCAATGAATGTGAATTAATGAGCTGAGGTCGAACACTCGGTGGAATCTCACGATCAGGAGTCAATAATGAAAACCCATTGTTGAAAGTGATGAAACCTTCCATTGAGGCATGCAAGTTCCAAGGTAGCAATTGGTTTCTAGGTCTAATTCCCAGATAATGAGTTGAAGTCGACAGGAAAAGACTCATCACAGGAGGGCCTTAATGTATCCCACATCAATGACACAAAACGGGTAACAATATTTGAAGTAGATCAGAGTAACAAGTGATTTAGGACTGACTCAGGGATGGCTAATGCAATAAAAGGCTTAAGGACTGCAGAAATGGCCGATGCAATAGAAGGATTTCTGGGTTGAAATTCTCTTTGAACAAATTGAGGACACAACAACTATCTTGGAAACATTGACTCAGCAACAGGAACCACAGACCAATTTGTAATCTTATAAAGGAGTATGATCAAAATACAAGTGGATTTTCCAACCTATACACAAAGCGAGTGAAAGGGTGTCATGTTCAAAAGTGACTCTTCCATGGAATACAGGATTAGACACATTTCTTTCCCAATTTTCCCCCACCATTTCTAGCGAGTATCTCTTTATTTTTATGAAAGATTGAGGAGGATAACATATTCTTGTAATGTAAGCTCATCCTTCAAATGAGTCCCTCAGAGTATGTTTAGTGAACCCTTATAAGGAGTGGTTCGGTCCCATATGGGCCTTTCAATGTTTGTTTTACGATTCCAAAGAAAGAAAACTTGGGGGTTTTTCATGTTTAGAGAATCTAAAAAACATTTAAAGACAACTCTCTCAGTTCCTTTTTTGTAAATTAGTCTGAAGAGACCAAAAAAGAGATAAACTATTGCTCAATAGATGTTTTATTCAAATACTTTAACGAGTGTGAAAAAAAACAAGGTCGCTTGGCAATCTTTTCATTTTTAGAAAGTCTAAAAAGAGCTTAAAGGGAACTCCAGTGGGTTCCTTTTTCGTATAACCCTTACGAGTCCGAAAAAGTGATAAAAGTATACCCAGTTACATTCTCATTGATTTACGAGCATGAGAAAGAACAAAGACTAAGCTCGAGATTGTTTTTGTTTTTATGCAAGCTTTAAAACAAAACAAAACTATGCTTGGGATAGATTTCATTTTTATTTTTTTTTGACAAGAACGGTTAGAGTGTATTAATCGGCTTCCTGGTAATCCAGAATCAGAAAGTTACAAAGCTGAGGAAGGTTGGTGATCTCGGCCAACCTTCTTGCGAATAACTTGAGAGTACAATCCCACTTAATTCTTGAGCTAAGTCGAGAAAATGACAAAAAATGCATACATGAGTAAATTCTCACAAACTGTGAGCACAATAGGAGACAGAAGCAAAGCATTAAACCTAGGAGGATGAGACTTTCCCCTTAAAAAAGGGATCCAGCTTTTTCT
>ML786521.1:276100-290891 GCA_009831015.1 Picea engelmannii | reverse complement strand
GCCTCCACCATTTTGGGGCTGGGCCATAACCCCGTAAACTTACCGATGAGGGCATTTTCTGCTAGCAGGAGGGCAAGTTTGCAGGGGTCCTCTGGAGATAGCTCCACCGAAGGGATCTCCTCCAGCTTCTTGACAAATTTAGAAGAGATAGACGGCTTGGATTTAGGTCTTACCGCACGGACTAGTTCTTTGAATGCTTCCAGAGTATCTTCGTCCATTTCGACGGTCGGTTTTGGGGCCATTGAAGCACGCCAGTGGCCACCTGCAAACAAGAAAACGCAGAGGCACGACCTCTGCTCAAAACCACGCGTGAAATTCGTATGAGGGACGATCTGTCCGTTGTAAATCGAAGAAGGGATGCTCTGTCATGCAAATCGCTGGAGGGACGCTCTGATCGGCTACTCCAGACGGTTCCAGGCTCCTGCAGACGAGATCCAGACCGGGGGCGGCTAGGGTTTGGGCCCTAGCCGCGTTGGCTTTCCGCCTCGCTCCATTCCACAAATTGGTGTATATGATTTACTCGATCGGGATAGATTTCATTTTTACACAAGCTTAAAAACTAGAAAAAACTATGCTTGGATCTGGTTTTATTTTTACACAAGCTTGAACTAGAGGAAACTATGCTTGAGGTAGGTGGTTTCATTTTTACACAAGCTTGAACCATATAAAATTATTCTTGAACTTCCCAACACATAACACAAGGATGGTTGGTACTTAGCTCCCAGCTTAAGAAACTAGCGTCTTAACTTCAGCATGAAGTCTAGAGGATGAGGCAAATTTCCCCCAAGCTTCGTTTCATCCAACTACAAAGAAGAATGAAAATAAGTTTCAAATACTGGACGAAGGACTTGATTCAAAAGAGAGGGGGAAGACTATTTCATTTTTTAAACGAGCTTGACACAAGAGAAGAACTATGCTCGTGAATCTAGGTATAATCCCCAGACCACTATTTCATTTTTTAATGAGCTTGACACAAAAACAGGAACTATGCTCATAACCTCTATTTCATTTTTTAATGAGGTTTCCATAGAGAAGAAAAACTATCCTTGTAACTGGTTTCATTTTTTAACGAGTTTGAAATTAGAAAATCATGCTCGAAGCTGGTTTCATTTTTTAACGAGCTTGAAATCAGAAAATCATGCTCAAAGCTCTTCTAGATCATGGCTTCCAAGAGGACAATGCTCTAGAAGGACACCATGTCAAGGGACAAAACTTGGTCATGGCTTCCAAGAGATCTTCATTTGATAGAAGAAACACACTCTAGAAGGAACACAGGTCGAGGGTCGCAATAAGGGTAAGGAGGTTAGGCTCCAATAGCCCTATCGAAGAGGTCACCATGTTAATTACTAGATATAAGTCATAAGAGACTGAGCTTACCATGAGAGATTGATCTTCATCGGTAGTTGAATGCATGGGAGACAACACCACATAATTGACATGTGGCAAGGGCGATACCGTCTACATATAAGAACCATTTAGGGAGGTAATCCAGTCAGGACCGATGAATGAAATTTGATCAATAATCATCATTCTTCCATCGTGAGGGAAAGATATCATGTGAAAAAGAGTGGAAACAATAGCTTTCATGGCATAGACATAATATCAACCAAGGAGTAAAGAAAAATCCAAGAGGTCTTGGACTACCATGACATCAATAAAAATAGTTTTCCCTCCCAAAGTTATAGGAAACTGAGGAAGGGTCCCTAAAGGTTGACGAGTTCTTCTGTTAAAAGCTAAAAAAATTTGCATAACCAGGGAAAGCTAAGGACAACCCAAAGCTTGCCAAGAAAAAGAGTACAAAATGATAACGGATGCACCTTCATATATCAACGTCTGAGGAACGTCCCAACCACAAACTTTCACTGTAATCTGGAAAGGAATGTGAGAGGGAAGACGAGGTCTAGTTAGCACACCCCAATTAAAATGGATGGCCTCATTACTTGGAGGAGGTTCGACAGGAGAAGGAGGAATACCCCCCAGCATGGTAGAGTCTGTATCAATGAGAAAAATGTGGTCAGTATCGGGTTTAATCTCAAGCGGGAGAGTAGAGTCGACCAATGATGAGATCAGATCGACCACTGGGGTTTCATTCTCCAAAGGTAGAATGCGTTTGACAGGTGGAAAGGGATTGACCGATTGGGTTTCACTTTCTAACGGGTGAGTGGGATTGACTAAATATGGGATTGGATCGACCACTTGGTCAACTAGTTCACCCAAGGACGTGACCATATTGATCACCTGATCAACCGGACTGACAGACGAGCGAACCAGATTGATCATTCCATCAACTACAGGTGGGTTGAGAGAAAGCTTGTGATAAGCAGCTGGAAGTTGAGGTTGTGAAATAGTCATGTCTTCCAGGAATTTCAAGGCTTCTTCAATATGAGGGAAAAGATGAGTTAGAAGATGCCCTTTGCATAATGTACATGGGAACTTGGCTCTACTTTTATTCTTCCCATCTATATCGTGACTAGTTGACAGGAGGTCACTAGCATGTTGTTTAGAGGCTGATGACATGGGTCGGTGAGGGTGCATAGACCATGCTTCTATAACCTTGGATAAACCAAGGCAATCCTTAAGAAGATGGCTACCCTTACAAAGCCTGCAAGGGTACTTGGGCTTACAGGTTGTTTGGGTGATCTTGACATCGTCAACACTCCCAACATGATTAACAGTAACTAGTTTCTTTTCAACATGTCCAGCAGTGGTTGGAAGTGTGGATCCTTGTTTATTTTTCTTCTTCTTATTCTTCCTTTTCTTCTTCTTCTTATCCACCGAGTTACTAGCTTTAGAGCTTTCATTCAAAAAAGAAGATGAAACTGAAGGATACCTTACAAGTGAAGAAGGTGAAGAAGATCTTACTAGTGAAGAAGGAAAAGGATCAACATGAGGTTGATGTTCTTGGGGGGAAGTGCTTATGACTGAAGCACTAGCTACATTCAGGATTACCTGAGTGGAAAACAACCATATCGGTAATCCAATTGTGAGACCTAGAAGGCTCAAAGTAACGATGTGAGGAGGACCAATGTCTCCATAAGAAGGAAAAAAAAAAGGTTCCCCTATATCAGGGGTTCCTTCATTGGTCATTTCAGGCACTGATGCCATTTGACACAAATCCAACCTAGAGTCTACTAGGGAAAACAAACAACACACGCTAAAAATCTAGGAAGCAAGCAAACAAAAAAAACCTTCTCACAATGAGCACACTAGTTGGTGATGAAATCCAATGTTGTGAGAACAAAGTAAGAAGGGGATGAGATAGACCGGGTGGAAAAGTTACGTTGACGACCTGCTTAACGGACTTACACCCTATTGCAATCTCCCACACATAAACGTGGGTATACCCTCCAAGGAGCCTGAGTGAGTTTGGCAAATGTTGATTCCAGGTACCATGAAGACTTGCCCCTCCACAGTCACCTTGTGTAAAGAACCTAGAGAGATAGGCCACTAAGGTTACCAATTACTACAGTGACGCCTGGGGAAACAGTCTACAGTCTAATCCACGTGCAAAGGCAGGGTATCTATCTCGAAATGAACTTTAAAGGATTCCACTCATCATTGTGGGTATACCTTCAAGCAACCCCCATAATACGTGCAATCTCTACACCAAGACCAACAAAGCAGGGTGAGTAACTCTACCAATCTCGATGCGACCTTGTGATTGACCCTTGTGTTAGAAGGGATTCCCAGGACAAAATGTGATAAGTGGATTTCACTGCTCCCTAACACAAGATTCTATGTTTGTTTGCAGCTTTCGAAAGTTATCTTTCACACCTATTCCAAAGCCATGCAACTAATCTATTGTATGTTTGCTACTGGAAAATATAAAAATGTCTAATCAATTTTTATAAGTGCTTTATTTTTAAGGCTGTTGTTACTCAAAAGGAATATGGTGTGGACAATATGGTGTTTTGACCAACTCAAAATTTATGCAAAGAGATGAAGATGCAATCTTTTCATTTCGATGAAAGCTATGCTATGAGAAGGAGAAAACATTTGAATTCCCAGATGTACAATGTACCGAAATTTAATTAAACTCATCAATATCAATGTTCTCAAGAAATGAGAAAAATAGACTGTACACCAATGCATGATTCATGCCCCCCCCGGCCATGAGGGGGAAACTTTTTCATAATTTAAGACCAAAAAATGCCAAGAATCATGCAATTTCGCTACTTCAAATGCAAGGATTCCCCCAATCTAATATAAAGAAAGAAATAAGTTTTTTTTTGTTTTAAAGACAACTAAAAACAATAACAAAACACTTCAAAACAAAAACAACCCAAACTAAGTTTCTCTTTTAACAAGAATTATTAAGAAAACAGAAAATGTTCTTTCACTAAACAATTCTAAAAAAAAAAAATGCTTTGTAACAGAAAGACACTCAAAGGAAGAGAGAAAATATTTCAAAAGAAAACAAAGTGAAGATGGCTAAAAGCAGCTCAAAAAACTATCAAGTAGACTGTAAATAGACCCAACAAATCACCCCAAGACCATATTACAAATCTGGGCAGGGAAAACCAATCAAAAAACAATTTTTTCACAATTTCCGCGAGTTGTAGACTAACGCAGTGCGGAAATCACTGATTTCCATGGGCCGTATATGGGTAGGTCATGAAATTTCTACACTGGTCAAAATAGGTAGGGCGCAGAAATCCTAAGTCGTCGCACTATCCCTCAAAGCAGGGTGCAGAAATCAAACAAAAATGGAAAAAAATAAAAATCAAGAAGGTTTTCTAGTTATGTTTAACAGTCAGAGAGTCAAGTTGGATCCTCCAGTGACTCAGAAAACATAAACCAAGCAATCAAAGCAAGAAAACAAGGAAAACTAGGAAAACATTTGTCTCCCCAGTGAAGTCGCCAATTTTGTTTATGGGTAAATCGGTAGGTGCAGACACTAACTAATCTCCCTAGATCCACTTGGATCCAGAAAAAAATAGGACAGGACGTGGTGCTTTCCCTAGGCTCTAATCATTGAATTTACTACCCAACAAAAGACGATAGACATACCTTTAAATGTCGCTTCCTTATGTCTTTGTTGTTCCTGTTTCACTCCGGTGCTCCTGTGATACTGATCTTGCAGTGAGACACAAACCAACCAAAGTGAAAGCAGAGAGATTATATTCAATGACAACCTATGCATATGATCAAAGAATTATGCAATCAAATGAAGATAATTCTATGGGAAAGAAGCATGCCACTGTATCATATTAAATAATAGGAAGAGAGATTACAACCAGATGCCTTGATGTTGTAAGGTTCCTTCCAACGATTCCTTGCTTCCCACACACTTCTTGCTCCAATGGATCCTGAGACTGTGTATCTGATAGCTACTCACAATCTATCTTGACAAAGCAAAGCCCAAAGCCAATCTAACCAAGCTAACAATCTCAAACCAAACTCAAGCTAACTTTCTCCATGAGAACTCCTCTTCTTTTATAATCTAAAGAGGATAAGGTGAGGAGGTTAGGATGATCCCACTAAATCATGAAAGCGAGTAAGATCCAAACCATTCGGAGGCCACCTCACCATAGAATATTCTCCTTCTAGAAGCATCGAGAAAATGCTCATTTTTCCCACGTACGAAGGCCGTTGTGAGCTGGCTATAGTGCAGCCTACAAAAATTAGGCATTTACACACCCCAGCTATGGTGCAGCCCGCAAAAATCCTCCAAAATAGGTTTTTACAGAGGAAAACACAACTTCTTCTCTCAAGAAAAGTTATTCTCCCTTCTTTCTTCAGGAATTCAGGCCACTGAACTCTCTGAAGGCAACAGATAGGTTTACATCATTAACGATCATGAGGGTGAAAAAAATAATGTGTAACACTAGTAATTCCACTTGTACCCTCACTTCTATTCTGATCTCCTAGATTCCTCTGATCGTCAATCACTTGTTCTCTAAATAACTATTTATTTGTTGATGTGTTAATCATACATGGGGTTGTAGGTTCTACAATGATTCAAATCTGGACAAGGGTACCTTCTTCCTCATTAAATCCCACTCCTCTAGTCTTTCTTTCATATGTGGCACACAATATTTCTTCAATGTGCTCCACAGCACGAATATCCTCTACCTCTTCCTCATCACTCTCCAAGCCTTCCCTCTCGGCTACTACTCTTTTCTTCCTATTGAGCTTATACTGGTAGGGTCTGCCACTGCGTGTTGTTCCCGCCTTCTGCAAAATTTCCTGGATATCCTCCTGATCCATCATAATGGGATCTTTCTCTTTACTATTCTCTCCTCTACCCATTCCCCCCTCCATCTCATACCTTCCTCAGTGTTTCCCCTAACTCCCCCATGCACGCAAGGTAGTTTAGTTGTCTGATTCCATGGTTAATACCCTTTTATCATGAAATAATCGCTTGATCGAAATGTACAACAACCTGATGTACCTTCCCCTTGGGCCCTTAAGAAATTACTGCTCTTCTACACTATAATACTTTGACGTATCTACGGAAAACTCAGTGATATACCCTACCACAATGTTTTCTAGCCAGAAATATACTACGTCCGTGAATTTGTTATTCACCCTCTTCAACTGCACAATATTCTCTTATGTCCACTCTACTAATCTAACTCTATTTGTTGGATGGGTATCTTTCAACTATGTTATCCACTCCTACAATATCATGGGAAGCTCACTAAATAAACTCTCATGTATTTCGTTGAATACGTATCTCTCCAAGTATTGTCTTAGATTAAACCTAGGGCTTCTATTATCTTTGTGGGAAAACTCTAGTTCCTAAACTATCAACCATATTTCAATCTCCACTTTCATGGGGTTCCAACCTAAAAACATCTCCTTTCTTAAGCCCTCGCACTATACTGCGTGATACATCCCTTCCGATCTAATATTCTGAGCTCCAATTGACAATGGAACCATTGTTGTCTACTTATGGGCTGACCCAGGTTTTAACTACAGGATTACCAACAACCCCTCGACCATTGTCCCTTCTGGATACCAGAAGGAAACATAGCACACAAAGTGCACTTCACCGTCTCACCTGAGATAGCTTCAATGGGTGGTCGCAGGACTCAGATGTCTACAACAATGGGATGGGATGTGTTTCTCTCTTTGAGGCATTAGATCTACTCACTTGTTATCCCTAGAAACCCATTTCAAATGTTAACTCTAACTGAATGTTAGTTCTAACCATTGACACAATTATTCCAACAAAACTCCATTAACCATTATAACGACATATACCAACGGACATATATTCATTTACTGCAACATAAGATCTAGATCTGAATACTAACTATGAAATTCATCCATTTAGTGTTGTTCTACAGAGTTCATTAGTTTATCCTTAGTGCACAACATTATTTCCTTTACCATTCTAACATGTTCATCATCAAACCCATTAAAGAAAATATAATCAAAAAGATTGCACACATACACACATAACCCAGATATATCATGGTTCACCCCCTCCTAGGGATACGTCCACAAAGATGAGTCGCTTTAGCTCTTTATTATTCTTCATGCAAAATCTAGTGTTGTGCACTGTACATTTCTTCCTCCATTACAACCGATCTCCACAGATTGCAATAGTCCTCACAAAACTGAGAAAATCTAACCAATCTCTCAACAAAACCTCCGAACCAACTAAAGGAAAACCCCTTCATAGTCCTAATACATTCTACTTATACAAAAAAATGGGGCAAAGCCCTTACAAAAACCCTAACCCTAAGCGGATTAGGTTTGCCCACTTTCCAACTGCTCAATCTCAGCTGGTTCACGATCGAACCGTTCTCCAAGTCGACGCTTTTCCACTTTCCAACTGCTCCATAATAGTTTTTCCACTTTGTAACTTCTTTTCCTCAACACTAGTTTCCTCTATTTTCAGCGCTGCTTTTCCTCTATTTCGGGTGCGCTCCCAATTTTCGGCGTTGCCTTGATTTATTCAAACTTCTTTTATTTTCTTCCAAAATTGGCCTGCACCAACACCATTCCAAATGTTCCTACAAAGGATAAAGTTTTTTCTATAGAAGACATAGAGTTTGGGGTTAAACGACTCAAAAATGGGAAAGATAAGTACATTGAAGGCTACCAAGATGAAATTTTTAAAATCGGAGGGCATCTCCTCATCCCTCATATACACAAGCTCATCAATTTAGAAATCAAGTAGGGCTTCCCTAAAACTTGGATGTAAAGCCTCATTGTATCTATTTTTAAAAGTGGAGATAAAAACATTCCCTCTAATTATAGGACCATTATGATTAGCCCCATTTTAGTGAAGTTGTATGGAATTATTTTGGAAAAGAAGATTAACCTATGGCTAGAAAACCACGGAAAAAAAGAGCTAAAGGATAGGTTGGATTTAGTGGATATCATTCAACTATGGACCACCTTGTTCTGCTTAGGATCATTGTAGAGGAGTGTAACAATAATAAAATCAATCTCCTGTGTTGTTTCATTGACTTTAGGAAATCTTTTGACATGGTATCTAGGACAAACCTTTGGGATAGTTTGGAAGAGATAAAAGTTCCTTGCGATTTGATGGTTGTTGCAATAAGGTTGTATGACAATGTTATTGCCAAGTTTAGGAACACTGAGGATTGATTAGAATAAATTAACTACAATATTGAAGTCAAGCAAGTTTTTCCATTATCCCCTACCCTTTTTGGAAGAAGCAAGTTGTGTCGACCCAACTCTCACTAATATTGTCATCATTCTTCTTCTTTACATTGATGATTTTTTTCTTATGGAGAGGATTCACCATGATATTGACAAGCAACTAAGAATCCTCAAGGATTTCTACTCCAATACAGGTATGGCTATTAATACTAACAAAACAAAAGTCATGATAATAAATCTAATAACATCTGCGATGATACTTTTGTATATGACAACAACAACTTGGAGGACACTCCTTCATACAAATATCTTAGAATCGATATTCATCACAAGCTCAACTGGAATTATAACATTGAGAAAAGGATAAATGGAGAGTGGAATGATTATTATGGGCTTGAAAACAATTGTAAATTAGCAGATCTTTGGGTATGGGATAAGAAAAAAATCCTCTTTGAGGCTCTCATACTATTATTTTATATGGATGCAAATTTTGGGGATGCAGTATCTCTAGAGAGTCATGGAAAAAGATAGAGAAGATCCAAAAGAATTTCATAACCTGTAATCTCAAAATTAAAGGAAATACACCCTATCCTATCCTCCTCACACAAGTAAGTTCCCCCCACATTAAGAGCACGATTATGACGAGATACCTAATGTATTAGAAAAAGTTAAACTACATAGAAACCAAGAGGCTTCCTAAAATTTCTTCTAACTCTAGCCAAAACCACCTTCAACTCAAACAGGGATGACACAAGGATGCCAAATCTTGGTTAAACCATTGTGGAATAAAGGAAGAGATCATATTGCAAAATAAGGATAAGATTAAATATATTATTACATCAAAATTTAAGGATAAAATGTGGTGCGATAAAGAGTAAGAGGGAAAAAGAAAAATAATATATTATGAGGTAATCAACCTGAATCTAGAAGATCAAAATTATCTCTTTGTTTTGACAAGTGTAAAGAAGAAAATAAACATTGCTAAAATAAGAACTAATTCTCATGAGCTCCATAGTGAAACTAGGCATTGGCCAATTCCCAAAACATCGTGGGATGAAAGATTTTGTCACCTTTGTGACACTAAGAGTGTTGCAAATGAAAATCACTTTCTCTTAGAATGTTCGGCATATACCTAGATTAGATCTCAATTTCAAAATATTTGTCACACTACCAACCTTCATGACCTTTTACATAAGCAAAACTATGATGATCTTGAAACACTTCTCTTAATGATTTTCGAGCATAGAAATAAAATTCTAAATAATTCCAACTAATTCCTTACCTTCTTAAGGTTCGATAGACCAATTTGGTCTTAGTGGACATTAATCATCATCATCATCATCATCATCATCATTAATATTAATATTAAATTTAAAAGGAAAAACTCAAAATAAATAATTAGTATTTATCAATCAAGTAGCTAAAAATTTGATATAATTTTAATTTTAAAATATTTGATTACTTAAAATCAAGTCTTTATTGTTGGGTCGTGGGTATGATGGAGTTTATTCAATTTTGATGGAAAAAAAAAATGACATTGTTTAGGAAGTAGGGCCTACCTCTAACAATGAGGCATATATACTAGCAACACTTCAAGGAATTAATCATGTGTTGATAAACCATGGTATTCTTAAAATCTTCATGATAGGAGACTCATCCATCATCATTCAATCGCTCCCTCTTAGCAAATTATTGAAAGACACAAATCAACATAATCACTCGAAGAGAAATCTCATTGCCTAGTAAATTCAAGTGTGTATTGTACTTATAAGTCAAGAGAGATCTCTACAAGGAGGTGGATAGAATGAAAAATGTAGGGTGCACCCTATCTATAGGTTTTTTTTTTTTTAATGATAGTAAGGTGACAAGAGCATCGCCCCTCCCCTTCCATGATCATAATACCACTTTGGAATTCATTCCACTCCAAGGGGGTTGTAATAGTTGACATTGAAGGTGGTGGGGCTCCCCATACCACTTGTCAAATCTTATACATGTAAAGGATAGGGAGATTAAAATCCCATGCTCATTTGCCTCTTTTCATCATGTCATTTGGATGGTGGTCATTACCACTAGAGTTTGTCTAGTTGATTTTTCTATGTGCAAACCTTTATGCCATGATCTGAGGTTGATATTTTTCTTGTTTGACATGGGAAACTATGAAGTAATTGGGGTTAATTAGCAATTCAAGAAGGAAATTGGTGATTCCTTCGCGGCCTGTTTAATGCTTGTCTCGTATGACATGGGAATTTGAAGGAATCAAGGTTAATTGGCAAGTGAGGAAGGTAGTTACTAATTCCACCATGACTTTCAGATGCAATCTGGATCTTTGGAGCTACGTCAAGAAGAAGTTGGAAGATCCAAGATAGTCTGCAATCATTAGTATACTTTGGTATTAGTGTAGCGATCCTGGGGCCCTTTGAGGGTTAGACGAAATAGGGGAAGCCATGTCTTATTGATGTTGTCAATGTTTCCTACTAGTGGAAATGTGAGGTCTAAGGAAAGATCTCCACAAGTGTGAAAAATACATCGTGGGCATGACCATTGCCTTGAATCTGGAATGGGAAAAGTGGAAAAAAAAACATGGCTCAAAAAAATCAAAGGAAATTAAAGTTAGAGACCAAAACATTGTGAATGTGGGGAAGCGTCTCTTTGGACTTAGGGATTCTTTTATCAGACTACAAGGAAATTAATTGGAATTATCGATCTCCTTGGACACCCTCTTTGACATGGAAACTCACATCATTAAGCACATCAACCTCCTTCTTACAAATGACCAACCCAAAGATTTGAATGATTTTATAGTGGTTTCCATGATTGAGGACTCAACTAACCCTTTTGGGGGAGAAGAAGGTAGCCTCATGCGAGGTGATTCCTGTATCGAGATATAATATTTGTTATTTAATATATTTTTTGTCCAATAATTTTATTATTAGATATTATAAGGGTTTATACTTGCAAAATTTTACATAAAATAGTTTATGTGGTCTAGTTTAATGTTGTAGTTGATGTTTTTTTTTTTTGATGATAATGAACTCAACATTACCTAATTTTGATTTGTAATAATGTTTTTTTTTTTTGTTAATTTGTGCGGAACCTGTTGGGTACGCGATTAACCTGTGGCTTGAGAAACCGCGACTCAGGGGCATCTAAACCGTCAAAATCACCCAAGGATCGCACCTGGCCTGAGCCACACCAACCCTTAACATGGTTGGATTTTTTGTCCCCGCAGGTTTCGAACCAGTGACTTTAACATTACAGAGTGGCTTAACAACACACTCCATCACCGACTGTCCTACACCTCAGGGACGATTTGTAATAATGTTAAATGAATGTGAGTACAACAATTTTGATTATATAAAACAATAATTACTATGAAAAAAAAAGAGACTCTAGATAACCTAATAACTCCACAAGCCATTATGGATAAGATGCCTAACTTAATCTAAATTAATTTAATATCTTAAAATAAAAATTGAAACCTATCATACAAAAATTTTTAAAAATATATATTCTAGTATATTAGTAAATTAAGATGAAAAAAAAATAATAATAATATAAAAGTTTAAAAAACTTATAATAATTTTATTTTTTTTAAATTTGATTTTTTTAATTATTATTTTTTTAATTTCTCAAAACACTTAATAAACTACCAATTAAAATATATTCATATTATAAAAAAAATTAATAATTTCCTTAATTACATTATCTAAAAAAGATGTTTTATCTTTAAAAATATAAACATGGTATATAATCTAATTATTTTTTCTATAAAAAAAAAAAAAACTTAAATTTTATATTAAAAATAATTTAAAAGACCGTGGAAGAAATATACTTTTGACAAAGAAATATATTGTTGTAAACGTGTGGAATATATTGGTGTAATCGTAGACCAATCAGTAGATAATTTGCTTCATCAAATTCTATCTAATAGGTTACATAAATTCAACATTTTTAGGTTACATAAATTCAACATTCTTTTGATTTTGAAAAAAAAATATTTATTTATAAAGAAAATATAAAAGTTGAAAACTTGCTGATGACAAGGATTGAGGTTGACTATTTATAATGTTTTGCTTAAATGTATGTGGTAGAGCATCTTCGCCTAATCTATTGCTGGAAACCCTTAATCTGTGATGTCCAGTCTACCTTCCTATTACTTTCTGGGTCAGAAATTGGATTACTTAGCCTTCTTTCCTTTAACAACAACCATTCACGAGGGCAAGATTTTACTATTCAACAACTATTTATGCGGTGTATACTATACGTATAAAGTGGTAAAGAGATTTTGATGAAGTAAAGATGTAAAATAATTATATTTCTTAATATAATTAAGATAATTTTTCTATTGAAAAAAAGTGAATAAAGATTTTGAAAGGGTAAGATTTTAATAACCATACACTTATTGCACATGAGATATATGAGTTTGTCCTCCTTTCTTTAAGGTTGGTGGGCAACACTTTTATATTCAACGACCATTCACACGCTGATCAATTGAAGAAGAAGAAAGTCACTGGAAACACACTGCATCAATCATTATTTATGTTAGATAGTCCTCCTTCCTTAAAAAAAAAAATAAGCTCAGTATTTTAGAAAAAAATTCTAAACAAAAACTATATTTTAATTTTTTATAAATTTTATATATATTTTTTTTAAATTGTTTTGGATGTGGTTTAGTCTTAATGAAGATATATGATTTAAAATGATTAATGTTAAGGAATGTTGATTTACATTTAAAATTTAAAATTATAAACTGTAACTTTTTAAGATTTTCTCAATTTTATTTCAAGGGAAATATATGGTAAAGTCCAAATTTCATAGCAATAAAATTTAATTAAATAAAACTAAATAATTAAAAAAAAAATCTGGTATTAATAGTTGTAAGATTGTACCTCTTTACTTATTAGCATATAAAATTTAAAATTGAAATATAAATTATTTTGTTATTTTTAATTTTTATTATATTGATTTTATTGATATTTAAAAAAATTAAAATTGAAATATAAATTATTTTATTATTTTTATTTTTTATTATATTGATTTTATTGATATTAATAATAAATTTTTAATGTTTTTATGAATATCATCACAAGTTTTTTTTCTTTTTCTAAAATTTAAAATTGGAATATAAATTATTTTATTATTTTTAATTTTTATTATATTGATATTAAAAATAAATTTCTAATATTTTTATGAATATCATCATAAGTTTTTTTTTTTTAAACAAGTGTAATGTCCTTGCAGAACATTGGTGCTTAGGCTGGGTAATTATGTCGTACTCGATAGACCGTCTTTAAAGTCGGTTGGATTGTTTGTAGTGTTTTTCTCTTCTTCTTTTCCTTTGTATACGTGTCAAAGTTGTAGAATGTAGGCACTCGAGCCATTAAGAAAATAAGAAGAAAGGCATGCCCTTCTATCTTTAGTCCAAATGCAATTTATCAAACTCACCGAATTTCTCCATAAATAGGTGGAGCCCGCACAGACAGTACAATGCGTGTGGAGTCCACGCGGAAAGTAGAGCATATGTGGTGGAGCGTATAGGCCAGTCCGTGTGGATCCCACGCAGAAAGCAAAGGGCCAATCTGTGTAGGGCCCACGCAGAAAGTAGAGCATATGTAGTGGAGCGCATAGTTCAATCCTTGTGGAGCTCACACACAAGTGGAGAGAATGGTACAATGCGTGTTGTACACTCAAATTTATGTGTAGCCTACGCAGAAAGTAACAAAATATGAATTATTAGTATACCCCTAAGCTGGTGAATGGGAATGCCTAAGCAAGTTGAGGGAATTTTTTGAGTGGCCTTAATAATTAAGAATATATGTTTTTTTATTGGAGGTCATAGGTTTAAATCCAGAGGGCGGTAGGGTATGTATACATATGTACTTCAAAGTTTTTGGCCAATAAGATTTTAGATAAATGAGATTCAAAATTTAAAATTAATCATTATTTTTTAAAACTTTTGATAAAGGGGTGTATATTTTATGGTCAACCATGAATTAATAAAAAGTCAAACCTAACTCAACACTATATACCATGCCTATAGGGAAATATAATAACACATTAAAATAATAATAAATGAAAAAAAATTATGTGGCTCCATATATATATATGGGGAGATGTTCATGTAATGTATTAAAATAAAAATAAAGCATTAAAATAATAAAAATAAAAAATAAAAAACTATGTGGGTTTCATATTGATGATGATGATA
>ML786521.1:202594-217098 GCA_009831015.1 Picea engelmannii | reverse complement strand
TTCTAATAGTTGTTCAATCTCCACTCTTTTGAATAAGAGTTCAACAACATTTATAATTTTGTATAATTGTGAACACGTTGAATCCTCGATTTAGTTCTTAGTTGTGTTGTTCACAACTCTCTATTCCATCTATTCCATCTCCTAATACTTGGGCTGGCTTGTCTCAATTCTCATTGGGAGAGTTTGAAGTGAGTGGGAGTTCACAGGTATCATTTAATGTCTTAAAATCATTTAAATTTAATGTGTTATATAATCGTTTGAATATAATTTATTAAATTTTCAAATTTGAAATGTGTTATATAGGCTAATGTGGAGAAGAGAGTACATGAGAGTGTGTTCGGAAGAGAGATTGGGATTGAGGAAGCAACCAGATTAGGAAAGGATGTGTCCATTCAGGATGAGTCCATTCAGGATGATTCATAAATGTACGTTCTTGATTTTTATGAAATTTTTGTTTCTCAAATTTATAGTTTTTAGCCTTTCCTCAATTATTTTGAATTATATAGAATTGTGACATCCTCCTCATTACGACAACAACTCTTTAACAGGTGCTAATTTTTTTTTTTGTTTAAGGTGTGTGCGCGTGTGTAAAAAGGAACATACACACTTGACTCTACGTTGCCACCTGATGACTAACAAGATGCAACCATGATGATCACAACAAGAAGACATAAGGAGCACAACAAGTAAGTGCAATCATTAAACGACCATAGACATAAGGCGCACAACACGTAACTGCAAGCATTAAATGACATGCTGTGTTATGTACAGTACGAACACAGATGGAAGAATCCATAGTAGTAGATTTTACTATTTCTTCATAGGAAAGCAGGGTGTTTAATCTTAGTTCTCTGCTTCGGAGAGAGAGAATGTCAGATAGGCTCCTAGACGACTGCTCATGCAGAAACTAGTAATCTCTGTCAGGAAGTCGCAGTGGTGGGAACTCTGCGTTTAAAGAGCCCGAGACTACTGATACAACCTTAGAGGTGTGTCGCAAGAGTGGAAACCCTGCCTTTAAAGGGCCCGAGACTCTTGATATGGCACTGGATTCTTTACACAAAAATAATTCACACACACAAACTTATATACAGAACGACTAGCTTTATCAAATCGAAGAGTCTGATATCATACAACTGTGAGTTTGGACAATTCCAATTATAGTACTAACCCTGAAATTAATTAACAATCTCAATACATCCTATATGTTACATATACCATAAAATTACCATAACATTATCTTAACAACCTCACATCTTATGTTATAAAAACCTTGCAACTAAAACATCAATCTCCAATCACATTACTCCTTGTATGCTACCAATGCAATGAAGTTACTATAACTTTACCATAAAATAAATCAACATTACATTTATATTACCATAACCTTGCCAATGAATTAATAATAAAAATAAATCATTACCGTAGCATTTAACATGAAGCATTACATTACATGATTCTTCCATTGCATGCAAGTCTCATTCATCAGGCAACATGTCATTCAATTCTTAAATAATCATGGGCACGAGAACAAGTGAGTTTAATTCATCATTAGAAATAACTATATAAAAACTAAATATCTAGATCCACCATCTACTACATAAATCCTCAATGCATAAAAACTAAATCTATGTCAATCAGTCACTACATACTAACCACTGCTCAAGTAGCGATAACTAAAACCATCAGTTTTGCATCCATAAGGCCATAAGGTGCCATCTAAAACAACACTAAATATACATCAATAAGCCACTCCAACGTCACCAAGGTTAACATGTAAGTAACATCAACAAATTTCCACTGACCCCACTAGATATACTCTAGCATGCAAAGTTTTTTTTACACATCTATCAAATTTGTATTTCCGGAATGACAAATAAATTTGCAGTGCCCAATTTAGTTTTCATAATACTATAAATCATACGATGAACAAGGGAATTCAAATCTAAATTCAACTAACACAACAATCATAACGATTTCAACTCGGATTAGTAGAAATTTGATAGTGGATCATAAGAAATTAAATATTTAATTAAAACAATGCATTTTTGTTGTGACTACTTATGCAATGATTCAATAATACAAATCCAAATGGTATAATAGTTTGGATGAGACTCATCAAAGTCAACTCTGGATTTTCCAAACTTCATTGACGATAGATTTTAAATATCATACGAAAATCTAAACTTAAGAATTGACAAAATCGACAACAAACAATGAATAACAAAAAGCAGGGTCTCTATATTTTGATTAGCAACAAATCATAGCAATTATGATATCCGACTTTGCAAAAATATAAGGCAACAGATAAGTAAACTTCTGATCTCTAAATTTATAAACAAATCTGGCAACGAACACTTGAATTTTCTGAATTCTGGGTTGTAATTTAAAATGGCAGTGAATGCATAACTTTTTCTGATTTCTGAGTTGTCATTTAAAATGGCAGTGAATGCATAAATGATGAAAACTGTTTTTCAATACACATTTGGTTTTCCTTCTTCACGCTTTCAATTTATTTTAAAAAGAAACGTATCTGAATTTTCGTTGAGACTAAATGGAAATAGAT
Source organism: Picea engelmannii (assembly GCA_009831015.1). Lineage (NCBI taxonomy): Eukaryota > Viridiplantae > Streptophyta > Pinopsida > Pinales > Pinaceae > Picea > Picea engelmannii. The sequence goes on along the minus strand of ML786521.1, from coordinate 214,535 downwards.
TGTTGGTTCCTTGTGAAACTTGGTTTTCAATTTTGGTATTAGAGGCTTACTTACTAGGCTAAGTTTGGATAAATGACAGAGAGATACAAACTCCCATAGAAATTTATAAACGCCCACAGTCATCTAAAAACCCCCACATCATTATAAAAACACCCACAGAAATTATAAACACCCATAGTCATCTAAAAACACCCACATCATTATAAAAACGCCCACAAAAATTATAAACGCCCACAGTCATGTAAATACACCCACAGAAATGTAAAAATGCCCCCGGCAATGTAAAAACGCCCACAAAAAAGGTAAAAACGCCCACTGGGATATTTAAATGCCCACAGAAATGTAAATACACCCACATAAGTGTAAAAACGCCCCCGGTAATGTAAAAACTCCCACGACAAAGGTAAAAATGCCCACTGGGATATTTAAACACCCACAGAAAGGTAAATACACCTACAGAAGTGTAAAAACACCCCCGACAATGTAAAAACACCCACGACAAAGGTAAAAATGCCCACTGGGATATTTAAACGCCCACAAAGATGTAAATACACCCACAGAAATGTAAAAACGCCCACGGCAATGTAAAAACGCCCACGGCAAAGGTAAAAACACCCACTGGGATATTTAAATGCCCACAGAAATGTAAATACACCCACATAAATGTAAAAACGCCCCTGGTAATGTAAAAATGCCCACGTCAAAGGTAAAAACACCCCCTGGGATATTTAAACGCCCACAGAAATGTAAATACACCACAAAAGTGTAAAAACACCCCCGGCAATGTAAAAACGCCCACGGCAAAGGTAAAAACGCCCACTGGGATATTTAAACGCCCACAGAAAGGTAAATACACCCACAAAAGTGTAAAAACGCTCCCGACAATGTAAAAACGCCCACGACAAAGGTAAAAACGCAGACAACAAACGCAAGGCACAGCGGGAGATCACACAGATCCAAGGAAGGTCGACAATGCCGAGATCATAAAATTCTTTTATCTAATACCAACATGCAACAACAGAGTAAGAAGTAATATTTTTATAACTGTCCCACAATTACAATCGCCGAAGAGCAAGGCAAGAAACCAAATAATCCAACAAGAACCCAAGCCGTTTGAAGTTGAGTATTTTTTCATCTCACAATGCCAATACAAAAATGTTGATAACAATAAGAGAGGGCTAAGGTACTAATACCTTCTGTCATGCAAATGAAAAACATACCGTTGCCTTAACTCCCGCCTCGAATGATGACCCCGCGCTTCGTGTCGATCCTGCTCCGCGTCGCTCCCACTTGTCGACCATAGAGACTACACTGGTACCTCCCAGCCAATCGCTAGGGGTACTCTGCTTCCCCCTTAGCCCCCCGAGCCGCAAAGGGGCCACACACAATCCTGATGGTCCGTCTAGCTTCCCAGCTCGCCTTGCAAGGCAGAGCTACCACTCCTATCCAAGTTGGAAAATCCCAACTCTCCACAAGTAATCAGTCAAGTCACAACTCCAGCAGCGTAACGTTACGCTAACAACCGATCCCTTTCTTCCGCATCTCCCTTTTCTTTTATAGAGTTTTGAGACCCACCAACTTTCCCTAATTCACATTTTAAATTAAGTTTCAATAAAATATTCTAAATATTCTCCATCGCACAAGTGTCGTCCATCCCCCTCTTTTCTCCAATAAATATTTTGTTTAAATTTATTAATTGTCTCAAATCCCTCACCCACCTAGAGTCGCTCCTAAATTTACTCCTAGGTGTTCCTAGATCCCCTTACATGTTTTAAATACTTTCCCTAGAAAAAGGATGTTACTAAATTAGCTCAATTTAGCAGGTTCTTAATTGCAGATTCCTTACTATGTTGACCTTGCTTTTTACCATAAGTTCCCATCTTTCCTTTATTAAGTTTCCTCCATTACTTAGTTTCCTAATTCTTATTATTTCCTTCTTTCCCCTTTTTATTAAAGCCAAAATGACAGTTGCGTTATTAAATCTTTCCCTTTTATTATTAATTTAATATCTTTGTACTTTCACAAGTTAATAAATAATTTCTTCTTTGAAATTTTTAAATCCATTATTTTTAATTAAATTCTTACTCTCTTCATTTACCCCAAGAATTTTATGAAGACTAAACTATTACGTAAGTGGGTTTTTGTTTAAATTTTTATTTTTATTTTTAGGGTCTTTTTCTTAAGGTTAGACTAAAATTTTACCCTAAAGAAGTTTTAGACTTAGGACTTAGATTCTGAACTGGGTGACACTTGGTTAGGGAAGTTGTTTAAGGATTTATTAAGGCATTAATGTCTTAGGGCCATATAGGTTTGTTTCTTCATCATCATCAACGCGATGTGCCCTTCAGGACGCACTACGTGCTCCAAGGGTGCCACTCGCCTAGTTCGTTTCTTTTGCGCGACATGCCCTTCAGGATGCACCACATGCTCCAAGGGTGCCACTCGCTAACTTATGTTTCTTTTGTGCGACGTGCCCTTCAGGGTGCACCACGTGCTCCAAGGGTTCCACTCACCAACTTGACTGATTGGTAGACATCTATAACCCCTAGAGTCAACACTCCGCCAGGTGAACTTATGGGAGACTAAGGGCTCTAAGGAATAAGGCCCCTGCCTTATTGTGCGCCCCTTAGAATCATCGTGAGCGACTATCGCAGTCTGCCCCCACGACATCGTGGATTCCTCTCGAACTAGGTAATCGTTAACCTACAGTTCAAGCCACTGCGGGAGTGCTAGTAGGCTGTGGCAGGGCTGCTGTCCACACCTCTCCCTCAACCTCTCTAGAAATCATGTGGGACCCCTTTACTCCATATGTGAGTCTGTTCGGCAAGCTATCGTCAGCCTGCATCATCAACAATCATGTCGAAACATGTCAACATCATATCATCAAATCAATGAAATATCACAGTAAATAAATCAACCCAAATAGCACACTCCCTGACTCAATTAGGAGTCCAAGGGGTTCCACCGATGCCTCTGCATCCTCAAGGTCCAAAACCCTGCACACTCAATAAAACTGAGTCAAAAGCACTTGTCTACATCAAAGCAGTAAAACATCATGTCATCTATCATAATGCATCATAATCAAGGATAAATGTTTTAACATCATAAAATTCCATATCACTTGCGAGCAAGTGTCCTCAAAGAATAAGTTTTCAGTGCTCCAGAGCGGGATGTTACATACACCCCCTCTTGGTCTAAACTTTGTCCCGAAGTTTCTCAGTATAAATGCCGAAATAAAAGTACCACAGTATCATAAGTCTATCTATCAAACAAAAATGGGAACTGTTGGCGCATATCATATGCGTCCTCCCAGGTCGTCGAGTGCGGACTATAACTGTCCCACTGGACCTTGACCTGATCTACCGTTCGACGTCGTAACTGTCGAACACGATGATCTAAAATGCGGACCGGCTCAGCCGTGAGCACTCCCTCATCCGATACCTACAAGGAACTCATGTCAATCACGTGTGTAGGATCACTAATATAATGTCTCAAAACAGATACATGAAAAACATCATGCATACGCCTCAAAGAATCAGGCAAGGCTAGTCGATAGGCCACGGGCCCCTTTCTCTCCACAATATCGAAAGGTCCCACGAACCTAGGAGAGAGTTTAGCTCCCTTCCCAAACTTGATCGAACTCTTAATATGTGGTTTAACCGCATGAAGACTTGATCGCCGACCTTGTAACTACGGTCGACTCGGTGCACATCGGCATAACTATTCTGTCGATCCTGCGCTTCTTTAATCCTTTGTCTTATGCTTTGCATTTGCTCTTCCATTTCTTGGATCACTTCTGGTCCCACCATGACCCTATCCTCAAGTCGATCCCAACTCAAGGGCGTCCGACACGGTCGCCCATAAAGAAACTCAAAAGGCGCCATCTTAATGGTGCTCTGGTAACTGTTGTTGTAAGTGAACTCTACTAGAGGAAATAATTCCTCCCAATGCTTTTGTTGGTCCATCACGTACATGTGTAACATGTCTTCCAAGGTTTGGTTCATTTGTTCAGTCTTTCCGTTAGTCTCTGGGTGATACAAAGTACTAAAATTAAGTTAGGTTCCCAAGGCCTCTTGGAAACTCGTCCAAAATCATCCAGTAAACACCGATCCTCGATTGGATATAATCTTCTTAGGCACGCCATGCAGCCTCACAATCTCACTGATGAAAACTCTCGCTATTTCAGGTGCCTGATACATCATACGCACAAGAATAAAGTGAGCACTCTTCATCAGAGTGTCTACTACTACAAAAATCGAGTCCAGTCTCCTTGCCGTCAGTGGAAATCCAACAATAAAATCCATCGAAATAACTTCCCATTTCGATTCCAGAATGGCATGTGGTTGAAGTAATCCTGCCGGGTGTCTATGTTTAGCCTTTACCTACTGACACTCTAGACATCTAGCCACAAAGTTGACTATGTCGGCCTTCATTCCCTTCCAGAAGAATAAGGGTTTAAGGTCTTCCCTCATATTCGTGACTCCTGGGTGAGCCATGTAAACTGCTCTATGAGTCTCGCTCAACATCAACATTCTGAACTCGTCGTTTGGTGGTACGTAAATCCAACCTCTAAACCTCAATAACCCATCGCTATCAAAAGAAAATCCCTCATATCGTGGTACCATCATTGTGTTTTGTCCGAAAAAACCCTCGACCTCTATGTACCATTCGTCGTCACGCTGTAAAGTGAGAATTTTCTCACGTAAGTTCGTCTGAAGAGGCAACACCGAGAAGATGCGTGGTCTCCGACTCAAAGCATCAGCCACTCGGTTCACTGTTCCCTTTATGTAAGTAATCTCGAAGTCATACTCACTAAGCGATTCCGACCAACGCCGTTGTCGCACGTTCAGGTCGCTTTGCATAAAAATGTGTTGTAGCCCACAATGATCAGTCCTTAATTCAAATTTTCGTCCAACAAGGTAGTGTCTTCAAATATTCAAGGCATATACAATGGCTAATAACTCCAAATCATGCATCGCGTAGTTCTCCTCATGCCTTCTTGGTTTCCTTGAAATGTAAGCAATCACTCGTCTGTCTTGCATCAAGACTCTGCCTAAAACTTCCTCGGATGCGTCAGTGCATACCAAGAAGTCTGCGTCCATGTCAGGGACCTTTAGTATTGGCGCTGTGGTCAACAACTCCTTAAGCCTTCAAAATGCTTCCGCACATTTCTCGATCCAAACGAACTTCTTATTTTTCTTTTGCAATTCTGTGATCAAATTTGCTATCTTCGAAAATCCCTCGACAAATCGTCGATAGTATCCTGCTAAACCCATAAAACTACACACTTCTGTGACATTCGTCGGTGCAGGCCATTCCATAATAGCCTCAACCTTGGATGGATCCACGGCGATACCTTCGCCGGAGATGACATGCCCTAAGTAGTGAATCCTCGATTGATAAAAAGAGCATTTGGACAACTTCCCATACAATTTGTGCTCTCGTAGACACTGTAGTACCAAGCGCAAGTGCTCGTCATGCTCCTCCATCATCCGAGAGTATATCAAGATATCGTCAATGAATACTTGGACGAACTTTTCCAAGTACTCGCGGAACACCCCGTTCATCAAACTCATGAATACCCCTGGGGTGTTTGTTAGTCCAAACGGTAAAACAATAAACTCGTAATGTCCAAATCTCGTCTTAAATGCGGTTTTAGGGACGTCATCCTCCTTTATCCGTAACTGGTGATACCCTGATCGCAAATCGATCTTGGAGAACACCGTCGCACCCTTCATTTGATCGAACAGATCATCAATTCTTGGTAAGGGATACTCATTCTTGATCGTAGCCTTGTTCAGTTGACGGTAGTCAATGCAAAGCCTCCATGATCCATCCTTCTTTTGTATGAAAATAACTGGTGCACCCCACGGTGACACACTAGGGCGTATTAGTCCGAGGTCCAACAACTCCTTCAGTTGCATTTTCAACTCTTTCAACTTTGGGGTCGACATCCGATAAGGTGTTCTTGCTATCGGTTCGGTCCCCGGTTTCAGGTCTATGGTAAACTCCAGTTCCTTTTCTGGCGACATCCCAGGCAACTCCTCTGGAAATACCTCCTAAAACTCCTTCACCACCGGAAGGTGTTCTAGACCTTCCGCTACTCCCTTTTCGTTTAGCGCGAGGATCGCATAAAGCTTGCACCCCTTGTGCATACTCTTCTGTAACTGTAAGGAAGAGATGAACTTCAGGGATACTCCCTAGTTACATCCTACAATCACACGTCTCTGTCCTTCATCATCGACCAAGCTCAACCATTTCGTCTTACAGTTGAGTATCGCCTCATGCGATTCCAACCAATCCATACCAATCACAACGTCATAAGATCCTAAGATCATGACATACAAGTTGACCCTCGTGACAAACTCTCCCAGGTTAAGGGCACAGCCCGTAACCTTTCCTCCAACCTTCTGTTTGGCTCTTGAAGCCATCTCTACGAAGCTAAACTCGTCCTGTTCGACTGCCTTTACCTTAATCCTTTTTAGCACTGCACCAGAAATGAAACTCTCAGTAGCACCTGGGCCTATCAAAATACTAAGGGTCTGGTCAGCGATAGTACCTGTCGTCTTGAGCACAGTCGACTGGTGCTTTTCCTGGTGGTTATTCACCGCTGCATGAATCCGATGGGCCTTGCCCATATCTCCCACGGTAGTGGGTCCAATTGATCTGGACACTCTGGTCCTCTCCACAAGATAGTCGTGCTGGTAGTGTGGCTCCCCCCACGTCCAACACCCCTTCTTCGGCCCAGTAGTCCTGGTACCCGAAGTAGAAGATGATGGCCCATCGGCCTAGAACCCAGGTCTGTTCTGCTGAATAGGCCTAAACTGCTGCTGCTGCGAGCGACGCTGCTGCTGATGCTGTGGTCCCCGATAAGGTGCCCGCTGCTGAGGTGGCGGTCGTCGGGGTGTAGTGAAAGTGGATCCTCTCTGGAAGCCACAATATCTCGGCGTATGTCTTGCTGGTGTCTGATGTTGCGGTGTACTAGATGAACCCTGCCCTGCTGGTCTCACTGGAGTCCTGGTCTGACCCCCACTGATAAGCTCTTCCTTTACTATGAGGGCCTTTTGGACAGCGTCGTGCAATGTTTGAGGCATCAAGATCCTAACCTTTTCATGCAGGCTGCCGTTAAGGCCAAACACGAACCGATTGACCTTGAGATTCTCAGTGTTAAGGTGCGGAGCATACTGGAGCAGCTCCATAAAACATGCCTCATACTCGGGCACCGTATGACCTCCCTGTCGTAAAGCGTTGAGCTCATTGAGCTGACGCTCAATGAATTCCTCTGAAAGGTACCTCTCTCGAAACCGTTCCTCGAACAGTTCCCATGACACGTCTTCAACGGCCATGTTCAGCTGTGGTAGGAGTGTCTTCCACCATAGAAGAGCGCTCCCCTTCAGTTGAAAGACCACCATGCGGACCTTCATGTTGGAGGTATAATCGCAAAGTACGAAGCACATTGCCATATTCTCCAACCATGTCTCGGCGGCAGCACCATCCAGGGCACCAAAGAACTCGGGAAATTTAACCTTCTCGAGTTCACGGTGAATGCTATCTGTAACGGCCGGTGCGCACGATGGAACCTTAGCGGATGCCGACGCCCTGGTCTCATCTCTGTCCAATTGGCTGATCAGTGCCTCAGACATGCACTGAAAAGATCTCATCATTCCAACAACATCGCCAACTGCTATTTGCTCCTGTCCAAGAACCTGCTTGCCTCCCTGGAGGTTAGACCCCTCAGGTGTGGATGCTACTGGAGGCGTCACGCCTCCTCCCCTAGCACCCCGTTGTCTGCCTCCGTGGCGTCCTCTAACCATTATTACCTGCACGCACACAATCAACTCAATCAACAATAGTATAATCAAATCTAATCATGTCAACGAAAGCCGTAGCGAATCCCAAGCCACGGGTCGAACCAGATCTGATACCATATGTGACATCCTCCTCGTTACGACAACAACTCTTTAACAGGTGCATTTTTTTGTTTTTTTTTGTTTAAGGTGTGTGCGCGCGTGTAAAAAGGAACAGACACACTTGAATCTACATCACCACCTAACGACTAACAAGACGCAACCACGATGATCACAACAAGAAGACATAAGGCGCACAACAAGTAACTGCAAGCATTAAACGACCATAGACATAAGGCGCACAACAAGTAACTGCAAGCATTAAATGACATATTGTGTTATGTACAGTACGAACACAGATGGAAGAATCCATAGTAGTTGATTTTACTATTTCTGCACAGGAAAGCAGGGCGTTTAATCTTAGTTCTCTACTCCGGAGAGAGAGAATCTCAGATAGGCTCCTGGCCGACTGCTCAGGCAGAAACTAGTAATCTCTGTCAGGAGGTCGCAGTGGTGGGAACTCTGCGTTTAAAGAGCCCGAGACTACTGATACAACCTTAGAGGTGTGTCGCAAGAGTGGAAACCCTGCCTTTATAAGGCCCGAGACTCTTGATACGGCACTGGATTCTTTACACAAAAATAATTCACACACACAGACTTATATACAAAGCGACTAGCTTTATCAAATCGAAGAGTCTGATATCATACAACTGTGAGTCTGGACAATTCCAATTATAGTACTAACCCTGAAATTAATTAACAATCTCAATACATCCTATATGTTACATATACCATAAAATTACCATAACATTATCTTAACAACCTCACATCTTATGTTATAAAAACCTTGCAACTAAAACATCAATCACCAATCACATTACTCCTTGTATGCTACCAATGCAATGAAGTTACAATAACTTTACCATAAAATAAATCAACATTACATTGATATTACCATAACCTTGCCAATGAATTAATAATAAAAATAAATCATTACTGTAGCATTTAACATGAAGTATTACATTACATGATTCTTCCATTGTGCACAAGTCTCATTCATCAGGCAACATGTCATTCAATTCTTAAATAATCATGGGCATGAGAACAAGTGAGTTTAAGCCATCATTAGAAATAACTATATAAAAACTAAATATCTAGATCCACCATCTACTACATAAATCCTCAATGCGTAAAAACTAAATCTATGTCAATCAGTCACTACATACTAACCACTGCTCAAGTAGCGATAACTAAAACCATCGGTTTTGCATCCATAAGGCCATAAGGTGCCATCTAAAACAACACTAAGTATACATCAATAAGCCAGTCGAACTTCGCCAAGGTTAACATGTAAGTAACATCAACAAATTTCCACCGACCCCACTAGATATACTCTAGCATGCAAAGTTTTTTTTACACATCTATCAAATTTGTATTTCCGGAATGACAAATAAATTGGCAGTGCCCAATTTAGTTTTCATAATACTATAAATCATACGACGAACAAGGGAATTCAAATCTAAATTCAACTAACACAACAATCATAACGATTTCAACTCGGATTAGTAGAAATTTGATAGGGGATCATAAGAAATTAAATATTTAATTAAAACAATGCATTTTTGTTGTGACTACTTATGCAATGATTCAATAATACAAATCCAAATGGTATAATGGTTTGGATGAGACTCATCAAAGTCAACTCTGGATTTTCCAAACTTCATTGACGGTAGATTTTAAATATCATACGAAAATCTAAACTTAAGAATTGACAAAATTGACAACAAACAATGAATAACAGAAAGCAGGGTCTCTATATTTTGATTAACAACAAATCATAGAAATTATGATATCCGACTTTGCAAAAATATAAGACAACGGATAAGTAAACTTCTGATCTCTAAATTTATAAACAAATCTGGCAGCGAACACTTGAATTTTCTGAATTCTGGGTTGTAATTTAAAATGGCAGTGAATGCATAACTTGTCTGATTTCTGAGTTGTAATTTAATATGGCAGTGAATGCATAAATGATGAAAATTGTTTTTCAATACACATTTGGTTTTCCTTCTTCACGCTTCAATTTATTTTAAAAAGAAACGTATCTGAATTTTCGTTGAGACTAAATGGAAATAGATTGTTGGTTCCTTGTGAAACTTGGTTTTCAATTTTGGTATTAGAGGCTTACTTACTAGGATAAGTTTGGATAAATGGCAGAGAGATACAAATGCCCATAGAAATTTATAAACGCCCACAGTCATCTAAAAATGCCCACATCATTATAAAAACGCCCACAGAAATTATAAATGCCCACAGTCATCTAAAAACGCCCACATCATTATAAAAATGCCCACAAAAATTATAAACGCCCACAGTCATGTAAATACACCCATAGAAATGTAAAAACGCCCCCGACAATGTAAAAACGCCCACAACAAAGGTAAAAACGCCCACTGGTATATTTAAACGCCCACAGAAATGTAAATACACCCACAGAAGTGTAAAAACGCCCTCGACAAAGGTAAAAACGCCCACTGGGATATTTAAACGCCCATAGAAAGGTAAATACACCTACAGAAGTGTAAAAACGCCCACGGCAAAGGTAAAAACGTCCACGGCAAAGGTAAAAATGCCCACTGGGATATTTAAATGCCCACAGAGATGTAAATACACCCACAAAAATGTAAAAATGCCCACAGCAATGTAAAAACGCCCATGGCAAAGGTAAAATGCCCACTGGGATATTTAAACGCCCATAGAAATGTAAATACACCCACAGAAATGTAAAAACGCCCCCTGGGATATTTAAACGCCCACATAAATGTAAATACACCCACATAAGTGTAAAAACGCCCCCGACAATGTAAAAACGCCCACTGGGATATTTAAACGCCCACAAAAAGGTAAATACACCCACATAAGTGTAAAAACGCCCCTGGCAATGTAAAAATGCCCACGACAAAGGTAAAAACGCAGACAATAAACGCAAGGTACAGCGGGAGATCGCACAGATCCATGGAAGGTCGGCAATGCCGAGATCATAAAATTCTTTTATCTAATACTAACATGCAACAACAGAGTAAGAAGTAATATTTTTATAACTGTCCCACAATTACAATCGTCGAAGAGCAAGGCAAGAAACCAAATAATCCAACAAGAACCCAAGCCGTTTGAAGTTAAGTATTTTTTCATCTCACAATGCCAATACAAAAATGTTGATAACAATAAGAGAGGGCTAAGGTCCTAATACCTTCTGTCATGCAAATGAAAAACATACCGTTGCCTTAACTCCCGCCTCGAATGATGACCCTGCGCTCCGTGCCGCTCTTGCTCTGCGCCGCTCCCGCTCGCTGACCGTAGAGACTACACCGGTACCTCCCAGCCAATCGCTAGGGGTACTCTTCTTCCCCCTTAGCCCCCTGAGCCGCAAAGGGGCCACACACAATCCCGATGGTCCGTCTAGCTTCCCAGCTCGCCTCGCAAGGCCGAGCTATCACTCCTATCCAAGATGGAAAATCCCAACTCTCCACAAGTAATCACTCAAGTCACAATTCTGGCAGCTTAACATTACGCTAACAGTCGATCCCTTTCTTCCTCATCTCCTTTTTCTTTTATAGAGTTTTGAGACCCACCAACTTTCCCTAATTCACATTTTAAATTAAGTTTCAGTAAAATATTCTAAATATTCTCCATCGCACAAGTGTCGTCCATCCCCCTCTTTTCTCCAATAAATATTTTCTTTAAATTTATTAATTATTTCAAATCCCTCACCCACCTAGAGTCGCTCCTAAATTTACTCCTAGGTGTTCCTAGATCCCCTTACATGTTTTAAATACTTTCCCTAAAAAAAGGATGTTACTAAATTAGCTCAATTTAGCAGGTTCTTAATTGCAGATTCCTTACTATGTTGACCTTGCTTTTTACCATAAGTTCCCATCTTTCCTTTATTACGTTTCCTCCATTACTTAGTTTCCTAATTCTTATTATTCCCTTCTTTCCCCTTTTTATTAAAGCCAAAATGGCAGTTGCGTTATTAAATCTTTCCCTTTTATTATTAATTTAATATCTTTGTACTTTCACAAGTTAATAAATAA
>ML786521.1:169991-181713 GCA_009831015.1 Picea engelmannii | reverse complement strand
TGCATATATTTTAATCCTCCTTAATCATTTGAACGTGGCAATTATGTATTTTTACAGTAAATTTATAATGTGATTAGGTAAATGTAAAAAAGTAAACATGTTAACGGATGCCTTCATAAATGCAAGGAAGTTATGAACAATAACATTGATTTTGGAGGACGACTAAAAATATGCCAGCATCTTCAATGCTTAGCCATCAAATTAGAATTTAAGATTAAAAGATCATTAATTGTACCCATTGTCAATAGGTGTACACCTTTCAACGTAAATATGATAAAATAAGTAACACTAAAATAGGTCTATAGGCGTTCACGCGTTCATCAACCACAATTATGTGGTTTTGCTAATGCTATTTGCATGTGCGATCTTTTGAGATAATGATTCTATACACAAGCATTTGGATTGGTGCGATAAGTATCCTGTATATGGAAAAAATCTGGTTGTCCCTTCGTCTTCAAATTATGGTGTGCCTCAAAAACAGTTAAGTTGTCACCTACAGGGATTGAATATCCAACTCTACCATGAGAACCCGCGATTGAATATCCAATTCTGTGACGAGAGCCCACAACAGGAACATCTGTAAACATAGCAATTCGTTTTTCTTATAGGAGGATTTACAGAAAATTCCTTGCTACATAGTTAATTCAGGGTTTTTTTATTTAAAATCAAAAATCAAAAATAAAAGTTATGATGATGATTAAGAAGGTAAGAGATTACTTTAATTTCTTTAAAATTGTATTTTTATGTTCAAAAAGCATTCAGTGAGGCGTTTCAAGATTAATCTAAGAGGAAGTCTTTTTCATCTTCTATCAGTGTAGTGTGACAAAGTTCACAGATTCTTTCATCCCATAGTATTTTGGGAGTTGTCCAATGACCAGTTTCACTATTTCAAATGTACTTATATTTTTTGTTAATTTGATAAAGATATTATATGTATATCTATTGTGACTTGGACAAAGATATTTTGGTAGCAGAATGATTTCTTACTTATTGTGATTTGGATGAATATGTTTATGGGAATACAAAGATTTTTTATATAAGGTTAGAGTAGTTATTGTAGATCTATCTAAACTTTGGATTTATTATGGATTGAGAAGGATCAAATCTTTGGAGGCTGTAAATCTTTCATTAAGTTTTTTAAATCTAAAAATATATTTTATCTAGAAAGACTTGATTCCTAATGATGCATTATAGATCCAAAATCAAAATGAATGAGACTATTACGTGTCAACTCCATATTTAACACAGAAGAAATTACACATCTCTCATTATATTATAAAAAAACACCAACAATAATTTTTTTTAATTATTTTAATTTATAAATAGTTAGAAAACTCTCATTATAACTAAATGTATGTTTTTCTAATAATCAAAATGTATATTTTTCTAAGAAGTCATTCCACTTCAAGTGGCAAAGCACATTTGGATGGAGCCGAGGGATACTGGGCCGGAAGCAATTTCAAACCTGGTTCCGAACCATTACCAGTTTCGTGACAAACAACCGCAATTGTCTACCTGATGCTTGGATTCTGATTGTGAATCTTACATCTTAACTCGTTTATTGTTGTTTTAACGCTGGTTTACTGATCCCAAGCAGGATGTTACTCTTGTAGAGTTGTTTTGTCTTTGCTTTGTGCTTTTCTTGTCTACCTGATGCTTGGATTCTGACTGTGAATTTTACATCTTAACTCGTTTATTGTTGTTTTAGCGTTGGTTTACTAATCCCAAGCAGGATGTTACTCTTGTAGAGTTGTTTTGTCTTTGCTTTGTGCTTTTCACTAATCCCTCTCTCCTTTACTGTCTCCCTATTCCCGAGTGTGTCGGGTTTATCGTTACTTAATTTATTGATGCTTGTACAGGAGTGTGTCTGTCTCCTTGAGTCTCAGACCATACAGAGATTTCTACTTGGACGTAGTGCTTGTCAGCTACTGTAGTGTTAGTGTTGACTGACATCTGGTGGGCTTAAATGGATAGCTTCTCCATTAAAGATATGGAATGAAAGGTCAAGACACTTATGAGCCCAGATGATGAGGAAACCTGGAGAGAAGTGGGGCTATTTGACAAAGTGGACAAGTTGAAGAGTGGGCCATGGAGCTTCTCACCTATCACAAACAAATATATTAAGTCTACTGGTCTTCTCTGTAGTCCTTCTCATCTTCCTCTACATAATTCCACCTCCTTAGAGCTGGTTATCCCTCCCTCAGATGTTCCTTGGGCAGGCACGCAATCAACTTTTGTGCACCCAGGCCATCCAAACTTTTCTTCTTATCCACGGGGACACGAGGAACCTAGTGTTCAGTATTAGTCTGTCATTTTCCATCGAAAGGTGTGGAAAGCCAACAAGAAGGCCAAACTCTTAGTGTTAGGGAATGACGTAGGTTTAGAAGATACCTGCAGAATGGCGCTCTATGCTCTCATAGGTCGAATCTCTTATAAATCTCTGAGTAAAGTTTCTCTCGAGGATTGGATAAAAAACCAGTGGTTACCACTCCTTGGTTACTACCTGAGGTTATCTATCTAACCAAAGGCTGGCTCAGTTTTATCTGCAACTCCTCGGAGGACGCTACACTCTTATTGAGTTCATTGTGGGTATTTGGGGGAAGTAGTCTTATGCTAAAACGATAGAGAATTGGTTTCAACCCTGATACTGATTACTTCCAGTTCAAGCATATCTAGGTACTCTTACCGGGTCTCCCGTTGTATCTGTGGAATGAAGGAGCCTTACGGGCATTGGAAATTCTTTGGGGAGATTCATTGCACTGGACTCCAAGTTACTTAATGCCCCTATGCGGAAAATGGGCAGATTTCTTGTGGAGATGGACATATTCGGTGGGTTGCCGGAAACCATAGAGATAGAGTGGAGAGGACGGAGGATCACACAACCACTAGATTATCTTGGGTTGCCCTTCCGTTGCAACCTTTGCCGCCAGATGGGTCACCTTCATCGTGACTGTAAGGGGAAGGGTTTGGAGGACTCATCTGAAGATTCAGAACTACAGAGAAGTCCTCCAGATTATATAGAAGTACATGTTTCATTGAACTTCTTGCAAGAACCCACTGGGGTTTCCTCCTCTCCTCAGCATGAGCCAGAGACTAGTCTAACTGGTAAGTTAAAAGCTCTTTGTCCTCTTTTGTTTAATTCCCTGTCCATTGAGGAGAAGGCAACCTTAAATAATTCGGACAGGTTATTGGCTAACACTCTGTCGAAGACTACAAAACCTGTGTCGGTTGCTACACCCATTGAACCTACTCACTCGGATCCCTCCCCTTCTTCCTCTCATAGCCTTTATGCCACCACTCCTTCCCCCTGTTGACTTTCTACAATTCACCAGCCTGAAGTCTCCCTGCAGCCACCTCCTCCCCTCCTTCTGAATCCTTCCCACCTCCCTATTTTTGTTAGTTTACCCTTGTCTATTGACCCTCCCTTGGACGTCGCAGTAAGATACCTTCCGATCTTGCCAGGCTACAGAGAGACAAAGGATGATGACTCAAGTCTCTCTGCAGTCCTAGATACTTTATTACCCAGCCTAAATGTGCCTTGTGACCCTGTGTCATTGCCTATCTTCCTTGGAAAGGAAGTCGTATATACCAAAGTGGATACTGGCTCCTCATCCTCACAAGTTCCAAGCAAGGGAAGTAAGGCCTTTGCATGGTCTCAGGGTATTGCCTCTGAAATTTCACCAATCAAGATGAGAAACTCTCAAAATAAATAGGTGGGTTCAAGTAAACAAGCAGATGACAATGTTCCTACTTCCCCTGATACTGGGGCCCTTAGAGAAATGAAGGCCCTGGCGAGGGAAAAGTGATGTTATTACTCTCCTTGAATATTCAGGGGATTGGAGGCACCCTCAAAACTGCCTTGGTTCGCAGACTGTTGGATCGCACTATGCCAGACATTGTTTTTTTACAAGAGACTCTTTCACTTGAACAGAAAGCAAGAGATTTTTTGCTCCAACTCCGTCCTTCTTGGGCCGTGACTACGGTTAACTCTTTAGGAACTTTTGGCGGGTTACTGGTCGCATGGGACCCAAACTCCTTTGATCTGAACCCCTTCCTAATGGTTGGAGGTATCTTTTTAACAGGTAGCCGCATTTCTTCCAAAAAGGACTTGGTGCTTCTAAATCTTTATGGGCCGTGTAAAGATCGTAAGCTCTTCTAGAGTTCTGTAGCAAACAACAATATCCTTTCTACTCCAAATATTATTATTGCTGGTGACCTGAACTTTATTTTATCCTCAGATGAAAACTGGGGGGGTTCCTTTGTTCCTGGTTCGAATGAGGAATTTTATAGAGACTTACTCACTTCCAAGAAGTTGGTCCCTACCTGGCGCAACGATCGATCTGGTTAAGATGCTCTCGCTAGAAGGCTCAATATATGCTTAGTATATGAAGGAATGTTGTCCACTGCTGGCCTATCTAGATCTTGGGTGGAATATCCCTACATCTCGTATCACGCTCCTATACTTATCCAATTGGAGAACTCTCCTTTGTATAAGGCGTTTCCTTTAAAGTTTAATGCGCTTTGGATGCGGGATTCTGATTTTGAAAAACTGGTCCATTTAATCTAGAAGGATCCTCGCTTCCTGGTGGAGGGTAACATACAGCGGCGACTAGTATGGAAACTAAAAGAACTCAAGAATCAAACTAAAAACTGGATAAAAGAAGTAAAGGCGCAAAAAAGTTTATTACTCGAAAACTTGGAATCTGAAATTGAGCAGCTTTTATTTAAAATTGTTGAGAGTCCCTTATCCATGGATGATGATAGGCATCTTTGTGAGCTGGAAACTAACAGGAAAAAATTCTTCGCGAGGAGGAGGAGGCTTGGAGAATCCATAGCAGAGTTACATGGATAAAGAGTGGAGACTCTAATACAAAAAAATTTCACAAAATGGCCAGCTTCAATAGGAATCGGAAACATGTTTGGGAATTAATAAAGGGCAATGGAGACACCCTAATCGATCAGAAGGCGATTAAAGAGGAGGATGTTAACTATTTTAAACAATTTTTTAGAGCAAAAGAAAGATCCAATTACACTGGTCTGGTTAGGATATCCAACCTTTATATTAGGATGGTGAATGAGGATGAAGCTGAGACTCTCTTTAAACCTATAACTCTAGAGAAAATAAAATCTGTTCTAGAAAATTTTAAAAAAGAGAGAAGCCCAGGCCTTGATGGGTGGACAATAGAGTTCTCTACCTTCTTTTTCGATCTTGTGGGCGATGATCTTCTCGATATGGTGGAGGACTCAAGGAGAAAATGCTAACTCTGTGGAAGTATTAATTCCACTTTTATGGCTCTCATTCCGAAGGTAAACAAACTGGTCTCTTTCGATGACTACCGACCAATCTCCTTATGTAATCTTATTTATAAGGTGATCTAAAAAATCCTTACAAATCGGATAAAACTGATTCTGTCAAAGTGTCTATCTTCATAATAGTTGTGGTTCCTAAAGGGTAGAAGGATTCAGGACGCAATTGGTTCAGCCCATGAAAGCCTCCACAGCATAAAAAATATATATATAAAATCTCTGGTATTGAAGTTATATCTTAAAAAATCCTATGACAGCATAGACTGGGAGTACTTAAGGCTGATATTACTCATAGTAGGCTTTAGGGTCAAGCTAACGGAATGGATAATGTGTTGCGTAACTAGTGCCAGTTTTGCAGTTTTGATCAATGGAGAGGCGACAGATTACTTCAAGATTTGGAGGGGGCTTCGTCAGGGATGCCCATTATCCCCGTATCTGTTCATTTTGATTATGGAAGGGCTCATCCTGATGTTATCCAGAGGCAGCGATGATCACAATATTTCAGGTATAAAGGTAACAAATATTTTGAAAATTATCCATTTAATGTTTGTTGATGATGTTCTTGTAATGTCAAAGGCAGATTTGTTGGAATTGAGAGTGATCTTAGACATTCTTCAAGCTTATTGTCTTGTTTCGGGTCTCTGCATAAACTCTTCAAAAACTATAGTCCACTACTGGGGGCTCGAGGAAACGGAGCTAACTCATTTAAAAGACATTTTACCGTTTACTTTTGCTTAATTGAGTTCTGGTTTCAAGTACCTAGGTTACTACCTAACACTGGGAGCTTCAAAAACTAAATATTGGGGCTGGCTGGTGGCAAAGATTGAAAAGAAAATTGGAATTTGGTGTAACAAATGGCTATCGATCAGAGGTAGATTTATCCTGGTAAAAGCAGTGATGGAGGGTCTATTTGTGTTCTGGATGTCTATGGAGGTGATTCCTAGATCCATCTTAACTAAAATCCATCAGTTAATGTTTGTGTTCCTGTGGAGTGGTCATAAGGCAACGTTTCACTTCCATCTTTGTAGATGGGACCTCTTGGCAAGACCAAAACAATGTCGGGGATGGGGGCTCATAACCCTCACGTCATTCAACTCTGCTTTACTAGCAAAGACATTTTGGAGGGTGCTCACTGTTGATACTATATGGCACATAATTCTATTGGATAAATACCTGGGGGATATTTTTCTTTTTTATTGGCTCCGTAAGTCATCCCACCAGCAGCAGAGGATGTCAAGCTTCTGGAATGGCATGACCAGGAATCTTTTCGTGATACTGCACTAGCTGCAATGGAGTCCTGGTTCGAGAAATTCGATTTCTTTAGGCAGGGACAAGATCATCGGTCTAGAGGACTGATCGTTGCTCTTAGATTCCCTGCGTTTGCACATACTCAACAATCAAGTAACAGTTCTTGCCCAAGCGAGAGACATCGATAGTGTATCTTCTTTTCCTGGTCGGTGGCGTACCAACGGTTCCTTGGGTCTCAGTGGTCATGATGCAATTGAATGGGAACATTTCATAATTTCTTTAAGGGGCACAGGTATAGTTCTTAGAAATTGTGATGATTCCCTGGTGTGGGTCGATGAGGATGCGTCGGGTACAATAACAACAAAAACTCTCTATCATGCGCTCATTAACCCTTTCGATTTCCAGTGTGACAAAGCATGGGTTCATAAACTGTGGAGATGGCGAATACAACTCAAAATCAAATTGTTTGTGTGGTTGGCAGCGTATGGTAAAATCCTTACCTGGGAAGCACTTCAGAGGAAAGGTTGGGAAGGTCTGGGGGTGTGCAAGCTTTGTAATTGCAAATCTTAAACTATCAACCATATTTTAATCCATTGTTCATGCACAAAGGCAGTGTGGCTCCGATTATATGAAATCTACCATTTAAAAATCTAGTGGGTTGGCACCACGGTCTCAGACTATTTTAATGGGTGGACAATAGAAAAATCTGTTCCAGCAAGCTTGGCATCTATTGCTTTCTGGCACATTTGGATTGAGAGAAATAAGGCTTTACTTGAAGAACTCACTCCCTCTCACCTCTCAGTGGTGCACATGATTTCAGTTACCTTCTCTTGGAAGCCAGCTATCACTAATCCTATCCCAAATAGAGTTTGTGATATTACTTAGACCGAGGGCTACACTTTGGCTTGTTTCAATGGAGCTGCCCTATCAACTGGGGAGTGTTGTGCAGCAGGTGGTTTTTTCAAGACACGTGATTTGAGGATTACCAAATGGTTCATAAATTGTGGAGCGGGTACCAACACTAAGGCAGAGCTCATGGGATTGTGGGAGACTCTCACTTTGGCTACGCTTTGGGCGATTGAAAAAATCCAAATCCTGGGGTATTCAAAAGTCATTATAGATTGCATTAATCAAAAGGGACAGCTCCATGCGGTGAATATCGAAGGCTGGAAAATAAAAACAAAGGAACTGTCAATAAAATTTAAAGATATCAGTTTCCATCACATATACAGAGAGCACAATAAAGAGGTTGACTTACTATCCAAGAGGGCGTTAAAGGAACCTAAAGGTAGACTGTCAGTTTATCATTGGGAAAATGGGGAAGAAATCCCTCTTACTCCCCTGAACATCTTCGAAGATTGAGATGATCGAGAAGCTTGTGAAGTAATTTGGTTGTATTGAGGAGAGCTCTGCTGATTTCATGCCCTTATTACAATTTATAGTTGTGGTTTTTTGTGTGAACAGTTTTGTAGTTTCATTGTATCTAGTGTAGTCCAAATTGCGCATTTGGTTGATCCTTATTTGTATCGTGCAGAATTGATACAACATTGTAAAAAAAATTATACCTTATATAATTTTGAGACATTTTTCTATTGGAAAAAAAGTGGTAACTTGAACTCTACTTCAAATTTTACCTAAGCGGTAAAACTTCATCTTTTCATTTATTTCTTTTATGTGTATACGTGTCCATATGACGTTTGTTGGACAATTCCATTCCTGCTTTAAAGTTGGTTTGATAGTTTGTGGTGTTTTTCTCAAAATTACTCAGTAGACCATCTTCTGATTTTTGTGTATGCGTGTCAAGTTGTAGAGCGTTCAGTACAACCCACGCAGAAAGTTAAAAAAAAAACACTTGGCCATGTGTGTTTAGTCCTTACGCAATTTAGTCTCCATAAATAAAGACATAACTTCAGAGCGCTAGAGCTGGGCTTTACCTGGATTCATTTTTTCGGAGCCGTCATGATTATATTTAGCCGCCTCCAAACACGCGTCCAGTGAAACAGCTGCTTTTATTGACCAGTGCCCGATGGCTGTATCGGCGGTGGGCGCGCATAAACGAGCACTGAACTATTTAAAATGTTATTATTCGTCCCCAAAACAACTACCAAATATCAAGGTAGATGTACAATGTCTAATAACCCAACCCACTAAAGAGACACACGTTTAATAGTCGGCCTAACTCTACCCATTAATTAAACTAGCATACCCCTAAATCAGGGGAAAGGAACATCCAAGACCATACACAGTGGATATGTTGAAAAATAAAACTAGAGTGTTTTTTAAGCATGGGTTCATACCTCGATTGTAGATTTAGGTGATAGAAGGACAAAGTCAATTGTTGACTTTGTTGTTGGGCCTTCCGAGCACCTAAATCTACAATTGGGTTTCATATGTTTCTTGGAGAGTATGTATTTTTTCAAAACTACAAGGAGGGTATTTGTTTAGAAATATTGGAGAGTAAACATAGGAGAAGGTCTCTTGCACGATAATAGAGAGAGTTTGTCTATTGTGTTTATGAAAATTGTCAATTCTAATGTAAATACTCGAGGAAGGAAGGTACTGCAAGCTCGTTGATTTAATGTAAATATTATGCCCCACACACATAATGACAAAATTATTTAGAGTGAAGAGTTTAAATCTCTATTTTCAGATTTAAATTGGCATTGATTGACTATGTAGACAATGTAGATATAGAAGGAAAATTAATTATGGTTAGAAGTTTCGTTGTAGCAAGAGTAGTAGTAATAGAAACACATGGGGTGGTGGAAATGACATGGAATAGAGGTCTAGGGATTGATTCTTAGTCATTGTGGGGGGCATCATGTGCTCTGCACATAACACTTTTGAATTTTTTGAGAGAGTACCAGATTGGAATTTATCGACAAATTTACAAAACAATGAGAAACAATTGTGGGTTGTATGTTGAATTCATAGGGATTACAAGGAGGAGTCACAAACAATGTGAATAAGAGTCACATGTATTTGATGGTGGTCATGTCGAGTGGTCTGAATCAGTAATGCAATTAGCTAGCTCATGAACGTAGTTGTCATTCCTATAATTTAGGAGGCAACTTTGGCCATTTTCATTATTCAACTCAATGTAATCTGGGAACACCATAATTGTACTTGTATTTTTCCAAATGTGATCGCTACAATACGAATCAAAGTATAAAATAAAAACAATGTATAAGACTCTCTTTTGAAAGTTTAAAGAGAACTACAAATTTAATGGTTATATATACATACATATTTTTAAAAGAGGTAATTTATAAAGTGACATTATTATGAGCTTTTTTCCAATAGAAAATTCGCACAAAATTATATTAGATAATAATTTTTACATCATCAGGAATCCTTGATCAATAAAGACTAATCCTTCTAATCCACTTGGTCTCACATAAAACTATCAAAATAAGTTGTCCTCAAAGATCTTTACAAAAAGTAAACTATGGTCAGTAGTACCAAATACATGGTAACCCTACACTGAGAAGTGTTAATATATAGAATATTAACATCATATGTTCAAAAAAAAATTTCACTTACCAAACCAATATGTACTGCTCAAAACTACAAAAAAGTGACTATGCTTGGCATTAAAATATATTGATATGGAGAGTTGGCCCCGCATTCTCTCCGTCCCAAGTGAAATATGATAATCTTCCTTTTGTCGGTGAGAGAGCTTTCTTTGTCAATTGATATTCCTCCTCATTTGATTCCCTGAAGATGTGTTGGAAGCATATACCTTGGAAAGAATCAACCAGAACCAAAATTATCTGTTTCCATCCTTCAATATTGATGGCTTGTAGTTTCCCTTTATGATTTAGCCAATCAATTATCACCTTTGAATCTCCCAAAATATTAATATATTGAATGTCCAAGTGCTTTGCAATGGTAAGAGAGGCCCATGCTCCCAATAACTTCACTTTTGTATTTGTTCCATCTCCACAATTGAAGTACCATCTATGAGCCCGGGTATTTATGCATTTTATGGTACCCCCTACCCCACATTTCGATCCTCCTGCTATAGAGGCTCCATAAAAAAAGGCCAAAGTATAACCATTAATCCGAAAGATCAGACTCTATCTTAACTTTTGTAATTTAAGTGTTGGGGTTTTTTAATTGAGCGCTCCTAAAATATTGAATACAACTGCCCAGGCCGAGGGAGATTTTGTAACATCCTGCTTTGGCACACTGAGAAAACTTATTCTTTGAGGACACTTGCTCGCAAGTGATCTGGACTTTTATGATAAGAAAAAAATTATCCTTGATTATGATGCGATATGATAGATGACATGATGTTTTACTGCTTTGACATGGATAGGTGCTATTGACTCAGTTTTACTGAGGGTGCATGGTTTTTGACCTTGAGGATGCAGAGGCATCGATGGGACCCCTTGGACTCCGGATCGAGTCAGGGAGTGTGCTTTGGGGTTGATTGTTTACTGTGATTTTAGTATATTTGATTTGATGATATGATGTGGACATGTTTTGATATGATTGTTGATGATGCAGGCTTACGATAGCTTGCTGACCAGACTCACATATGGAGTAAAGGGGCCACACACAATTTCCAGAGAGGTTGAGGGAGAGGTGTGGACAACAGCCCTGCCACAACCTACTAGCACTCCCGCCGTGGCTCGAACTGTAGGTTAACGATTACCTAGTTCGAGAGGATCCACAATGCCATGAGGGCAGACTGCTACAGTCGCTCACGATGATTCTAAGGGGCACGCAATAAGGCGGGGGCCTTATTCCTTAGAGCCCTTAGTCTCCCACAAGTTCACCTGGAGGAGTGTTGACTCCAGGGGTTATTGATGTCTACCAATCAGTCAAGTTGGCAAGTGGCACCCTTGGAGCACGTGGTGCATCCTGAAGGGCACATCGCACAAAAGAAACACAAAAAGCGAGTGGCACCCTTGGAGCACGGGGTGCATCCTGAAGGGCACGTCGCGCAAAAGAAACGAACGAGTCAAGTGGCACCCTTGGAGCACGTGGTGCGTCCTGAAGGGCACGACGCGTTGATATTGATGAAGGAACAAACCTAGATGGCCCTAAGACATTTAACACATTAATAAATTCTTAAGCTACTTCCCTAATTAAATGTCGCCTAGTTCAGAATCTAAGTCCTAAGTCTAAAACTTCTCAGGGTAAAATTTTGTCTAACCTT
>ML786521.1:157363-167481 GCA_009831015.1 Picea engelmannii | reverse complement strand
TGGATTTATGATTAGGGCATGTCGAGACAATTAATGGTTCATAATCATTGTCAATCGAATTACAAGCTTAGATCATCGAATGAATGTTAATGTAAATTTTACCATGATTGCATCAATAATTTTAGTATATGTCGTTAATTATCGGTCTATGATTAAAGATGAATGTTAATTATTGCGTTAATGACAATTGGAACTATTTAAGAAATTCATGATTGTAACTAATGACTAATTATCTTGTTAACTATTAAACCAGTCAAAGTTCAGACTTGCAAAATAAGGTCCCTTGAATGATGTTTAGAGGGTACCTTGATGACGAATCATGATCTAAAAGTTGCCGATTGGAATGGCCTTAAGACTCTTATAGGTTGTAGTCCATTGTTAAATTAATGTTGTACTTGGTTGTAACCATTATTTGCTTGGTCTGTTTGTGTCTGGCGGGATGTAGACACCTCCATGTTCCTCAGAACAGTTGCCAGCCCTGAGACCTTAAATGGTTAAAATCGATGGGAACCTAGGCTTGAGCGTTGCTTATGTCTCTTGGAGGTCCTAACCATTGCAGGGTAGGACGGGTGGGAAGTCAGTCTTACTTATTGTCGATTGATCATCGTTAATTTCATGCAGTCACTTGTTGTGCGTCTTATGTCATCTTGTTGTGTTCATCGTGGTTTGCGTCTTATTCGTCATCGGGTGGCGACATAGAGTTGAATGTGTTTATTTCCCTTGTACACGTGCACACACACCTGTAAAAAAAAAAAAATTGCACTTGTTATGAGAGGTTGTCAGGGTAACGAGGAGGATCGTGACATATTTACCATCAAAGAGTACTTTGTTATGTTCATTCCAAATGAACCAGCATGTCAGGGCCGAAAACCTTTTTGATATTGGCTTGATCTTTGACAAGGAGTTCATACAATCCATAAGAGATGGGTTGGCCCATGAGAAATTAAAATTTAGTAGGTGTGCACATTTAGCCCAGACTGTGTTTGCAAAGGTACACTGTATGAACAAGTGAGAGTTTTCTTTTGACTTTTGTTTACAAAGATGGAAAATACTTGGGCCCACCCAACCTCTCTTTCGTAATATATCCCAGGTTAAGATCTTGTTGTGCACAACCAACAAAAAAAATAAAATTACCTTCAGTTGTAACTTCCATTTTAAAATGTTTACCTTCCAGTCGCGCCACACCAGGAGATCGTATGTAGATATAATGGCATCATAACATTTTTTTATAGTTAAGTTGACAGAAGAGTCACCACCAGTCCAAAGAAGTGAATCTTCTTCATTTTCGTAGAGAATGACCCCAACTCTATTTAAATCAACACTATAACTATCCCAATCTGAAGAATGAAACCCTGTCAGCTCCAAGTCCTCGTCGCTCTTCCATACCTTCGCAAAAGTAACAGGATCCCGTGCCACCGATGCTTGTGCTAAGACAATTACCTATTTTTTATTTAAGAGAGTGATGGTCTCTTCATGGAGAAAACACCTGTCGCCAATGTCGAGTATCCGGTCTCTCCCAATAGTAATAAGATGACATGCTCCTAGTCACCAGCTGAGCCAATGATTGATAATGGGAATAGTGCAGGTAAGACTGGACCAAATCCTAGAAGCAGAGTTGAAAATGTGAGATGGAAATCTAAGCCAGTTGATTAGTGTTGAATTTTGTAGATATTTGTCCATTAGAACCTGATGCCAAATACTTTCTTGTGTTAGTACCCTCCATAGGGTATTTTCATTCAAATCCGTATTGAAGTGAATAAGATTTCAGAATCCCCAACCTCCATTCTTTTTTGGTCTAGATAAAACCTCCCATCTGCATAAATGGTACTGTTGAGTTTTAGAATGACCATTCCATAGAAAATGGAACATCACTTTTCTAATATTGTTTATAACTGAGCGGGGCAAAGATTCCATAGACATCCAATAGATAGGCTGGCCTTCCAACACTGTTTTGACCAAAATGTATCTACCTCCCAGAGACAGCCACTGGTTGCACCATAAGCCTACTTTCTTTGTTAATTTGGACACTAGCCAATCCCAATCATCCGTGCTTTGTGACCCTGTCTTTAGGAAGTATCCCAGATATTTGAATCTGAGAGATAGATCACTAAAGGTATAAGGAATAAGTGATTTGAAAGGGGCCATTTCTAACTCCGTGAGGCCTTCATAATGGACAGTGGCCTTTGTATGATTAACTGAAAGGCCCGAAGCTTTACAAAATAGGAAAATAAGTTTGTCAATTTCCCTCCATTCAATTAAACTTGCCCTTGACATATTGATAACATCGTCCACAAACAAAAGATGTAAAATTTTTATCAGTCTCGAAAATTTTATACCTGTTATAGTTCCTTCCTCAAAGCTATTTTTCAGTAATAAGTTGAGACCTTCCATCACTAATATGAATAGTAGGGGTGATAATGGGCATCCTTGCCGAACTCCCCTGCTGCTTCTAAAAAATTCTGTAGCCTCCCCATTAATTAAAACTGCGTATGATGAAGATGTGACACATGACATGATCCAATTTGTCATTTGGATCCCCAATTCAATTTTTAGAAGGATCAATCTTAAATGATCCTAGTCAATACAGTCGTATGCTTTCCTTAAATCTAGCTTTAATACAAGGGCTTTCAATCTTTTCTTTTTTATGCTATGTAGACTCTCATGAGTTGTGCCTATGGCATCATGAATATGCCTGCCTTTTAAAAAACCTAATTGTTTATTAAAGATTGACCTAGAGAGAAAAGGTTTTAACCAATTGGCAATAATTTTTTATATTACCTTGTAACACAGATTGCACAAGGATATTGATCGGAAATCATCAAAATTTGATGGATTATTTTCCTTTGGGATTAAAGTCAAGAAAGTAGAATTTAGGCCTCCCACAATAGCACCTAATCTTCTTGATTCAACCACCATAGCAAGGAGATCCTCCCCGACTAGATCAAAGAAGAAAATAAAAAACTCGACTGCCCACCTGCCTGGACCCAGGATCTTTTCCTTCTTAAAATGAAACATAACAACTTTCAACTCCTCCAAAGTAACAAGAATAAACAAAGAACTAGACTCCTCATCATTTAGCATTTGAGGAAAGTATTCGATTAACTTGCATTGTTCGGTTGTATTTGGAATGGGCAGAGCCTTGTAGAAATCCTTGAAATAATGGATGGATGCTTCCTTTAATGCATCCTCTTTAGTTACAATGTCACCGTTCCCACCTTTGATTTCCCAAATATGTTTCTTGACTCTATTGTGGCTAGCAAAATTGTGAAAGTACTTTGTATTATTGTCCCCACTGGTCATCTAAAGAGCCCTGCTATGGAATCACCATTGATCTTCCTCACCTCTCAATATCCCATTTTTTTCCAATTTCAACTATCGGAGAGATAATTCAGCGAGATGATTTGTTGGATCTCCTACCAGAATTTCTATTGAATCCTTTATGTCTAATTTGAGCGATAATAACTTAGCTTTGTTTCTAATCAGATTCTCTTTATAGCTGATTTTTGTTTGTTTTTACAATTCTTGTAATTTCCAAACGATCCTATTGTGTTTGCCTCCTTCAGAAAGGAATACAAGGTCTTTCCAAATCTTAAAAACTAGATCCACAAAATCCTTATCATTGAGCCACTGAGCATTGAATTTGTAGGGATAGATCTTATAAGCAGGTGGTAATTCCAACTGTAATATAATTGGCACGTGATTTGAGATAAATGGAAACTCTACCCAAGATCTGTAAAGGCCAATATCAGTTAAAAGATCTTCGGAAATAAGAATCCTGTCTAATCTCCTTGCAACCACTCCCTGACTAGTGCGACAGTTTCTCCATGTTGGAACCAATTTGGTCGGCTTGATGTCGATCAAATTGTTGGAGGAAAAGAGCTCTCTGTAATAATCCTATGTATTTCCAGTCCCTAGGGAACCTCCCCAGGCCTCATCTGAAGAAAGAATGATATTAAAATCCCTCGCTATGATCAAGTTTTTAATAGATAATATACCACTGTCTTCCAATGATTTCCAGAAGGGTTTCCGATCCTTGCAAGGTCCATAAATATTTAGCAAAGCTAACTCTTGATTATTAATTAAACTCCTACCTGTTAACAGAATACCACCCACAGTGACAAATGGTACCAAATCATATAAATTTGGATCCCAAGCAACTAATAGTCCCCCCAAAGTACCCACTGACTTAACTAAATTCGATACCCAGAACAGACGAAAAAAATGCATAAAATCCCTTTCTTTCTGATCGTTTACCAAAGTTTCTTGAAGAAATATGATATCAGGATGGGTGTGGTCCAAGAGACAATGAAATAAGGCTACTTTGAGGGTGCCTCCTATCCCTCTTACATTTAGGGATAGTAATAACATCACTTTGCCCTCACCATGGCTTTCATCGCTCTGAGAGGCCCACTGTCAGTGGATGAAGGGATAGACTCAACAATCTGTAAATTTTTTTGTGTCAATTTTTACCGACTACTCTGTTCTTTTAAGAGAGAGAGTTCTATACCTAGTCCCCTCTGAGAGTGATGCAACATCATGGAGTGCCTTCCCCAGGTAGGTAGGCAATTTTATAGCAACATTATTATCCCTAATGAATGGAATCAGGGAATCAAGCACTGTGTTGAGAGAGGACTCATCCTCCTCAGGTTCTCTATATCCAGGCTCCATTACAGTGTCAGTCAATTCATGAGGGGAAGGGGAAGGTGTCATACCCGATTCCCAAGAGATAAACAACTGAGGTACGCTAATCTGAGAAGTCCCTGTGAGTATGATAGATGGTAAAGCAGAGATTTTAGTAATAGGGTGATCGGTAGTTGTTTGTGAGGGTGATAATAAATCAGGTAAGGGGGCCGATGACACCCTTACAGAGGCATTTATGCCTAAACCCCCTTCAGAAATCTCCTTGGCTAGTGAAGTAGATGAATTTAACCATCCTGAATTTTCTAATGCATCCCTTTCCCAAAGAGTTAAAGATGAGAAAAGTGTAGGACAAAATAACTTCAACTTACCCGTAAGTGAAGTCATTGCTTCCAATGGAGGACCGGGCTCAAAATCATAATGAATAGGTGCATCCCCAAAAGAGTCCACTTCATTCATATAATCCGGGGGATATTCATGAAGGAGGGTATCTTCAGACTTATCATCTGTCACCTTACCACTGCAATCACGTCGAAGGTGGCCAGTATAGTGGAACCAAATGCACCTAAATGGTATACCCAAATAGTTTAAACATTGTTTTATATGACGTCCTCACCATTCGATATCCAACAGCTTCGGGAGCCCACCATGAATATCAACTTTCACTAATATTCGCCCAATGTTTCTAGCTGAGTTTACTAAAGTCGAAACATCCAGAGTGATAAACCGACCCAATGCATCTGCTATTGCCTTCAAAGCCCCCTCGTTCCAGAGGTGTATAGGGAGACCTGGAAAGAGAACTCGTAAATGTCTTAGTTGAAAATGCTATGTATGTGGATCAAATGTCACCCTCCACTGCTTCAACATTAGGCTGCTGCCGCCCAGAACCCAAAATTTGTTCAACAATAGAGAAGCATCCTCCGGGGTTTTTCAAATGAAACCCATCCATCCCTTTGTGTGGTAGAGAAGCTTAGGAGCATACCCAAGAATAGGCTCCCAAGTTTGTACAATCCAGTGAGAGACATGGCTAGTTTCCAAATAGGAGTAAGATAGTCTCCCTACCAAACCACATAGTGCCAATCTACAGGTCTCTTCAAGACCCACATTCGCCCCCAGCACCATCCTCTAAACTCGCTTGTTAGCCTTCCACACCCACTTCTGAACCCTAGTCGGATGAGATTTTTTGTGTGTAAACCTATGTCCACCAGCCGATGCAACCCCCTTAACCCCCATATTTGGATGTAAAACAATCTTTGGTCCACGCAGATGAAGAAAAGAGTTTGTAGCTATAGGTGAACCAACAAAATTTGTTTGTGCATGAGTAATCGTAGGAGTCGGAGAGAAACCAGGAGAAGTTGTCAAGGACTGAGCATTAGTGCCTCGACAATGAGACAACAATGTAGAAGTGTGATTTGATGTGGTAGAGTTCACACCCAATGAACCTACCTTCTTGAAAATGCCTTCCCTATGCCACTTTGCCTCGTCCATCGGGTTCATTAGTGTCATGACGTCTCCTAGTATGTCAACATTCGCTACTGAATCCATGGTGCTAGCATCTGTTAAGAACTAAACTGATGACTATAACGTTTTATTAATGTAAGCTAAGGGAAGACGTGATGGATTAAGGAACCAATCCCAAAGGTTCAATGATAACACTCGCACAAATCACAAAGTAATGGCACTAAACAGGCTCACCATGAGTAGGTGTGTAATATGACCACCACAAGGTAAGTAGGAAATCGCTAAAGAAAACAAGGTTCAGTTTCCGAAAAAAGTAAATAAAAACTAGGACCTGTGTTCAGAGAAGCTGAGTACTCAATAAAACACCCGCCAGAAACACTAAAGGCAAGGAAGGAAAGGAGGAAGTGGAAAAAAACTAGATAGTTCTAAAAACTGACAATACTAATTCTTTAAATCCCCATCTCAAGCCAAAAAACGAAAACACACTTTGACTAAAAGTTGTCTAAGGCTTGGCCAATCTCCTAGTTGTCGCAGATCTGCCATTGTTGGTACTCAAAATTCCCGCCCAGTTGCAGTTTCAAATTTCCTCCTCCCATTACAGATTCATTAGTTCGCATATATAGGAACTGATATGAAAGTGGCTATATATACATATATCTTTTTAAGAGAGGCAATTTATAAAGTGTCATTAGTAGGAACTTGATATGAAAGTGTACCAAGATTGGTATGGAAATGTAACTTTCTTATGACATTTTTTTTTCGATGTCGATGCTTCATTTTCACCTATTTACTCTATTCTACCTATTTCTTATGACACAACATCATGCAAGGTGTGAACAACAGTCAAGGCCTAATGTTAACGCTAAGGTCCAAGAAAACATCACATAGAGGTGAGAATGACAATGTCTTGTAGGAAACTTGAACAATTGAGGTGTGAATAACAATCTCTCTCATCCAAAGCAACCTATTATTAACACTAAGGTCTAAGAAAAGCGATATAGTATTGGTGAAATTGGATCTTCTTGCTAAAATTTGAAATGACAAATCGAGCAATTTCGAACCATGTCATTTTTACATGTTAATCATAGTAATAAATTTTTATTTAAAAATAAAATTGTATTATCTTATTAAAAAACACTACATTATTTTCTACATTTCTATTTATCCTTCTTGAGAGGTTTCATTCTAGACCAAAGCATATGATCCATGGGTAGAAATCTTCATGTCCTCGAGAAGCAAGTGTTTTCATTGCATCTAGAGAGTCTAAAGTACTATCTGACCAGGGGCTCGTATGTAATGACAGTTTTTTTTTTATGTTCTCCTGCTTTCTACGAGGTAGTTGTATTGCTTTCTCCTAGATTTTCCTTTGTAACTCGATCAACGGGATTTACATAGAAAGGTTCTTCGGATTTGTTTCTTATTCTTATTTCTCTTGGAGAAAGAGGAAAGAAAGAAAGACTGCTAGTTCATTCTTATAGTGTCGCATCCGAGATGTGTTCTACTTCTTTGGTAGAGGCTGAAGTCACCAGATTTTCCCTAGAATATGGAATTATCATGAAAAAACCTCCTAATTACTATCCGCGGGGGGATGAAATTTGTCTTCTCTATTTCATTTTCTGTTGAGCCATTCACTTGCCTCTTCAATACCTGCTTTGATGTTTTCAACATCTTTCTTCTATTATCACTAGCACAACCACATATTCCTTTTCAGCGTCTTCCTTTTTTAATTTAGGTGTTTTCAACATCTTCCTTTTTTAATTTAGGTGTCATATATAGATTTTTTAAACTCTCCATATCACTAGCACAACCACATTATAAAAGTGGTTGATATATGCCGATAAGCATCAATTTCACAACCATATCATTAGAAATACATTAATATTGGCCTCTCTGGGTAAATGGCATATTTTTTTGTTTCTAACAAAGTGTTTTGTTGATTGAAAGATTTTGTACATGCTTTAAATTATTGGACCTTACCACTTGAATGCACAGTGTACATTGTTGTGCAATGACCAGAGGGGAATGACAAGTGGGGGAGAGGGGTTGTTGTGACCTCACCCAGACTTTTTTTGTCAAGAGTATGCACCCATCATAAATCTAGTTTAGTTTGGAATATTGAAGTGATAAAGAACCTTGTAAACATGTAAGATTATTTATGAAAGATGTATAATTTATGTATACAATGTTTACACCCATAATTTTTTTTTTAATATACTAAATTTATAAAATTATTTTTAATGAGGGTTTTTTAAAACAAAATTTTTAATGAGGGTTTTTTAAAACAAAATTTTTAATGAGGGTTTTTTAAAACAAATTTTTAATGAGGGTTTTTTTAACAAAATTTATTGGACCTTTTTTATGTACGGTATTTCTCATTTTTCAAGCACACTAATATGAAATTAAACATATCATACAAAATTCACTGGGCTTTTTTTTATGTTAGGGATTGTCTCATTTTTTAAATACAGTAATATGAAATTAAATTCATGACATCTTATGAACTTTGAATGGATGAATAATCACAACATTTTATATGTAAGCTAAACCTTCTTTCTATTATAATAATAAACCAAAAAACCAAAATCTCTTAAATTAAACTTAAGATACAAAATCCAGTGGACTTTTTTATGTTAGGGTTTTTCTCATTTTTCAAACCCAGTAATATGAAATTAAATTTGAATGGATGAACAATCACAACATTTTATATCTAAGCTAAACCGTCTTTCTATTATAATAATAAACCTAAAAAAACAAAAGCTCTTATCGGATAAAATATGTTAGATGCCAATCAATAGCATACAATGTTCTAAGGGGATGTTGGACTTCCACTACACAATATCAATGCCATTAATGGCTGTCATTAATCCGATTCAATCAATATTCTTTTGACTTACATTAACAAAGCAATCGTGGAAGTGAAGGTGGGCAACAACCCCATGGGTTTCTAGTTCGCGACCGCTGACCGCTGATCATCGAAAGCCAACCTTTTCTTCACTCCCATGGCTCTACAGAGATGGCGAGGAGCGAATCTTCACATTTTACATAGGATACAACCATGGGAAATAGAAAACCCTTTCCCTTTCTTAAATTGTTGAAAACCAAAAAGCTGTGGCTGGACCAACTTTAATGAGAGGGTTAGCAGTCAATACGAAGTCAATCATGGGCAACACAAAATATGCAAAGTTCATTAATTATAATGCACCAAAAAATAATTTTATTTTATCCACACGGAAAATAAATATGAATGCATAGAGTTTTAGAACTCTCTACATATATACACACAGAATAAAACCTATAAAAATCATTAGGAAACTAAATCTGAATGCATAGGGTTTTAGAACTCTCTCTATATATAGAATAAAACCTATAAAAATCATTAGGAGAGTTGTAATTTTGAAGATGAAAAAGAAATGTCGGAGTGGAGAAAATGAATATGTCAATGGTGGCGCGACTTAAGCGGCCAATTGCAGCAGAACCAGAGGCCGATTGACAACTTCATAAACCACACGAAAATTTCAACTATTTTTATAACCCAATGGCGGTTGTCAATTAGGGAATTGCGAAGTGTCCATTCGGCTCTCCTAGGACGGAACCCTTGAAAAAATATGACCACTAGAGGAAGTATGATTGTTGTGGAAACCAGCGCTGAGAGAAAGCTCATAGTTTCCTTTCCACAGAAGAAACGGCCCGTCCACTCATAGAAGCTGCGACAGTGAGAATTTCTATGTTATTCTATGTTCGCACCATCCAAACGTGGTCGAAGGAAACCAACAACTAGTCATGCATACTTGGAAAAAATGATAAAATAAAAGTGGAAAAAATGATAAAATAGAATTCTTGCTAATCAATTAAATGTGGAAATCAACTTGTAAGCATTAAATTTTTTAAAAATGTGAAAAAGTAAACATATAAACGTATCTCATCTATATTTAATTTTATTCATAGAAAACTCATTAAAGACTAAAAACCTATTAAATATGCCCATTTCTAATAGGTATTGATGTCTATTATTGATATCT
>ML786521.1:113492-123517 GCA_009831015.1 Picea engelmannii | reverse complement strand
TCAAGCTGGGTGGTGAGGTCTTGTTTGATTTTTCCCATTGAGGACTGCATGGTTGTATTGATGGCGACAACATTGGCACTAAGTTGTTTCACTTCTTGTTGGGTCTCAATGAGACCAGATTGCAAGGTGTTGAAGTGAGCTTCGAAGTCTTGGCTACGAGTATGGGCCATGAGGATGAGGAAACTGAAAATGGGCGAGCGAGGTAAAACATTTTGGCCGAAAAAAATGATATGGATGAATGTGAGAAGGGCAAAGAGATGAATCCAATGGAATAGGTCTCAAATAATGGTGAAATGCCCAACAGATTTATAATCATGTCTGAAGAATACTATAGAGAGGAAATTCCCAAATGCTTAACCAGAAAGAAATGTGTATTTACTTGGCAACTGGAACACAGTTGCACGGTAATAGATCTTGTCTGTTTTAATTTGTTTATGTTTTTGTCCCCCAAGGGTTAGGTATTCAAGGGTTCTATAGACAAGGGTTTGCCTTGTGCTATAGCTCTCTGATATACAAGTAGGGTCCAACAGTAGTACTCGACCCAATATCTTAGGGAACTAAATAAGGAGGATAGACTATACCCTTAGCCATACTACCTGACTACCCAGGTACTAGAGAGTATCTTCCCAAGTGATTTTTTTAGTGACACTATAGCAGTTAGGCGACTGTTCGATTTATCTAAATAGGGCTTCAGGTAATCTAGGCCTATCTGTACACAAGTGTTGTCTGATGTGCTACCACTCGAAGGGGTACCAACAGGGTTTACAAGGGTGGCCGACAGATGTGCGCTTAAGTACCACTTGTATTTCCTGCATGTATGAATCCCTCAACCGTGGGTTTATGCACGTAATGACGGATCTCTGCAGCTTAAAGACGTCAAAATATGTCTCTACCCTGAAAAAAAATTTAACCCACACTTTCTACCGAGGAAAGTGCTTTTATACCACTTGTAATATACCAGATATAAAATATATGCAGAACTGAAATAAAATGCTAGTAATGGCAGAATAATAGCAATATAACTAGAACATTCACCATAATAGCACTGGAATGATATAAGAATAACAACAGAAATAGCACTTTGAATCTGAAAGCAATGTTCACAGGCCTCTTCGAGGGGGAAACTTCCATTTGAGTAGATATCTATTACAATAATATCCAAGCTAGGGTTCTCATACCCTCAACTCCTATTTATACTAAAAAGAAGCATCTAGAGGAAGATTCTTCTAGAAGAAGAAGCTTCTATTAGGTCTTCTTACATCCGCCTTATTCTATTTTATTGAAAGGCCTTATTAATATTGACCTTTATTACATCTGAATATATTTTTCTACCTATGTGCAGGTTAGGACCCTAACAAAGTATCACATAATTGTTGGGCGAATACAACGACCTTTTTCCTACAATCTTTACAGAGATGAAAGGCATAGCCTGAGAACTAGGAGAAATGAAGATACCACTCAAACCTAATGCGAGACCCATTAAAAAACGACCATATAGATTGAATCCCATATATAAATAGAAAGTTAAAGACGAGATCGACAGGATGCTCAAGGATGACATCATTGAACTAGTCAAAGAATCAGAATGGATAAGTCCGACGGTTGTATAGGACAAGAAACAGGGAAGAGGGATCAGGATATGCGTCGACTTGAGAAATTTGAATGATGCATGCCTATATGACCCATTCCCCACACTGTTTATGAATGAAGTACTCGAGAACGTAGGAGGCCACGAAGCCTACTCATTCACTGATGGATTCTCAAGATACCATCAGATTAAGATAGCAGAGGAGGATAAACACAAGACCGAATTTGTGACTGAATGGGGATCTTACCAGTATACAGTCATGTTGTTCAGACTGAAGAATGCACCTACGATATTCTCCAGAGTGGTCATCACAACATTTAAGGAATTCATCCACCAATTTCTCAAAGTATACCTGGATGATTGGACGGTCTATAGCCTGTTGAAAAACCATGCGAAAGTTTTACAACTGATGCTAGAACGATGTAGAAAGTGTCAGATATCACTGAATATCAAGAAATGGATATTTGGAACACCATTTGGAATACTATTGGGACACATAGTATGAAAACAGGGTTTGCTAGTGGATCTGGCCAAAATCGCAGTCATTGTTAATCTACCAGCGCTGAAAACAGTCTGTCAACTAAGAGAAATGCTAGGACATACGAGATATTATAGGAAATTCATCAAAGGCTATGCACAGATTACAACACCAATGGAAAAACTGTTAAGGAAAGATACAAAGTATCAATGGAATGATGAGTGCAAACACGGTCTGGATACCCTGAAGGAAAAGATGGTCACCGCACCAATATTGGTATTTCCAGATTGGGGGAAGACATTCCATGTACATGTAGATGCATCAACGATATCACTTGGAGCTATCTCATCACAACTAGGAGCAGTTGACTTGGATCACTCGACAGCGTTCATAAGAAGAAAATTATCAGATTCAGAACATAATTATAACACGACAGAAAGAGAAGGCCCAGATATGGTTTATGCACTACAAAAATACAGACATTACCTATTGGGAAAATACTTTAATATTTTTACAGATCACTCAGCCCTAAAATACCTAGTCAACAAGCCAGTGTTGGGGGGGAGAATCTGTCGATGGTTATTGCTATTCCAAGAATTCGAATTTGAAGTAATAGTTAAACCAAGAAAACTGAATGCAGGATCAGACCATCTATCAAGGGTCACAAATGGAGAGGAACCAATGAACTTAGAAGACAACTTTCCAGATGCACATCTATTCTCAGTATAGATTGATGATGATTAATTCGCAGAGATCATCCAATACTTAACCACGGGTACTGTTCCACAAGAACATACCACCGCGCAGAAGAAGAACCTGGTAGTCCACGTAGACAACTATTAGTTGATCGCAGGACATCTATATAATATGGGCATAGATAGCATCTTACAGAGATACGTACTAGACCACGAATGACCAAGAATTTTAGCAGAAGCCCACGAGGGAATAGCAGGAGGGCATTATGCAGGAAAAGCTACCGTGCAGAAGGTACTACGCGTAGGATTATGGTGACCAACAATCCACAAAGACTCGAAAGAATACTGTCATGAATGTGATGTCTTTCAAAGGGTAGGCAAACCCAGCAGAAGGGATGAGATGCCACTACGACCACAAGTAACACTTCAAGCATTCGACAAATGGGCGATAGATTTCATGGGACCCATTAACCCGCCAGCCAAAAGAATGGGGGCGAGATATATTATCACCGTGAAAGACTACCTAACAATATGGGTGGAAGCCGCACTAGTAAAAGATTGTAGCATAGAGACAATTGCAAACTTTCTGTTTGAATAGGTAATTACTAGATTTGGGTGCCCAAGAATTTTGATGAGCGACCAAGGAACGCACTTCATAAACAACACCATCTGAATGATGATGGAAGAGTTTGAAGTTCATCACCAAAAAAGCACACCATATCATCCATGGGAAAATGGCACGGTATAAGCCTTCAACAAAATTCTAGAAAACGCCTTGACAAAGATATGCAACGTCAACAGGGATGACTGGGATCTCAAGCTACCAAAAGTACTATGGGCGTATAGAACCACATGAAAAAATATGACTGGCCACACACCATTCAAACTAGACTATGGTCAAGAAGCAGTAGTGCCCTTAGAATTTTTAATACCCGGCCTACGTGTAGCAGCCATTACACAAATGACAGAATGAGGCACAGTACAAGAAAAACTGAATCAGTTACTCTCAATGGAGGAAGACTGAATCTTGGTAGGATTCCATCAACAAGAACAGAAAGCAAGAGACAAAGCTTGGCACGACAGCCACATCAAGAGGAAGACGTTTAAGGAAGGAGATCTAGTATTGCTCTACGACAGTAAAACGTTGCAGCACCCAGGAAAGTTGAGAATGCATTGGCTAGGACCATACGAGGTAAAAGTTGTCACGGACGAAGGAGCTATACAATTAAGAGATATAGAAGGTGTAGACTTCAAAGGAATGATCAACGGGATCTGGTTGAAGCTATACAAGGAAAATCGACCACCCACCACATAGTAAAATTAAAAAAAGAAAAAGAAAAAAACACCGGAAATAGCCGAAAATAGCCGAAAGCAGTGCACATCACGATAGACACACTGCATATGAAACACAAAGCCAGCAAGGGAAAAGATAACATATATATTGAAAAAGGAAACAAGTGGGAAAATGAAATTCGGAAAAAGCAGGCTGACAGGACAACATGAGGCAGAATTAAAGCAAGGAAAGCATAGATGGGATGTCACATTAAATGTGCCAGCTAGAGATGACAGAGAAGGCATAATGGCAAGTACGAAATCTTTGCAAATTCATTCAATCTATAGTTATGGTGCATTAATCTCATAATGGAGGAAGTGTCCTCGACAAGATTCATGAAGAGCCCATACAACACACGAGCACATAAGCAGTTAGTCTATTCACGAAAGGAGAACAGAAAAAGAGAAACAACAACAAGAACGAACAGAGTGAAACCACAGAGCTCACCAAAGCCATTCAGACTCTGCAAATGTTCGATAGACACCACTCAAGTATTTGGATCATATCCAATTGGTCTTGACATGGATGCCATCAAAAAAATTATACAAACTGCAGATTAGTGTCAACCACGAGCTACAGTCATGAGCACACAAAAACTTAGTCGAGCTACAACAAAAAACAATGAAGCGCAAAGCGCTGGAAACAGTTTGTGCACAGGCCAAATCTGAAAATTAGGAGCAGAAAGAACACAGAAACGAGTTGGAACGTAGAGTGGAAGAAATTTTTGGGAAACTCCCAACTACTGCACAAGGAAATGAACTCCCAACCACAGAGAACATTGACCAGATTGCGCAGGAAATTGATCAGTGTCAAAAGGAGATCGAGACTCTCCGTGGACAATTTAGACAACTCCACTAGCAGCGAAGGAGTAAAGGAAGCAGGAAGTAGCAATACAGCTGCAGGAGCTAGGAAAACAGGTCAGCACGGCAGCCAACTTGCTGGATAAAGCAGTGTAACTTTGGACAAGGCTGGAAGAGGATCCACAAGTCCAACACTGGGACAACGAGGAGGATAGGATCAATGCAACGATCCAAGAACTCAAGCAACGATAGAATACGATACCAATTCCAGAACGGGTCAAGGGAATACAAGAGTTGAAGAAGATACAAGTAGAACTTATCACCGTGCAAACACAGAAACAAGAGCATCAGGCTCAAATAAAACTGTTGTAGGAACAGGTAGCAGAAGTACTTGCGCAGGTGAAAGAATATAGAAAATAGACAACACAGACTCAGCTAGAATGCGTAGAACTGATGAGTGAGCAAGTGGCAACTCAAACAGTCGACACCATCAAGGAGAAAACTACCCAGGCACTGACAAAAGAAGCAGAGTTGCAGGAACAGTTCTAGACGATCACTAAGGAGATCGAGAAAGCATAGAGAAACTAGGTGACTCGGGATGAGTCACATGTCAGTGTTGGGGGCCTGTTGGCACCAGGCCAAAGAGGAAAGAAGAATGATCATGGGAAAGAAAGCTTGCAGAAAACTGAAGTAACAACTGGAAAAAGAATAGCACGCGCTTGCAAGAAAGCGTGCACAAAGGAAAGCGACATCTAGAGGAGGAACAACACACGTATGGGATAAAGACCTAGCATAAGAAGGGTTAGGGTTTTGGTATTATTCTGAAAAAGGATGAAGAGCCAAAAATGTATAAATATAAATACGAAAGTATCATATAGGGTAATTCGTTAGTAGTTGTTAGTAATTATCTTTAATGTTTTGAGTTGTATGACCCGATTTTGTAAGTTGTTGAGCAAAGGAGATACAAGGGGAGGTAGATCTGAGGATTAGACTGCAGGCTATGGAGCTTGGTATGCCTTTGTCCACATGAGAGTCAAACTTTCCCATTCCTCAATCTTTTGTTTTGATGTAGCATTTGCTTATGAATACTCTGAAGTGCTTCACATTTGTTGGTCTTCCTTTCCATAGCTCGTTGGGAGATTTTTACTGTTATTTCTAAGAATTACTCTGTTTTGAATGTGAATTGTTGTATACACTACATGTGTCCAAAAAACATCTATTAATTTAGAATCCATTAACATTGTTCGAGCCATTTCCTGTACTATATTGTTTTTTCTTTCAACAAATCCATTCTGATAGGTGTCCTAGCAATGAAGAATTGTCATTTTATTCCATGCTTTCTGCATAAATCCATAAATTCCTTTGAAGTAAAATCTCCTCCCTTATTATATCTCAAACATTTGATTTTTGAATCCATTTCATTTTCAACCATTTCCTTGTAAACCTTGAATTTTTCAAATGCTTCTGACTTATTCCAAAGAAAGAAAACTGCAGTCATTCTTGTGTAATCATCAACTAACAACATAAAGTATTTATCACCTTTTAAACTCTTTTTTCTAGTTGGTCCAACTAGATCAGTATGCACAATTTCCAATGGTCTTGTCATTGAGTTTTCCTTTGATTTGAACCTGGTATTTGTTTGCTTTCCTCGTTGGCAATGCTTACATAATGTGTTGGATGGTTTTGTGATCTGGGGAATTTCTCTAGTTGCTTCCTTTTTGCTGACTTTGACGAGGTTATATAATTTTATGTTACCCATTCTTTTGTGCCATAGAAAACCTTCATCTTCCTTTCCTAGAAAACACTTTTCATTTCGAATTTCACTTAATACATATATGTTGCTTGAAGTTCTTGCAGCTGTTGCAATCAATTTTCCTGAAACTTGTTTTCTTATCTCTCGCTTCTGTGAATCGAATGTAAGTTTATGACCTTGGTCACACATTTGACTTACACTTAGAATATCATGGTTCATATCTTCAACTAGTAGAACATTTTCTGCCTTGGTATTCTTCTTTCCAATTCTGACTGTGACTTCTCCAATGATTATAGTTGAGTCATCATTTCCAAAAGAGACTAATCCATATATTTCATTTATTAACATAAGAAACATGTATTCATCACCTGTCATGTGTTTTGAACAGTTGTTGGCATGTTTACAGGAAGAGTGTGCATGTCATTGATGGAAAGAATAGAAGGCAGAGCAAAAGGAAGTGTAACCTCAGGAGGAGGAGTGAACAATATGCAAAAATCAAATCTCAGAAGAGATAGTGCTTTGTGCTTTCCAAAAGTGAAACCAAGGTCCAAGAGATAGACTCGCAGGAGGATAAAAGGTTGAGACCTTTGAACACTTAGAAAACCCTCTAAGTCAGAGAGATTAGAAAGCATAGGAGGAAGAACAATAGTGGTCGTTGGATCACCAATCCTGAATATCCGATGATCATTAGATCAACGTCCAGTGACCGGAGGAAGCATAGAGGAGAAGTACAGATCAGATCTATTGGATTAGAGCGCCAAGGATCAACATTCATTGGATCCAGAAATAAATGCATGAAGGTTAAGCCTTTGGATGAGCGTAGGACAACAGACTTGTCAAAGTCCTGAAGTCTCTAAGTAAGCAGGGACCGTCCATCATCAAGACTTACAGGTGGCACACAATCCTCAACTTCGAAGCAAACCACTTTGAGGATTTTTTAGTTTGAGACTTGAAAAAGCCGAATTCCAGAGAGCCGGAGAGTCGGAGTAAACGACAGTCGTTAGATCATTTTGAAGTGGAAGGACATGATAAGCTAGAAAAGAAGCATTGCGGAAAGATTGAGTTATCAATCTAAGAACATGATCGATGAACAACATTTAGTTCGGGTCTAAAAGTTGCGAGGAGGTTACTATTTGGGGATTCTCACTTCGGAAGAATTGGTGACTTGAAAAGTCGAAATACCCAAATTCTCGAAATGAATGAGGATCCACGTCAACAAGACTACATTAGCAAGGACATGTGGCACAATGAGACAATGACAAGTGTCAAGTTGATTCAACATTTTAGGTATGTGAAAATCACAAATCTAAGTGACACGTGGTAGCTACTAGTCTCATGAAACGCCAGCAAGTGACGTAAGTAAGTGACAC
Organism: Picea engelmannii; assembly: GCA_009831015.1. Classification (NCBI taxonomy): domain Eukaryota; kingdom Viridiplantae; phylum Streptophyta; class Pinopsida; order Pinales; family Pinaceae; genus Picea; species Picea engelmannii. Next base: position 115,500 of record ML786521.1, on the reverse strand, counting down.
CACTACGGGAATTTTACTCCGGGATATTTACCACCAACACTTGCCCAAATTTATAAAGTCCCGAATTGGTTTGGGGTCATCCATCGTCGAGAAGGACAGGTGGCGCGAGATCCACAACTTTAGAAGTTTTTGGATGGGGAGAACATGAAAATCGCCAAAGACAAATCTCGACTGTTGATCATCAAGGGGAGCATGTGTCCGTTGATCTAAGATTTCAGAGAAATCTCACTTCAAGGATTTCCAGTTGAGACTTGATAATTCCGAATTACAGAGACACGAAAGGATCATGACCATTGATCTGAAAGGGACACACGTCAATGTATTGTCAACTCCAGGGAAGAGAAAAGGAAGGTTGAAAGGTTGGAAAGTTGAGATTTTCGAAACCCGAATACCTAAAGGGATTGTGACCATTCATTCAGAGAACACCACGCATTGTTAGATCATGGAATCCAAGTGAAATGATCTAGGAGACAATGAGAGTTTGAGAATTGAAAGTCATGAAGGCCGGACTCGTGGAGGAGATCCTGATCGTAGATTAAGGAGGACAAGTGTCTGCAGATCATCAAATCTGGAAGATTGTCATATGGGAAAAGTGAGATTTGAGAATTGAAATTCCCAAAGGCTATACTCGCGGAGACGATCCTGATCATAGATTCAAGATATAGGTGTCAATAGATCCTCCACTCCGGAAGATTTTCATGCGAAGGAAAGTAGGGCTTGAGCTTGAAACTCCCAGAGCCCAAATCATGAAGTAAATCACAGTCGTTGATTTAGGAAGGACATATCTGAACCGTCAGATTAGGAGCACTGTCAATATCATGAGATTGACATCCCATTGAATTGCGGGGATTGAAGGTGGGCGAACGTTAATGAGTTGAAGGCAGGCCGGAATTGAAACCATGGTTTTGGATAAAGGACACCTGGAGGCTCCAGGTAAATTGGGGGGTGAAAATCTCTTTGGTCTAAACCACTTTTGGACGCACCCACAATCACATGGTCACTTGAGCTCATCACCCAAGGTCATATCGAGGGAGGAGCTAGAAATTTGCTAAGCTCCACTTCAAATTTTGGGAGATTGGGAGTTGGGAGAATCGGGGTGACTCACGACAGATGACCTGAAATGCGAAGTCCCAAAGTGATTGACCCTAGGTCACTGCCAAAGGTCACAAGAAGGAAGAGACTTAGGAGCCAAAGGAGCCAAAACCGATTGACTGTAACAGCCAGAGAAGACGAAGAAGTTCGACTGACAGAGAAGAAAAATATTCTCTGGATAACTGCCATAGAAGCCAAAGAACCTTGAATAACAACCAAAGAAGATGAAGAGTTTGTATGATGATCAGGAAGATGACTCGACGTGTGAATGACATGCAGAATAGAGAAGAGACAAAGTTTCTTTTAACGAGTGAGGCATGTGGGTAGTATGTGACGTTGTAGAGAATCAGAAGTGGATATCGGTGGTGCAGTGAAGAGTATGCAAAGGCAACATAGACCATAAAAGGAAGAAGAGAAGATGAAAAAGTGTGTTGTTGAGTGCAGAAAGAAAAAGAAAAGAGGATAGAAGCTGAAGAAGGTAGAGGAATCATGGAGTTGTAACAAACCATATCAGAGACAGAGCAAGTAAGTAAAGTTTTGTAAGATTTAATCAAGGTGGTAGGGTGATGCTAGGGAGGATTGTAGTCCTCTAAATTCTAGTTGGTGCTAGAAGATAACCTGGGAGTTGGTGCTTCCATCTAGTTGTTGCTAGATAAATTTGAGAGTTTTTTCTCTCTGCAAGTTGTAGCTTGCCATCATAGGTTATAGCCTCATATTTGAGTTGGAGCTCAAAGACTATGATGTACATGAAAGTTGGATATTGATTGACATCCTAAGAAGAAGATGTTTTCTCCCTTTATGGGTTTCCTCATGATAAATCAGTGTCTCTGTGTATTCTGTGTGATGGATCAAATATTGTTTATATATGCATGTTAAGTTATCAGTAACACATTAAATAATAATTAAAAAAGATTGA
>ML786521.1:33302-54033 GCA_009831015.1 Picea engelmannii | reverse complement strand
AATTGATTCCTAAAAATCTATTAGGATAAAATTAAAAAAAGGGAAATAATTGTTTTATTATTTTACGATAATTTAAAATTTATTAATGAAAAAGGGAGGGTTAATTTCTACACCTGCCAATTTGAGTTCTAAATGAAAAGGGGAAAGAGGGAAATCTAAAATATTTAGGAATCTAGGAAAAGAGGGAAACATAAAAAGAAAAGGGAAACACAAGGGAAAAAGCAAAAAGTTAAACTTAGTAAGGTATCTAGTATTTAAGAGCTTTCTAATTTTAAACTGAACTAGCAAATTAATAATGGGGAAAGTCATTAAAACCTATAAGGTATTTTGGAGACACCTAGGAGGGATTCTAGGAGTGACTCTAGGTGGATGAGGGAAATAGGGGTAATTAATTGATTAAAGAAAAATTTATTTATGAAGGAATAACGGGGAAGGGTGACACTTGTACGTGGAGGATTTTTAGGATTTAATTTATTAAACATTAAATTAAATGGGATTTTGGGAAGGTAAGGAATTGGAAATTATATATAATGGAGGGAGGAGAAGGATGAAGGGGGTATTGTTTTTTGCGTAACGTTACGCTGCAAAAATCTCTACTTGAATGACTTAGCTTGTGGGAGTTGGGATACCCAGCTCGGTGAGGAGTGGTAGCTCAGCCTTGCGAGGTGAGTTGGGGGCTAGTTGAATCTCTGGATAGTGTGTGTGGCCCCTTTGTGGCTCAAGGGGATAAGGGGGAAGAATATTACCCCTATCATTGGCTAGGAGGTATTGGTGACGTCTCGTCGATCGACAAGCGGGAGTTGCACAGAGCGCACGGGACTTCAACTCAGAGTGGGCGATCAGGCGATAGTACACTTTCTTCATTTTGTATGGTATATTGTTGTAGGATTTATGCTTGGGATCTGCTTGTTTAATTGGGTAAGTATATTGATTGTCTATATTGTTGACTAAAATTTTTATAGACTAGCTCGATGATTGATTGACTCCCATGGCCTTCGTTTCCTCGCATGTCTTGACCGCCCTGTGGTGTATTGATTGTGACCATTGTGGTTGTTTTCCCTTCATCCCTAGCACATCAGTCCTCACTTGAGGAGTCGGCCAGGAGCCTGATCTATGGTCATCACTTCAGCGTTAATAGACCTATGGAACGCCCTGTGTTTTTGTGCGAGGATGATGAGCGAAAGACAAACATATCAGCCACCTACCTCCATTTTTGTCTTTGGATGGTTGGATCCTTTCGGTTCTCTTACTGTTGTTTGCATTTCGTATTGGTATTCTGGCAATGAAAAAAAATGAATTAACTCATGTCTGCATTTTGTATTGGTATGCTGAAAATGGAAAAACGAATTGATTCATGTCTGCATTTTGTATTGGTATTCTAGCAATGAAAAAATGAATTGATTCATGTCTGCATTTTGTATTGGTATTCTGGCAATGGAAAAATGAATTGATTCATGTCTACATTTTGTATTGGTATTCTGGCAATGGAAAAATGAATTGATTCATGTCTGCATTTTGTATTAGTATCCTGGAAATGGAAAAACGTTTTTTATTTTAAAAGTTGCCAAATATTGCCATTTAAAATGCCCATGTTTTTGCTTTCAAATGAGTCTGAGTTTGCTATTTAAAATGCCCACGTTTTTGCTTTCAAATGAGACTGAGTTTGTGGTTTTAATTGCCCACTTTTTTGCTTTCAAATGAGACAGAGATTGTTGTTTAAAATGCCCACGTTTTGGCTTTCCAATGAGACAGAGATTTTCCATTTAAAATGCCCACGTTTTGGCTTTAGAATGAGACTGAGCTTGCCATTTAAAATGCCCACATTGTTTCTTTCAAATCAGACAAAGATTGCCATTTAAAATGCCCACGTTTTTGCTTGAAAATGAGACTAAGTTTGTTGTTTTAAATGCCCACATTTTTGCTTCCAAATGAGACTGAGATTGTTGTTTTAAATGCCCACGTTTTTTCTTTCAAATGATGGACTTAGTTGCTGTTAAATACCCACGAATTTCCATTAATTGGTAGCATGTGCTTGTTGAGGTATGCAAAATGGTTCACCATTAACTGGGACTGTGTTTTGCTTCCAGTGTGACCACGTTTTACCCCTTTAAATGGATGAATGCGATTGCTAGATTGGACACCATTTTTCCTTAAATGTTGCCTACGTTTTACTATTAATTACCATCTTAATTGCAATGATAAAAGCTATATTATTGCCTTATTAATTTCCATGTTATTTTTGACCATGAGCTAATGATCAACAAATTCCTTGTTTTTTATTAATTGTTGCAACGAGTTAAATGGTTAAACAGTATGAAATCGCCTTGTTATTGATCTATTAATTGTTATGTTAAAAGTCATGTAATTGCCTTGTTACTGTTATATTAATTGTTATGTTAATCAACATGTTAATTGCCTTGTTATTGCTTTATTACTTGTTATGATATCAGTCATGTAAATGGCCTTGTTATTGCTAATTTAATCGTTAGGTAACTGCTATGTTAATTGCCTTCTTATATTGCGGCAGCGATGTTAGTAGTTAGCAGTTTCCTTCTCAATGATAATCGACAGCTAGTATTATTGGTTCAGTCAATATAGCTAGACTACATGTTGAGATTAAATTGTTCATAGGTGTTATAATAGTAGCATCATACATTAAGCTTGTTAATATTGTTATTAAAGTTAATGGATAGTTGGATGGAGATTTTTGGATTAATGTAGAATTGCCCAATTAGGTTGTATTAATGATTAAAATTAGGTTGGTGAGTAAAGACTAGATTGCTAATTTTAGACTTGCTAAATTGATTATAATGGAGGTAAATAGTATTTATAATTATAGTTTAAATATTTCTTACTTAGACTTGTAAGATTGATTGTATTATCGTTAAATTAGCGGGTGCATTATTGACTGATTGTAACTTTGACATGCCCCGTTTAGAATGGAACCCATGTTAAAATAGATTGTATTCATTGACTTGTTTAGACTAGGTGATTGGTTGGGTCGGGGATGATGTTGTGTATTGGCTTTTGTCATCCCTTGTCTTCCTCCTCTGGCATTTTTTCGACCTGTTGTTGGGGTATGGGTGTGGTTTTTCTTATTGGTATTTGGTTCCTAGCACATCCGTTTGTCTAGAGTCCTCAGTTTGGATAGCTTATGTTGTGTCAAGGTTATTGACGCATCTATCACCTAGGAATGGCATGATTCCTGATGACAGGATCATGGCGCACCCTATGGGATAGCGGTGAGTGAGAACTTGGCTGGAGTCGGTGCGCTCTGTGTGAGTGTTGTCAAGTATTGCCAGTTGCTTTATCGCACATGGGTTGAATGCCTTCAGGCATTGGGTTCGTGTGCCTAGAGGTTCTAGTCCTTGTTGTTTGGATGTTGCATCGGGATGGGGATGTTGTCCCTTAGCTTGTAGGCGTGGTCATTTTGTGTCATGCGGGTAGTCATTCCTCCTTGTTTTTCTACACTTGATTCACCCAATTTCCCTTGTGTTAGTGAGTGGAGTCATAGTTTCCCATTTTCTTGGAATGTGTGCTTGCGTTCATCGTCAATGGTGTGGTTAACTGTCGTTGTCATCGCCTTTCTTCCAAAACAAAAAGAATAAAATTTGCATTGTTGTTTGGTTGTAGTCATAACAAAGAGGGGTTGTTACATATGGTATCAGAGTGGGTTCAACCCTGTGACTGTGGATCGCCAAGATTTCCACTGCAGCAAACCTATGAGTATTAACCCTTGCATTAAGTAAAAGCCTTAACGTGTCCTCGTGGAGATCGCATTTAGAGGGAGCCTCTGAGGGTTTACAATGCGCAATAGCTAGTACCATTAGCATCCTCCGAGATCTCGAGAGAGATGATTTCTAGCATCCACGAGTGTCACGGATGGTGGTGTCATCGAATCATAGTTGTAGAGCAAGGCGTGTGCTTCACACTTCACATTTACAACCTCCAGCATGAAGGTCCACATGGTGGTCTTTCGACTGAAAGGGAGTGCTCTTTTATGGAGAAAGATGCTATTGCCCCTTTTGAACATGGTCATCGATGATGTGTCATGGGAACTTTTCAAGGGACAGTTCCAGGAGAGGTATTTTTCTAAGGAATTCATTGAGCATCATCTCAATAAGTTCAATGCCTTGCGACGAGGTAGCCGCATGGTGCCCGAGTACGAGGCCCATTTTGGAGCTGCTTCAATATGCTCCGCACCAAGTTACCCAGAAACTTAAGGTCAAGAAGTTCAAGTTTGGCCCTATTGTTAGAATTCATATTCTACTTCGGGTATCAGGAGTACTGGACCGAAGAAGGGGTGTTGGATGTGTGGGGAGCCACACTACCAGCGCGACTTCCCGGTGGAGAGGACTAGAGCATCTAGATCAGTTGGACCCACTACCATGGGATATATGGGCAAGGCCCATCGGATTTATGCAACGATGAATAACTTCCAGGCAGAGCACCAGTCGATTGTGCTCAAGACGTCGGGTACCATCGCTGACCAGACCCTTAGTATTTTGATATATCTTGGTGCTACCGAGAGTTTCATTTTGGGTGCAGCGCTAAAAAGGATTCAGCTAAAGGCAGTCAAACAGGATGATTTTATCTTCGTAGAGATGGCTTCGGGAGCCAAACAAAAGGTTGGAGGAAGGGTTATGGGTTGTATCCTTAACCTGGGAGATTTTTTCACAAGGGCCAACCTGTACGTCACGATCTTAGGATCTTATGATGTCGTGATTGGTATGGACTAGTTGGAATCACATGAGGTGATACTCAAATGTAGGATGAAATGGTTGAACTTGGTCGATGATGAGGGACAGAGACATGTGATTGTAGGATGGAACTAGGGAGTTTCCCTTAGGTTCATCTCTTCCTTGCATCTACAGGAGAGCATGCACAAGGGGTGCAATATTTATACGATACTTGCGTTAAACGAGAAGGGAGTAGCGGAAGGTCTAGAACACCTTCCGGTGGTGAGAGAGTTTGCAGACGTATTTATGGAGGAGTTACCTGGGATGTCGTCGGAGAGGGAATTGGAGTTTAATATAGACCTAAAACCAGGAACTGAACCGATAGTTAGAACACCTTATCGTATGTCAACCCCAAAGTTACAGGAGTTGATAATGCAGCTGAAAGAATTACTAGACCTAGGACCAATACATCCAAGTCTATCACCGTGGGGTGCGCCTGTTATTTTCATATGAAATAAGGATGGGTCGTGGAGGCTCTGCATTGACTACCGTCAATTGAACAAGGCCACAATCAAGAATCAATATCCATTTCCGAGGATTGATGATCTGTTCGATCAGATGAAGGGTGCAATGATGTTCTCAAAGATCATTTTGCAACCAGGGTATCACCAGTTACAGATCAAGGAGGATGATGTCCCTAAGACTGCCTTTAAGACGAGGTTTGGACATTACGAGTTTACTATTTCACCGTTTGGACTGACAAATGCCCCAGGGGTATTTATCAGTTTGATGAACGGGGTGTTCTGCAAGTACTTGGACAAGTTCATCCAAGTATTCATTGATGATATTTTGATTTACTCTTGGATGAAGGAGGAGCATGATGAGCACTTACACTTGGTACTACAATGTTTGCGAGAGCACAAATTGTATGGGAAGTTGTCCAAATGCTCATTTTATCAATCGAATATTCACTACTTAGGGCATGTCATCTCTGACGAAGGTATCGTCGTGGATCCAGCTAAGGTTGAGGCTATTATGGAATGGCCTACATCGACAAATGTCCCAAAAGTTTATAGCTTCATGATTTTAGTGGGATACTATCGACAGTTTATCGAGGGATTTTTGAAGATAGCAAATTCGATCATGGAATTGTAGAAGAAGAACAAGAAGTTTGTTTGGAATGAGAAATGAGTGGAAGCATTTCAGAGGCTCAAGGAGCTGTTGACATCAACACCAATACTAAAGGTCCCTGACATGGAAACAGACTTCTTGGTATGCACTAACGCATCCAAGGAAGGCTTAGGCAGGGTCGTGATGCAAAACGGATGAGTGATCGCTTACATCTCCAGGAAACTAAGAAGGCATGAGGAGAACTATGCGACGCATGACTTGGAGTTATTAGCCATCATTTATGCCTTGAAGGTTTGGAGACACTACCTTTTTGAATGAAATTTTGAACTAAAAACGGACCACTGTGGACTACAACACATCTTTACAAAAAGCGACCTAAATGCACGACAACGACGTTGGTAGGAATTGCTTAGCGAGTACGAATTCAAGATTACTTACATAAAAGGAATAGTGAACCAAGTGGTAGGTGCATTGATTCGGAGACCACGCATCTTTTCAGTGTTGCCTCTTCTGATGAGTCTACGTGAAAAGATTCTAACTTTACAGTGTGACGATGACTGGTACAAAGAGGTCGAGGGTTTTAGAGGACAAAACAAAATGATGGTACCAATATTTGAAGGATTTTCGTTTGATAGTGATGGTTTATTGAGGTTTAAAAATCAGATTTACATACTGCCGAACGACGAGTTGAGGATGTTGATCCTAAGTGAGGCTCATAGAGAAGTTTACATGGCTCACCCAGGAGTCACGAAGATGAGGGAAGACCTTAAACCCTTATTCTTATGGAAGGGAATGAAGGCAAATATAGTCAACTATGTGGCTAGATGTCTAGAATGTCAGCAAGTGAAGGTTGAACATAGAGATCCGGCAAGATTACTACAGCCACACACTATTCCAGAATTGAAATGGGAGGTTATTTCGATGGATTTTATTGTTGGATTGCCACTGACGGCAAGGAGACACGATTCGATTTTCGTAGTAGTAGACACTCTGACAAAGAGTGCTCACTTTATTCCTATGTATACAATGTATCAGGCACCTGACATAGCTAGAGTTTTCATCGGTGATATTGTGAGGTTTCATGGCATGCCTAAGAGGATTATATCCAATTGAGGATCGGTGTTTACTGGACGATTTTGGATGAGTTTCCAAGAGGCCTTGGGAGCCCAAGTTAACTTTAGTATGACGTATCACCCAGAGACTAATGGGTAGACCAAATGAATGAACCAAACCTTGGAGGACATGTTGCGCATGTATGTGATAGACCAAAAAAAGCATTGGGAAGAATGCTTTCCATTGGTGGAATTCGCTTATAACAATAGTTACCAAAGAACCATTAAGATGGTGCCCTTCGAGTTTCTTTACGGGCGACTATGTCAGACGCCTTTGAGTTGGGATCGACTTGAGGATAGGGTCTTGGTGGGACCGAAAGTGATCCAAGAAATGGTATTTTGAATGCAAGCAATAAGAAAAAGGATCCAGGAAGCGCAGGATCGGCAGAAGAGTTATGTTGATGCACTTCATGTCAACCATAGTTATGATGTGGCGATCGAGTATTCTTGCAGTTTGTTGACGGGCGAAAATGAATGCTCACCAACTGGAAGAGTGGATCCGGTCCGAGGTTGTCTAAATAACCCAAGCCGTTTGGGATGATCCACCCTGACGGGTTTAGCGGCTCCGTTAGCTAATCTAGGTCCTAGGAAAACAAAAAAAAACTACACTAAGGGACTAATCTAAATGAAAACAGTTACTAAAACAAACTAATAAACAAATCCGAACTAAATATATACAATCTATTATCTATGCTATATAGCAATAATTCTATAAAATTAAATGTTCAATTATCAACAAAGTTAGATCGAATTACAAATATACAATATTTACAGATTACAGATTTAAATGAAAAACTACAAAAATCATTTGTAAACTGTCCTAAAATAGCGAAACTATTGTTTTTTGATTTTTATAATTTTATGAGAAAGAAATTAAATAAAAACTGTATAAGCTAAGCAACTAAAATGATAATCCTAACTAAGAATCTAAACTATATATATATATATCTATCTAAACTACTTATGTACTTAATAAACAAACATGTAATAACGCTTTCCAATTTGTCCTGTGTAAAGGATCCAGTTCAGCTGTTCGATGGGAGGAAACCCGCACCAGATTCTCTGCAAGCTTCTTGTAAACCAGAAGCAGTAGTGCTCTTTGAATATCAATAATAGAACAAACAAGACATAAAATTGACAACAATCTTATGATTTACAAATCATCACAACTAGATAAACCCGTATGTAAAGATTTGTACAAAATGATCCATTTAACGAAGGTAAACCTTTAATTCCTTAAATTGAAACAAAGTGAATGCTGTACTTTTTAAAATAAGAGAAATCAGACATGGAAAACATATAAACCAAATCACATCAACCTGCAATGAATTACGATAGCTAAAGTAGTCGATAATTGACATAAAAGTTAGATATATTGAAAGCTAAAGCTGTTACAAGACATCAACTTTCCTCTCAGTCTGAATCATAAATCCATAGTCTGGTTCTCCCAACAGTGATGATGATTCTTACCAAAAAATAACAAGTATTTAAAGACAATAGGGTAAAACATCCCTGTGGGAATTGTCAAAAACAGTTTACAAAAAATCTGGGAATAATCTCCCAAATCCCTATTTATTTGCCTATGACTAACAACTAAAAACTATACCTAAACTGCTACAGCATGTCCAATGTGTCAATGAAATTCGTGGGTACCTGTAAGTAGACAAAAAAATAGAAGTCTAGATAGTGTTTTATTGATAAAATTGACAGAAACCTAATTTTTAAGACTAGCTACAGAATCTTGTGATTCTGTAGCTGGTCTAATTTGAAAACAAAATCATTTTTAATCAATCCAAATCTAATAGAAATAAATCGAACCTATTAAACCAAATCCTCAATTACTAATTCCAAACAAAAAGAATCATTCATACCACAATGAATCAAACTTGTATGCAAATTGAAACAAATGAAATCGTAATTGAATTAATCAAATGATAACAGGATATGTGAGATTTGTCAAACAACTTTTATCACCAATTTGGAACATATAGAATCGATTGACAGTTGGGGAACCAATGAAATCATCTCTTGAACCAATTCCAAAACAGACTATAACAGATTTAGCCAAGTCTTTCATACGAATTCAATAGAGACAAAATATGTCAATCTGATCTTAACAGAATCGTTTTACGAATCAAATAGATTACGTTGTATTTGTCAAACCAATCTTTAATATTGATGCACTGCATACATGAAATACCATGCTAATCCAAGCATACAAAATCATCTCAAAATCAAGCCAAAAGAAATGAATCGAGCTAACTCAGAGCCGACACAATCCAACAACAACAAAATCGTATCAATCCAAAACATAGCTATGACTAATTTTAGCAAATAAAACTCTTGTAATCAAAATCCAAACGAGAATATTTATACAAAACAAAACAGACTCGTTTATTTGGACAGAACGAAAGCAAACCCAATTGATTATATTAATCCAAACGAACATAATTGTTTCAAAGCGAACCGAACAGAATCAAAACAAATCAATCACTTGTACTAATCTAAGAACAATAAAATCGTATTAACTAAATCGTAGTTGTGTCTGAGTTTAGCAAAACGAATCTTCTATACATGATTCATAAGGAAATCATTTCGGATAATTCAAAGACAACAGAATTGTTTTGAATCTATCAAAACGAACAGAGCTAATCGAAAGAAAATCCAAGCGGTTATATTAATTTAAACCAACTCATAGAACAAAATCAATATGGAAAAACATACCTGGGCAGTAAGAAAACAAGTCGGTCATGATAATTTTGAATTTACAAAGGCCATTGCTGCTTCGACTTTTCTGAAGACAATTGAATCGGTGGTTTTTTGTTTCTTCTCATTGGCTTGTATCCTGTCGTTCTCCTTTGCCAGTACTATCACCCGCTCCTCTAATGATTTGATCTTCGATTGCAATAGGGGAACGTCGGTGTAATAACATTCTAGCCAGGCATTGCATTGAATACATAGTAATTGGTCGGACTTTGGCATCAAAGGCGAGGGTTTGTTCAAGTTACCAGGGGTTTCCTTGTGCAACTTGATTCCCGGGTAGTTTGGGTCATTTTTGAGGCACGGAGGTAATTTAGAGACATAGTCATAGGGTTCCTTAGAGCAGAGGCCCTGAGAATAGGGGTATTCCTCAGCTAGGAAACGTTCAATTTCAGAGTCTGAGTCCTCGCTCAGCACTATCGGCTTTTGATCAACGTTTTGCTTAGGCTTATTCCTCACACATCTGGATAGCCATCATGTGTTTTTCTTCCCTTTACTGTTGACAGTAGTATCACCTTTGCCTTTCTTCTTCACAGGTCTTTTGATGGACTTAATATCGTCCTTAGCACAGGGGTTTGTCATGGCATCAGGTAGGTCCATGTCAGGGCAATCCAAGGGTTTGACAGGGGGTAGAAGGATGTGAAGTGGCACGGCTGGTCCAACCAATGTTTCAGTAACCACAACCTTGTCCACTTGGATAGACTCGGGAGTGGCAAAGCCATTCCTAGATAGGAAGGCTTGCCAATTATCACAATTAAGGATCAAATGGTGGACGATAATAAGTTTGATTAAGGAGTGATGGAAAAGGCTGCTATCAGCCTTCTCTCGCTTGAATCTTTTGGACATCTTGTAAAGACTACGCAAGAGATAATGTGGCATATTTAGGGGATAGCCTATAAAATTCATTAATAACCGAAGATGATACAAAAATACCAAGCCATACCGACCTTCGCAGGTCACAAACTGTTTAAAAATTGCCAAAATATTGTGCCACCTGGGTTTGAGGGTAGTGATAGGCATACCTCTATCATAGGAAACAATCTTCCTTGATGTGAATAATAGCGGCCACGACACCTCGTCTACCTTGGAATTTTTGAACCACCTTTTCCCTGTAGCTGCTAGTCCTGTAGCAGAGCTTATGAATTCCTCATTTAGCTCGAGTTGTATGTCACCGACCTTAGCCCTACATCCGTCAAAGGTAAGGGCAAATTGTTGGGCTACCGAGAGGTTAAAACCCTCAAACCTTTGAATAAACACAAGCCAACCACCATTTTCCAAATCCTTTCAAGCATTGTCGAACAACAGAAGTGTTTGGCTACCATTTGGCTCTATGCGCACCACTGGTGCCATAGACGGGAACATACGGGATCGAATAACTCACAGACTTCCCCGAGAATCAATAGAGGTGACCCGGGATAGGGGGAAGGCATTAATGCCCGAATGTGCGAGGGTGGTGGAACTAGTTCAGCCCATGCAAAACAGTCATTTCCCAATGTACAACCGATGATGTATAAAGCGATTCAAATCACTATTACATATGTTAAAAACAATGTCGTTCAAACAATTAATGAAATCCATGGTAAGTTGACTCAAAAATTCGCATAAGCATAGCGTTTGCATAGTTTTAAAACCAAAACAATGATTCGAAATCAACACCAATGGTTCGATCATATTACATATGTGTTGTATGAAATGATTACACCAAGGGTCTAATCCATAATGTCAAAGTGTTTTCATGAAACCAATGTGCCAAGGAGTTTGATCAAAGTACATCAAACCACCAATAAATCAACGATTGAAACACAAGCATTAGAAAATCATCACAGTCTCATAAAAATTAAAATCATATTAACAACAAGAATGCCAAATGAGTAAAGATTTTGCAGTCTTGTCAACTGTGTGACTATAATTAAATTGGAAATGCGATGAACACATAGACAAGAGTGACCATAATAATCCAGTGACGATTTTAATGCCATTGACGTGACTTCAAAATCAAAGTTTTCACACTTGCAGTCATGAAAACTAGAACAGAAGTACAAAATAGTGTCGTTTTATTCAAAGATTGTGATGAAAATCATGGGTTGCAAAACACTGGTGTAGGCGGCTTATAAGGATAGGATAAAAATGTGAATTGGCTGCCAACAATGGCAACACACTGGTAGAAGCAGTTATCTCTGCCAAAAAAACAAATTCAGATTAGGATAACAGGGATAATTCCAACAGAAATAACCAGAAAATTGTTTAAACATCATCAATGATCAAATAGTCCAACGATGTTTGAAGGATGAAAATTGATAGCAGTCTTAAGACAAGCGAGCCACAATATTAAAGATAAAATCTCCAATACTGTTGACAGAGCCACTGCTTCCAGCAAGCGTCCATAGCCTCGACAAGGCTGCCATTTAACCCACTCTGATATCTGTATCCTGCCAAGAAGTTCCAAATCAGAATAAAGGACATTTTAGGGTCAGAGGTTGCATATTTGCAAATTTTCATTTACCCGACATTGCTTCGCTGCCAGTGGGCCTGTTCAGTACCCCAACGAAGTTTTCTTGGCATCATGCATGCATTTACCCACTGCTAGCAGACCTGTTCAGCATCCCGGTGGGTTTACAAGCACTTCCCATAGCTCTTTTAATGATTTATTTTGTTTTTTAACAATATATAGTTGAGCGGGCTGACGCTGAAAATTATGATATTTTAGCATATTTTTACAGACCTCAACAGAATTTTTTAGAACTGTCCTTCATTAAGATCCAGAGATGGTTTATTTACAAAACCGACCTTCTAAGGTAGGGAGACATCTTCTAAGGCATTCCCTTAAGGAATAGGGACAGCGTAAAAAGATAATGGATGATCGTGACAGGCTTTACTCTTAGATCGGAATCAGTTAGCTTCTTTCAAACAATAATCTTTTCAACAGAAATGTAAATTTCAGAAGTATATTATAATTGATGTTTAGACGATTTTCAGCAGTAGTTTCAGTGAGAGAATTTTCTGTTTTCCTTGTCTAAATAGTTCAACATGCAGGTATGTGTATTTCCAAAAAAAAAAACTGATAAGCACAAGGAAAAATTCAAAGCCAAAACAACAAAAGAAAAGAAAACAAAAGAAAAATATGTACATAGTATACAAAGGGTTGTCATCAAGCGAAATATCTTTTCAGAGCTTGGCCATTCACCGGATAGATGTCAGGCTGTCCTTTTAGATTCTGCAATCGGAAAGAGCTGAGACCCAATTTCTCAGCAATTAAGAACGGTCCAAGCCATAAGTTTTGAAATTTCGTGTGCTCTCCCTTTCCCTCATGCAGTTTGTCCCATTTCAAGACGAGGTCACCTACTTCAAATTTCCTATCAGAGGCAGAGTTAGAATCGAACCAACTTTTGACCACTAGTTGATGCTGATCTAACTTACATTTAGCTTGAGCTCTTACCTCTTCTAGTTTCATTAAAGCGTTAATTCAGTTTTTCAAAGGGGGACAGTCCTCTTCTTGTATTTTCTATGATAGATGTAGTGAGGGAAGAAGAATGTGTGGTGGAAAAATTGCTTCTCTACCATAAACGAGAAAAAAGGGAGAGTTACCTACAACAGTTTTTGGTGTTACCCTATCAGCCCAGATTGCGTTTAATAATGCATTATGCCAGTTTTTTTTATTCTCAGCTACCATTCTCTTGATAATTTTAATCAGATTATTATTTGTCAATTCGGCCAATCCATTGCCCTAGGGGTAGTAGCTGGTAGAATACTTCAATTTAATTCCTTTTTCTAGAGAAAAATTGCTCATCTGAAGAGATTAAAAATAAGAGGCGTTATCGAATACTAAACAGTCAGGGATACCAAAATGAGTAATAATGTTCGAATTTAAAAAGGTAATTACCTGATTGGTATTCATAGTTCTTAATGCGGCAGCTTCAGACCACCTGGTGAAATAATATGTGGCTATTATGATAAAATTATGCTACTGTGAGTATGGCGGATTGATTGGACCTATAATATCAAGGCCCCACTGTTCAAAAGGAGAGTCTACTAGAACAGGTTGCAAAGGAAAGGCTGGTTTCTGTAACCGCCCTGATGCTTTTTGGAAAATAGTACACTTATGAGACAAGGCATGGGTGTCTCTAAAAAGTGTGGGCCGGTAATAACCAGCTCTCAAAACTTTATGGGCAATGGTGTCACCACAAAAATGTCCACCAGCTTCTCCTATGTGCAATTCTAGTAAGACTTTTTCTGCTTCATCTTTCTCAATACAGCGCATCAATACGCCATCAAAATTTTGACGAAACAGAATACCGTTAACCAAATGAAAGGAGGCAGACTTTAATCTCAATGCTCTTCTTTTAGTGGGATCCAGGTGACGGGGGGCTGACCCATGTTCAAGACAGAATTTTATGTCGTCATACCAGGGACTTACAGAGTTTTGTGCACAACAAATTACATTTTGATTGTGCTGTCCTAGGTTTGACATATCGTTTTCTTCTTGTTGTCCTGCTGCTGAATCAGCAACTAACTTGCATAACCCTTGGCCTCTCACTATCTGAGCTGGGGTAATTTCTATGTTGTACTCCTATAAGGAGGTAACCCAGTTAACCCTCTTTTCACCTAGTTCTTTCTGCACTAACAGGTTCCTGACGGCTGGATAAGGGACAATCACTTTCATCCTAGATTTCAAAAGATAAGACCGGAAGTGCTTGACTGCTTTGAAAATAGCGTAGGCTTGCTGATCAACTACTGGGTAATTAAGTTTCATGCCTTTCAAAGCAGATCTCATAAAGGCAATGGGTACTTCATTGTTTTCCGCATTCTTTTGAGTAAGGACGACAGTGTAGGAGCGGTTAGAAGCAAAAGTGTAGAGCGTGAAATCTTGGGAAAATTCAGGGATCATGAGAGAAGGAGTGTCTATTATGGCCTTTTTTATGGCATTAAACACTTGGTTTTCTAAGGGTCCCCAATGATATTGTGCGTCTTTCTTAATTAGGTTCTGTAAAGGTCTGACCATTTCGGGGAAACTGGGGACGAATCTCCTGACAAAGTTTATCTGGCCTAAGAAAGACTGCATAGAATTTTTGGATGTAGGAGGGGGAAGTTTCAATATGACTTGAGTCCTTTCGGGGTCAATAATCATCCCTTTGCGTGACACAATAAATCCTAAGAGTTTACCTTGTTCTACTGCCAATATAGATTTTTTAGGATTTAAGGAAATGTCGTATTTACGACATCACTGTAGAACAACTCTTAAATGAGCTAGATGATCAGTTTTGTTTTTTGAAAACACAGTAACATCATCTAAGTAAAATATGACGGACTGATTGATTAAGCCTCGGAAAGCGATGTCCATCGCTCTCTAGAAAGTGGCATCGGAATTAATCAATCCAAAGGGAATTTTTCGATAAGCATAGGTGCCCCATGGAGTGTAGAAGGTAGTTTTAAGTTGGTCTGGAGGAGACATCAGGACTTGGTTGTACCCTGAGAAACCATCCAATAAAGATAGCCTCTCAGAACCAGATACCTGTCGAATGATCTGTTCCATGGGTGGGATAGGATAGTTGTCTTTATCAAACTCTTTATTAAGGTTTCAGAAATCGACGCATAGTCGAATTTACCCACTTTTCTTCCGAACAGGGACAAGGTTAGAAACCCACTGAGTGTGCCTAACTGGGAAAATTATCTTAGCATTCAAGAGTTTATTTAATTCTTTTTTTACGGTCGGTTCGAGCTTAGGGTGCATTTTTCTTATTTTTTGTTGAAAGGGCAAGGTTTGGGGTTTCATAGGAATGACGTGTCGTATGATGTTAGGGTCAAAATTTTTAAGGTCATCATACGTCCACGCAAAAACATCTTTAAATTCTTTAAACAATTTAACAAATGCAGCTTTTTCTTGTTCAGAACACCCCACCCATAAATTAATGCACTGCGAATTGTCATTAGTTCCTAAGTTTACTTTTTCATATGATAACGAGGAACTATTGGTTTTACAGTTGACCGATTTTTTGAATTTATCTTGAAGATCATAAAATTTCTCTAATCTAACTACAGACTTAGGGATCGAATTTACCATGTCCGATGAATATTCAGGAGTTCTCGGATCTGGTATTACCGTGAAATCGCGTAAATTGTCATCGTGAGTGAATTCGTTGATCATTGCGCCTTGAAAAGTTTCCTCCATATGCAGGAAGCTAATAATCTTCTGATCATCGTCGAAGACTCTCCAATTCGTGAAGTTGTCAGGAACGGATGGCCTAAACAAAAGTTCGACAAAGAATGCATCTGGGGACAAGCCTTCTGCAGGAAAGAGTTTGGAAGCTACGTTAGCTAATAGATTATCTTCAGAGTTATTCAATCTAGGAATAGAATTTATATTGAAAGCAGAAAACTTATTCATTAAATTCCATACCTCGGATTGGTAGCTTTTAAGATGCAGAGACGGACAGTGGATGGAGTCTCTTACCTGTCTAACCACGATTTCGAAATCGCCAAAGACAGCCAAATTTTGAATGTTCATATCTAAATCTTTTCTGAGGCCCTGCAGTAAAGCCTCATATTCTGTTATGTTATTAGTACATTCAAATTCTATCCTACATGCAATCAAGGTTTTGTTACCTGCCGGATCGATAATAACATAGCTTGCGCCAGCTCCTTCTTTGGACTTTGACCCGTCAAAATAAAGAGACCAAATTTGATTTTTAACGGGTGCATGAGACCATTGTGAAGAAGTTGTTGGCTGTACATATGCTACAATCTTGAACTGTTGTTCTGGGTTGGTGATAGCTGAAGTATCGTCCATGAAATTGCCGAAAAAGGTATCCATCCCTTATACTTTGGGTGAATCAACAGAAGGTGTAAATGGTTCATTGGGATCATTCAAATCTGTGACTGTGAATTTAAGGTATCGTTCATGATTTACCTTGATTTTGTTGGGCTTGTCATTCTATCGAAGCCACAGGTGAGACCAATCTGTCGCGAAATAGCCGTGTAGTTTCTCCGACCAGTCCCTACTTAAAAATAGACCATACACTTCTGGAATATCCACAACAATAATATCAATTACTTGATGAACTTTGGGGTTAGACGATAATCTTATAAGCACATTCCTTAATTCACCTACAACTTTAACACTAGTTCGATCAAGTTGGATGATTTTTAAAGTGGATGGTTCGACTTCAGCGTTAATCTTCTGACATACAGACCATGGCATCACATTGGATGACACTCCTGAGTCCACCATACAATTGTGCACGTTTCTATTAAATATTTCGAAAGTTAACAAAAATGGAGGTACATTTCTGCGAGTACTAAGTGTGGAAGCTTGTGGCTTTTTACTCGCAATCTCTAAAGCTAATTTATCCACATTATTTACATTATTTACAGGAAGGCTTCCTTTATCATGAGGATCAGGATTATTCTTAGTGGAAGTCTTCTGAGGAACTTTGTTCTGTACAACCTTGTTTGAATTACCATTTTTGCTATTCTCTGCGATGTTCTGTAACATTTTTTGTAGTAGAAATGGAAACTTCAATAACTCATAAACAGAAATGTTAGCCCTTAAATTTTTAATATCTTCAACTAAATCATAATCTAAGTTGGGGTTTACATGACTCTGTTTAGTCTTAGCTAGTTTAGATTTCTTTGGGGGCAAAGTCATAGTGTTTTCGGAAGAAGCTTTGTTGGTTGTCTTACTCCTAGTATTGTAGGGATGGACTGTCTCGAAGTTAGCTTGGAAGATGCTATCCGAGAAGTGTCCAAAAATGTTCGGAGAAGATTCTTCTTCTTGAACTGTCTCTTGTTCAACTATCTCCTCAGGAATCTCCAGAGGCATCAAGTTATCCTGGGCTTCTAGAATTGTTTGAAGGGTGTATTGCAGACTTTCTAGATTAAGGCCTTTGGTATTTGGATTAGTTCGGTTGGTGGGAAAAGGCTTCCTGAACGGGGGTTTGTAAGGCCCTTTGCTTGAAGAAGCTTCTTCGGCCATCCTTTTCAAATCTATAACTTGGTTTGACAGTTTTTGAACGACTTTAGTTAAGTTTTCTAAATCAGAGCTTTCAGGTTGTGTTTTATTTTGAGCAGGTCTCGGGAGGATTTCGATCTTCTTTTTGGAAGATGAACTTGTCTCTGTTTTGTTGCTAGTAGTGTCTTTTAAACTAAGTATATCTTTTAAAATCTGGCTGGCCTCTTAGAAGGCCTCTAACAATGTGGCTTTCTTATATCGTTTAACCCAAATGGCTATACTTTGATGCAAGGCTTTAGTATAGTATGCTATGATAAGATTCTCGGCAAGCATGGAATCCGTAGGGATTCGGTTCTTGAGTGTTAAGAATCTTTGATTAAAGTCTTTAATTTTCTCTTTTGGGTTCATTATTAAGCTAGAAAGCTCCATAACCAGGACTTCCAAGGACTTATCGTTTCTGAACTTTTCCAAAAAGCATGACTCAAACTTTTCCCAAGACACGATGGTATGGGGTTGTTGGGCAAAGTACCAGGTAGAGGCATTGCCCTTGAAAGTATAGGGGAACAACCTACAGACTACGTCTTCATGCTGGACATTACGGAGTCTAATGGCTAACATAAACTTTTTAATGTGATCTTCTGCGATCTGTTTAGAGTCAGGGTCAAACTTGGGAAGCCACTTCTCTGGATGTTTGGGTAAGGGATGTTGTGCTCCAGGTACGGCTACTGCATCCTGGTCGAGCCAAGGTCTAGCAGGATTGTTCTGGTTGGCCATTGGTGTAGACGGCGTGGAAGGCTGAGAATGGGAACTGCCTTCGTCAGAAGAGTCTTCTCTAGAAGAAGAAGGAGGTGGTGAGGGAGGTATTCTATATCCCCCTGCAGCAGGAGTGAGGATTGGATTTGTAGGGTTCACAGTGAGGTTAGTGCCTCCGAGTTGTTCTCTGATATCAGAGAAATCTAAAGGTTGGTCCAAAGGTCGATTTGGTTGCCTTAAATGGGCTAAGGCACTATGTGTTCTTAAGAGAGATTGGCGGACAATCTCTTGTATGTCACCACCTGTAGGATTCGGGGTTGTTGGTTCAACTGTGATCCGTAGATCGTCGTTTGATGTGGTTGCTATTTGAGGGGGGATATTGTCATTTGAATGGATTCTTGTCACTATAGGTGAGCGGTTAGGTAGTGGAGGAGTCTTACGACCACCTTGTGCCATTAATGAATTTCAGGCCCTCCTTCTAGCGCCATTTGTTGATGGGTGAAAATGAACGCTCGACAACTGGAAGAGTGGATCTGGTCCGGGGTTGTCTAAATAACCCAATCCGTTTGGGATGATCCACCCTGACAGGTTTAGCGGCTCCGTTAGCCGATCTAGGTCTTAGGAAAACAAAAGAAAACTACACTAAGGGACTAATCTAAATGAAAACAATTACTAAAACAAACTAATAAACAAATCTGAACTAAATATATACAGTCTATTATCTATGCTATATAGCAATAATTCTATAAAATTAAATGTTCAATTATCAACAGAGTTAAATCGAATTACAAATATACAATATTTACAGATTACAGATTTAAATGAAAACCTGCAAAAATCATTTGTAAACTGTCCTAAAATAGCGAAACTATTGTTTTTTTATTTTTATAATTTTATGAGAAATAAATTAAATAAAAACTGTCTAAGCTAAGAAACTAAAACGATAATCCTAACTAAGAATCTAAACTATATATATATATCTATCTAAACTACTTAAATAACTTAATAAACAAACATGTAATAACGCTTTCCAATTTGTCCTGTGTAAAGGATCCAGTTCAGTTGTTCGATATTGGTTGTGGAGCCTGATTATCTTCCTAATTTATAGGTCTTTTAATTTCAGCTGTGTTTATACCCCATGAAGCATTTACACCCCAGAAGTATGTACACTCTTCCACGCGGGAGAGTGCAGAGGGGGGGTACCCCCTCTGTGGGGTCTGGGGGGCCTATCCCCCTGGCTGGAGGATCTGGGGGCAACCGGGCACCCAGTGGGGGTTCGGGGGCAGCGTCCCCCGATGAGGGTTCGGGGGCGAAGCCCCCGAAGAAAAAATTTCCTTGTAAAAGTATATTGTAATTTCATTGTAAATCTGGACCGTTCATTATAAGGTCGCAGATCTAACGGTAGAGATTATGTTAGTGTTTTTTCCCTGGAAGGAAACCCTCTTTTATGAGGGAAATGTATTGTGGCTATGGATGATGGTGAATATCATATTCTGAGAGAGGAGATTGTGAGAGAAATAAGAGGAAGTTACAACGGATTTTGTTGTAGGTATTATCCCTTCATTTGCTGGATAATGATAAAGGAAGGACCTGGCAATTTCTCTGGTGGACGTAGCCCACATTGGGTGAACCACGTAAATATGTGTCTCTCTTGTGTTGTGTGTCTTTTGTGTTTTGTTTTTGCATTTGTTTTATTTTATTGCTTTGCGGTCATGTTTTTCTAACAACTGGTATCAGAGCATAAGGTAACTCGCGGGAAAAGAGGGTTCCTGGTTCGAGTGGAAGCAATGTCAGAAGATGGAAAGTCTAGGGTCGAGAAATTTAACGGCCAAAACTACCAGTTATGGAAGATGCAGATGGAAGACTATTTATATCAGAATGATCTATTCCTACCATTGAGTGGAGTAGCAAAGAAGCCGGCGGCCATGAAGGATGAAGAATGGGAGATTCTTGATAGAAAGGCTCTAGGAACGATACGGCTGAGCCTGGCAACGTCGGTGGCTTTCAATATTTCGAAAGAAAAGACAACGAAGGGTTTGATGGACGCGTTGGCCAAATTGTATGGAAAACCCTCGGCATCGAATAAGGTATTTCTAATGAAGAGAGTATTTAATATGAAGATGTCAGAAGGTGGGTCTATTGCAGATCATTTAAATGAATTTAATATGGTTACTAATCAACTAAGTTCTATAAAAATGGACTTTGATCATGAGGTTAGGGCTCTTCTAATCTTGTGCTCATTGCCAGAAAGCTGGAATGGCTTGGTCATGGCTGTAAGTAACTCTGTCTCTGGTTCAAATACTTTAAAATTTGATGATGTTGTTGGTGTTATCCTTAGCGAGGAAATGTGA
>ML786520.1:449270-481536 GCA_009831015.1 Picea engelmannii | reverse complement strand
AGCCCCCCTTCTCTCTATCGCCCCCTTCCTATCACACTCATTCTCACTCTCTCTCTACCCCCTCCTCCCTCCCTCTCTCTCTTTGTCCCCCTCCCTCCCATTATCTCTCTTCTCTCTCTCTCACACACATCTACTTCTCCCCACTATCTCTCTCCCTCTTGCTCTTAGTCTCTCTCTACCAACTCTCTTTGTCTCCCTCTCCCTCCCTCTCACACACTCAAACACTCTTTTTCTGGCCCTCCTCCTTTTTTTTCTCTCCCCCCTCTCTCACACACACACATTCTCTCTCTACCCCCTCCTCCCTATATATCTCTCCATCCCTCCCACATATACCACATATTTCTCTCTCTCCTTATTGTTAGTCTCACTCTCACTCTGTCTTTTCCTCTCTTTCTCTCTTCCTTCATGCCTCCTCTTTGACCGTAGTTCTACCTCTCTCTCTCTATGTCCATCTAAAGGCAAGGAATGTCTCACAATGAATAAATGATAAATGAAAAAAAGAAATGTAGCCTCGCTTGTAAGGTCAGTGTTAAGTTTTTATTCTTCTCCCAATGGATTACTTATACATGTCAAAAAATGGCCTTGACCTAGACATCTCAAGGCCTATACCTAAACCTAGACATAGCAATACATAGACATGGAAAGACCTGGAGCGTGACCTAGATATATACGATGACCTTGATGTATACAACAACATAGATCTAGACCATGACCTAGACCTATATGATGAGCATGCCATAGATCATCACATATACCTAAACCATGACCTAGACCATGGCATAGAGCTAGAGATATATTTAGATGATGACCTAGAGCTTGATGTAGACTATGAACTAGACCATGACATAGAGCTAGATCTAGATTTAGACAATGACCTAGAGCTTGACATAGACCATGG
This sequence comes from Picea engelmannii, assembly GCA_009831015.1. Taxonomy (NCBI): domain Eukaryota; kingdom Viridiplantae; phylum Streptophyta; class Pinopsida; order Pinales; family Pinaceae; genus Picea; species Picea engelmannii. The sequence goes on along the minus strand of ML786520.1, from coordinate 480,638 downwards.
CATAGACCCCCCTAGATCCATCTAATCCTAGGAATAAATTATAGTCAACCCTTAACCCCCTCTACATTTGAACCATAAGTGCACTATGCATATACCTTGTGTACAACCCTTGCACTGACATCACCCACATCTTGGTGCTCTGAACATTGCTCTATCCTTGAAAACACTTTCAATCCTAACCTCTGAGGCCTTAGTTCTCCCCATACCCTTATACATATTTATTCATAAATATGTTTGGTCTATAATAAATTCTATATTTGTTGCATTAAGAGTGTGCACATGCTCCTATGAGTTGACTGAGTTGCAGTTGTTGGTCATTTATGCTTAAGAGGAATGTGTGTGTGTTCCTAGAACATGCATGTTCTTTAGTGCACACACATTCTTTCTACAAGTTTTTTTGTGCCAAGAACACCCCACCTCATCACTGACAAAAATGTTGCGACAGCTTTATATAAAAATATCCCTCACAAACATGTTTTACTTATTTTAGTGTTCTTGTTAGATTCATAGAGACTTTTGTGCTATTGCGAGACCATTGTAGGAAAATTTGGAAGTCAAATTTGTCAAGTGCAATTGGAATTTTTGTTTGTATCTTCTTGTGTCATTTTGGAATTTGAAGAAAATTTTTTCCAAGTGCAATTGGAATTGCTGTTTGTATCTTCTTGTGTCTACTTCAAATTGGAAGACAAATTTGTCCAAGTGCAATTGGATTTGTTGTTTCTATCTTCTTGTGTCTTCTTGGAATTGGAAAACAATTTTTTCCAAGTGCATTTGGAATTGTTGTTTGTATCTTCTTGGAATTGGAAGAAAAACATTTGCAAGTGCAATTAGAATTGGAATTGGAATTATTAGATGTGTATTCTTTTGTAATACAAAAGAAAATTTCTACACTTGGTTGCGTCTTATTACATAATACATAGAAAAAATTGTGGTGGGTGTTTCGAATATAATTTTTATCTTTAAACATGGGGAACTAACAGATTCGAGAAAGAAAGTCCTCAACAAAAAAGAAATTGATCAAAAAGGTAGAACAAGAAAGAGAAAAAATTAATTTGTGTATCTCAAAACGTAGGCTTTTAGAAGAGGGAAATCCAATTTCTAGGAAAATAGATGCCACTCTTGATTCTCCTCCATCACAAAAAGAAAAGAGAAAGAGTTCATTAGAGAGACATCCATCCAGTATCTCATCAAGAAAATTTGTTGTGGATGACCAGATGATGGAGGATTTTCTTGGAGCTTATTATACAATGGATGAAATTAGAGAAACAACTAGTGTACAACATTGTGGTGAAGAATATCTTGTGGTGAAATCTCTTGTTGGACAGTCAAATGTTCCAGAAACTAGTCAATCCCATGTCCACACTCCTCCCACAATTGATCCTCCAGTGATTGAAAGGGAAAGAACTCCAACATTGTAAAATCCACAACAGGGAGGTCAAGAGTGCCAAAATATGGGTTCATTATCCCTACCTAGATTGAGCATTATGCATAAAAGAAATCCTAAACGCATTAAGGTCGATGAAAGTGGTCTATCATCACTTGAAGTTAATTTACCTAACCATACTATTTGTTATCACTCTTATAAAATGATTACAGAATATTTTGAACCAAAATATGATGCTGCTAAATGTCAATTACTTTTATATTTGTTAAAATAAAGAAGTTTGATTGTTGCAAGGAGAATTTTAGGCATTTAAATAGGCAATAGTTTAGAAATAGGTCATCATATTGTTAGAAACCTTATAGATGATTTTCAAAGAATTGGTAAGAAATATCATTCTAAAGACCACAATCTAGCCTGACATGTCTTGTCATAATCAATTGTTAGCAGTATCACAAGAAAACATCCTTTGCTACAATAAACCTCTCACCTTTTGAAATGCAATGTCAAAAACCTTAGAAATTATTCTCATAGACCGGATAGCCTTGACATAGGGGGGGAAATAGGTTTGTTGGACTTCACTGGTAGGATACCTTGTTCTGACATGAAGTTAATTGGAGTGGTTAAGGGACTAGTTCAAGATTTATGGCATGAGAACACAATTCCTTCTTCCAACAAAAAGATGTACTAAAATTGAGAAGGGGACCTAGTGACTATGAACCCCATATTAATAATTTATTGACATTACACAGACAAAATTGTATGAGAGATTCAGAATAGTACATAGTACACTTAACTTAGGCCAAATATCTTTCCATAAATGCAAGTCTTGGTATTCTCAATTAAACACAATTTGTAACACATGATTTTCTAGATATCACATTGAGTATGGTTATTATTATGGCACACACACAGACATGTGTGTGTGTGTGTGTGTGTGTGTGTGTGTGTGTGTATTTTTTGTTTTTTTCATAACACCCTTTGGCAGGAATGCCTAGCTATATTGTCATCCTCATCATATAGAGACTTTATTCACAACATATTGTGTACAAGTCCAGAGGGTTTTAAATTTTATCAAAAAAGATGCTTAGATAGACATTCTCCAATTACGGTGGAATGACATTATTGAGAAAGTGCATCCATGTAAGCGACGAGTATGAATTTGGGAGGAAAGAGGTTTACTTTCAATGCTTTAAAGTATGAATTTGTGAATTCACAAAGGACTTCGTCGAAAAGACACAACATTATGCTCAGCATGTTCATATGGCTCGATGGAAGGACACGCATTTTAGAATATGCAAAGACAAATTTCATGTTCGTGTTGTTTTATCAGTGATTGATTTTACTGAGAAATACACCCTTCAATGACAAAATGATATTCAAATCCAATATTATCACTCATAGCAGGTCAGCATAATGACACATATCACATACATGCATCGAATGAATAGTAATGAAAAAAACATATTTATATTGAAAGAGTATCACTTCTACATAAGGGATGATCGATGTCGTGACTTAGCCTACATTCACCATCATTTTAAGTTTTTCTATAGTCACCTTAATGGTAAGAACATATAGATGGATCAACATTGGATTTGGTGAGATGTTTGTGCAACCCATTTAAAAACTTCTTGTGTATTTAGGCGGTTATGTATGTTACACAATAAACTAAAGGTATGACACATTTGGAACTATTTTGAGTTAGAAAATGGGAAAGGGGAGCATGATGGAGAAAGTGCATGCATAAAAATAGAATTACATAAGAAATAAATGGAGTTCACAAATACTTCCCTCATTCAAGATGAAAAATCCATTGTTGAATGGTGTTCTTCAGTAATGAGAGAGGGAACAAGAACCTGTGAATACCAATCAGACAAGAAAGGACATGTACATAGATATTTTTGGGAGGTGGTCATTGTAGATCGATCATAGTGGTATGAATGAAAAACAATATAGGGCACTCATGGATTCAATTCATTTAGAACATCAGATAATGAAATAGTTGAAATATGGGTGAGAAAAATCTTTTGCTTCTTTGTTCCATGTAGTAGTAATGAATGGGATGATTGTGAATCGCCAGTTTAGTCGATAGATGGGATCGTGTATAACTCCCCATTGGTCAATGTATAATTATGCAATTATCCTAATTGAATGAGGACCAATCAAGTATTTCATAATATTATGATCATGTCTCGGATCTCATACTGCTAGGTTCATTGAATCCTTCTATTAAGTTTTTAATAACTAGTATTAATGTTTTATTCTTTCGTCATTAAATGGACTCACATTTTGGAACTCCATTTTTTACAGGGCACATATCTACAGTGGTTTCACCAATAGATAATTAATGGGGAAAAAATTATTGGATGGAATGATGCTGAGAGGGAAATCAGACACTCATGTGAACAGTAACATACACCAAAGGATTTTAAGTTCTGATTGGGTCGATGGTTATCAAAGGAGAATATTTGACACAAGAGAAAGAATGTGAAAGAAATGTGGTTACGTATTTCAATATTATAAACCAGTTCAAGTTGTATAACACTTTACAAAATTGGTTATTGGTACAAACAATGATAAGAAATAACTCATCAAAGGTATGATACTTCTTTCCTTAATCTAAGAATGAGAAGTTAATGGATACCATTAGTATTATAAGTGATACCGATAATATATTTCAATGACCATGGGTATGTAAAAGGAATAATTTTGGCTTCATTTTGAATGTTCTTAAAATATTTGGAATGCTGCTAAAATATACCCTACCTTAAAATATATCCATGCCATGCCTTACCTTTCCATTCCATACCCTTTTCACGCCATACCTCTCCATGCCATTCCTTTCCTTTCCTTGACTTTCCATGCCATGCCTTGCCTTACCTTTCCATTCCTTTCCTTGAATTTACTTTCCTTTCCTTGCCTTTCCATGTCATTCCTTGCCTTGACTTACCATGCCTTTCCTTTACCTAACTTTGCATGCCATTTCATGTCTTTACTTCACTTTCCATGTCTTCCCTTCCTTTTCCATTCCTTGTCTTTCCTTTCCTTCACTTTCATTTCCTTCAATTACCATGAAATGCCTTTCCATTCCATTCCATGTCTTTCCTTTCCTTCACTTTCCATAGCATGCCTTGCCTTGCCTTTTCTTTCTTTTCCTTCACTTTCCATGCCATGTAGTTAATTTCCTTGCAATGCCTTTCATTTCCTTCACTTTCTGTGCCATACCATTTCCATTCCATACCTTTCCATGCCATTCTTTTACTTGCCTTGCCTTTTCATGCCATACCTTGCTTTGCCTTGCTTTTCCTATCCTTTCCTTGTCATTCCTTTCCTTTACATGCCTTGTCATGCCTTGTCTTACCTAAACTTTCCATGCCATACCATTACCATGCCATACCTTTCCATGTCACGACTTTCCTTACCTTTCCTTTCCACTCCATGCCTTGACTTTCCTTGCCATGCATTGCCTTTCCTTTCCTTTTCTTACCTTGCCTTTCCATGCCATGCATTGACTTTCCTTGTATTTCCTTGCCATGCCTTGAATTTACATTCCTTTCCTTTCCTTTACTTCACTTTCCTTTCCATTCCTTGCCTTGTCTTTCCTTCACATTCTTTCACTTGAATGTTTGTCCCTTCACTTGAATTTCCTTCACTTGCCATTCATTTCCTTTCCTTTCCTTGCCTTCACTTTCCATGACATTCCTTGTGATTAAATTACATGTCTTTCCTTTCCTTCACTTGGTATGCCATGTCTTTCCTTGCCTTTCCTTTCCTTGACTTTCCTTTTCTTCACTTGTCATGCCATGCCATGACTTGCATTTCCATTCCTTACCTTCCCATGCCTTGCCTTGCCTTAAATTTCCATTACATGCCTTGCATTTCCTTTCCTTTCCTTACCTTCAATTTCCATTTCACGCCTTTCCATGCCTTGCCTTGTCTTAAATTTCCATTACATGCCTTGCATTTCCTTTCCTCTCCTTACCTTCAATTTCCATTTCACGCCTTTCCATGCCTTTCCTTGCCATGGCTTACCTTTCCATGCCTTTCCTTTCCATGGCTTACCTTTCCATGGCTTACCTTTCAATACCTTTCCATGCCTTTCCTTGTCATGCCTCACCTTTAGTTTCGTTCACTTGCCATACCATGCCTTCACTTGCATTTCCATGCCATTCCTTGCCTTGCCATTCCATGACATTCCTTCACTTTGAATGACATGCCTTGCCATTCCATGTCATGCCTTATCTTTACTTCATTTGCCATGCCATGCCTTGGCTTTCCTTTCCTTTCCTTTGTTTGTCTTTCCTTCACTTACCATTCCATGACATGTCACTCTTTCCTTTCCATTCCATGCCATGCCCTTAAATTCCATTCATTTCCATGTCATTCCATTCCTTGCCATGCCATGCCATGCATTTCCTTTCCATGCCTTTCCTTCCCTTCACATTCCATGCCATGCCTTGCCTTACCTTTCCCTAACTTCTCATTCCATGCCTTTTCATGCATTATCTTTCCATGCATTTCCATCCCTTTATTTTCCATGCCTTTCATTGCTATTCCATGTCATTCCTTGCCATGCCATGCCATAAATTACCTTTCCATGCCTTTCCTTTCCTTCACTTTCCATGAAATGGCTTGTCTTTTCTTTCCTTTCCTTACCTTCATTTTCCATGTCATGCCTTACCATGCCTTGCCATGACCTTCCCTTCAATGCCTTTTCATGCCATTCCTTGCCTTTCTTTGCCTTCACTTTACATCCCATGCCTTCACTTGCATTTCCATGTCATTCCTTTCCTTTCTATGGCATTCCATGACATGCCTTGTCATTCAATGCCATGACTTTCTCTACCTTCACTTTCCATGTCATGCCTTTCTTTTCATTTTCTTGTCTTTCCTTGCCTTGCCTTCTCTTTCCATGCCATGTTACACCATCCATTGTATTTCCATTCCATTCCATACCTTGCCTTTACATTCCATGCCATTCCTTTCCATGTCATACCATGGATTACCTTTTCATGCCTCGTCTTTTCTTCATTTCCATGTCCTGCCTTGCCTTGCCTTTCCTTGCCTTTCCTTCACTTTCCATGACATGCCTTGCCATTCCTTGCATTGACATGACTTTCCATGCCTTTCCATGCCATGCCTTTTCTTGATTTTCCTTAACTTTCCATGTCATGACTTCACTTTCCAATCCATTCCATGTCTTTCCTTGCCATGCCATGTCATTCCTTCACTTTCCATTCCATGCCATGCCTTACCTTTCCATGTCATTTCATGCCTTCGCTTTCCATGACATGCCTTTCCATTCCATTCCATGCCTTCCCTTGCCTTTCCATGCCATACCTTGCCATGCCATGATTTTCCATGCCATGATTTTCCATGCCATGCCTTTCCATGCCATGCCTTTCCTTCCCATGCCATGTGATTCATTGTCATTCCATTCCATGCATTGTCTTTCCATGCCTTTCCTTTCCTTAAATTGTCATGCCATGCCTTTCCTTGATTTTACTTCACTTGCAATGACATTCCTTTCCATTCCATGACATTCCTTTCCATGCCATTCCATTCCTTTCCATGACATGTCATGCATTTCCTTGTCATGCCTTACCTTGCCTTGCCTTCACTTGTCATGCCATTACATGCCTTTTCATGCCATGCCATGTCTTTTCTTTCCATGCCTTGCCTTCCCATTCCATGCATTCCCATACCATTCGTTACCATGTGATTGTATTCCTTTCCATGCCATTCCTTGTGTTCACTTTCCTTACCATGTCTAGTCTAAAAAGGTGTTAAATTGTCAAACATGTGCAATAAGCACTGAGAAAAACTCTAGTGCCATAGATACTCCAACAAATAGTTTTATGGAGGAAAAAATGACAATGAAGGGACCCCACTAGATGAAACTTGGTGCTTCATATCTAATGCAACTGATGGTTCACCCATATGAGTCCCATTTTGAGTTTTATCATGAGTTTCAACTCGCGTCCTCAAGCCATTTAGGGGCATGTGTCCACTTTGGTCTAGCAGCATAAAATCCAAACCGAGTAGCATAGAGGAGTTCCATAAGCTCCCATAATATTTTTTGGTGAAGGCCCATACGAATACACTACCCATAAATTCTCGACACAGTGTTCTTGAAATTTGACCTCTTCTTTAAAAATTGCACTATGCCTCATTGAGAAAAACCCTAGGGCCAAAGATACTGCAACAAATGGTTTTTTAGAGGATAGAATGACAACGAAGGGGCCTCAATAGTTAAAAATCGGTGGTTCATATCCAATGCAACTAAAATTTCACCCATCTAAGTCCTAGTTTGAGTTTTATCATGAGTTGCAACTTTCCTCCTCAATCCATTCTAAGACATGTGGCCACTTTGGTCCAGGGGCATAAAATCCAAACCGAGTAGCGTAACGAATTTTCACAATATCCCCCAAGTTTGTTTGGCCAAGGAACATGTGACTACACAACTCATAAATTCCTAACACAGTGTTGTTGAAAATCAAACTCCTCCTCAAAAATTGCACTATGCCTCATTGAGAAAAACCCTAGTGTCGGAGATACTCCCACAAACAGTTTTTCGGAGGAAAGAATCATAGTGGAGGGGCCCCACTAGCTAAAAATTGATTCTCCGGACCCAATGCAACTGACATTTAACCCATCTGAGTGTTGATTTAAGTTTTATCGCGAGTTTCAACTTGCCTCCTAAGGTTTTTCAGGGAAACTTTGCCACTTTGGTCTAGGGGCATAAAATATAAACTGAGTGGCATAACGAAGTTTCGTAATCTCTCGCAAGTGTTTTTGGCCAAGTTCTATATGACTACACTACGCATAAATTTTTGACACATTTTTCTTGAAAATCAACCTCCTCTTCAGAAATTGCACTATGCCTTATTGAGCAAAACCTTAGTGGCAGAGATGCTCCAAAAACTAGTTTTCCGGAGGAAAAAATGATAGCGGAGGGGTCCCACTAGCTGAAACCCAATGCTCTAGATCAAATGCAACTGATGGTTTTCCCATCCGAGTCCTAGTTTGAGTTTTATCGTAAGTTGAAACTTGCCTCCTTGATCCATTCAAGGACATGTGGCCACTTTGGTCTGGGGGAATAAAATCCCAACCGAACAGAATAACAAATTTTCATAAGCTCTCACAACTAAGTTTGGCAAAGACCCACTTGAATACACTACCAATAAATTTCTAACATAGTGTTCTTGAAAATCGACCCCCTCTTCAAAAATTGCACTACGCCTCATTGAGAAAATCCCTAGTTCTAAATATATTCTAAAAAATGGTTTTCCAGAGGAAGGAATGAAAATGGAGGGGGCCCACTAGCTAAAACTCGGTGCTCTAGATGGAATGCAACTCACAGTTCAGTCATATGAGTCTCAGTTTTTGTTTTATTTCAACTTGCAACTCACCTCCTCAAGTTGTTCAAGGACGTGTTGGTATGGAAATGCAACATGTTGTTCTAGGTAAATCCTATTAATTATGATAATCCATGTTTGAAAAATATATTATACCTTATATATATGAATTAAGATATCTTATGTTATAACCTTGATATTCTCATGGCAAGTGAATCCAAGGCAAGGCATGCAAAGTGAAGGTAAGGCATGGAAAGTGAAGGCATGGCATGGCATGGCAAGGCATGGAATGCAATGGCATGTCAAGGAATGGTATGGAAAGGCATGGTATAGAAAATAATGTCATGGAAAGGAAATGCATGGCATGGAAAAGCATGGCATGGAAAGGCATGGTATGGTATGGAAAGACATGTCATGGAAATGTATGGCATGGTATGGAAAGACATGGCATGTAAAGTAATGTCATGGTATGGAAAGGCATGGTATGGAAATGCATGGCATGGAAAAGGAAAGGCATTGCAGGGTGAAGGAAAGGCAATGCATGGCATGGCAGGGAAAGACATGGGATGGAAAGGCATGGTATGGAATGGAATGTCATGGAAAGTCATGGCATGGTATGTAAAGGCATGGTAAGGAAAAACATGGCATGGTATGGAAAGGAATGCATCGTATGCAAAGGCATGGCATGGAAACAAAAATACATGGAAAGTGAAGGAAATGAAAGGCATGACATGGCACAACAAATCATGGGATGGAAAGGTGTGTTATGGAAAGGAATGCCATGAAAAGACATGGCATGGTATGGAAAGGAATGGCATGTAAATGCATGGAATGGTATGGAATGGAAAGGAATGGCATGGTATAGAAAGACATGGAATGGAAAAGGCAAGGCTTGGCATGGAAAAGACATGGAAAGTGATGGTAAGGCATAGGATGGAAAGATAAGGTATGCCTTCAAGGCATGGAAAGTGAAGGAAAGGAAAGGCATGGCATGGCAAGGCTTGGCATGGTATGGAAATAAATGTCATCGAAAGGCATGAAATGGTATGGAATGGCATGTCATGGAAAGGAATAACATGTTATGGAAAGGCATGATATGGAAAAGGCATGGAAAGTGATGGAAAGGCATAGGTTGGAAATACAAGGTATTCCTTTAAGGCATGGAAAGTGATGGAAAGGGCATGGAAAAGGCATGGAAAGTGATGGAAAGGTCATGTCAATGAATGGTATGGATAGACAAGACATGACAAGTGGATAAAATGCATGGCATGGAAAGGAATACCATACCAAGGCAACGCATACCATACCATACCATACCATGGCAAGGAAACCCAAGAAAGGAATAACATACCATATCACACCATACTGGCGTGACCTCCTAGTCTTGGATTGTTAAGATACTAAGTTGGAGCGACTCCTTGGGTCCCTGTGGTACTTAAGATTACCTTACCCACACACATAGGCTCTTTTGCAAGTGACCACGGCTATAACCGTGAGTCCACCTCCTTCGCAGTTCGGACTTCGGGGATGTCTTGAATCCTTTCTTCACTCCTTCTCGAAGAACTCAGCTCCAAGTCTCTGAACTCACGCCACACATCTTCTCAGATCCTTCGGCCCCACAATGGTTTAGGTTTTGTGACTCACGAAACTCTAGGCCTTTCTCCCACAACCTCAAATATCCCAATTTTTGAACTCTTGAATCTCATTTCCATGTGTTCACCTGCGATCAATGGTTGGGATTTAGTCGTGAATTCAGACTTCGTGATCTATCTCCATCAAGTTTCCAACTTGCCAAACTTACGAAGTATCAAAATACTTCCTAGTTCTCCTCCTTGTAAATTTACCATATCTAACTCTCTGGAGTCGTTCACTTCCCTTTGAGAACGAATCTCGCACTCACTAGTTTTTATGAGAAATTCAAGGATTCCTCTCCTTGAAGATTTTCACCGCTCTCCCTCCTGATATTTTCTTCTTTGATTTGTTCCCCTGAACAATATCTTTTACCCTTAGTTGGATTTATGGTCTGTGCACACTTTGCAACAGAATTTCATTCACAATCACCCCTATGTGAATGGTTTTGCACTCCTTGCAACTATTGATGCACTCCTTGCAGAGAAATAAATTCAACGATCTCTTCTAAGCCTTTAAGTCGAAACAGACTCAGTCACACACTCCTGGAGGATACTATGCACACCTTGCACTCACTCAATCAAGAGGAATCATTGGAAATTCCCTAATCCTCACAATGACTCATAAATTCAACAAAGAAAATGTAGTAATATATTCAAGAACAGAAATAACAGAGAATTGAAAAAATAACAGAAACTTTACCATTCATTTAGATAGAAACACAACCACGCACATTTGGGACAATGTTTCTCTGTTATATTCATCCAACTGAAATTTGCATGCATACATTGTTCTTCACTACTCCTCAACCTATATCAGATTGGTTCAACTATTTCTCGGTTCTTCTCTATCCGCAGCAACAACAAAAACATCCACACTAATAACAACAACAACTAGCCATCCATAACTGACAACAACCCTTCCTGGGGTAATATTACAAAGATTTATACAAAAGAGGTGCTCTTCGAACATTCCCTACAAATACTCTACATCACTTTAAATGGATTTAAAAGATATCAACTACTCAACACCTATTGCAATAAATACTGCTCCAGACAGATAAGAGCGTAGCTCCAAATCTTCACTGAGATCCCATCCATAAATCAAAATACATTCCCCCATCACCTTTCATGATGGATCAGCCTTAAAAAATTTAAGGAAATTCATAACTCATAATTTTTTTTTGTCAAATATCTTATTAATACATTGATCAGTTTGAAATTCAAAATATCTAAAAATGTGCGCTAGTGCTCCTAGTTGTTCTCCATGCCTATTCTTTGTTGGTGATGCTCCTACTTCATACTCCCTTGGATGAAAAATTCATGGAATCTTGTCCATGAGCTTCTGCACTGATTTTCCATGCTTTTGGATCTCTTCTTCACTGACCTAGTTGGCATCCTCTGTTGGCCTTCCTTTCCATTTCACCAAGTATTCAAAATATGTCTTTGTTCTGGTCTTCTTACCAACCCTTTGATCTATTATCTTCTCCATCTACGGATTCTCGGATATAGGCCTCTTCTTCTTCCATTGGATATTCACCCTGATCTTCATCTCTCTCAATTCCATATTCCCTGTAAATATACAGGTCTGAAATCTTGAATATGGGTGATATACCCACACCTTCTGGCAGTTCTAACTCATAATCATTCTCGGCAAATATTCTATAGATTTTACATTGCCCTATATTTTTCAACTTAAGCTTGTTATAATTTCCTCTCGGGAATATTTTGTTCCTTAGGTGTGCTAGAACTTGATATCCAACTTCAACATTAAGATTTCTCCTGTGTTGATTAGCTCTTCGCTTGTATTCGCAGCTAGTCTTCTTCAACTGCTCCTTGATCTGATTGTGAAGTTCCTGCATTTCTGTAGTGAAACATTCATCTCCCGCGCTTCCAAATTCACCTTGCTTCAGATATCTTAACTCCAAAACTCCTCTCGGATTCATTCCATACACAATTTGAAATGGACTATTCCCAGTTCTCATGTTCACTAAGTCATTATATGAAAACTCGTCTCCTACTAGGATTTGATCCCACTGACTATGGCGTTCAGTGACCAAACTTCTCAACAAATTTCCTAGGATTCTATTCACCACTTCGGTTTGTCCATCTATTTGCGGATGATATGCAGAACTAAAAGATAGCTCTGTCCCCAACTTTTTCCACAACGTTCTCCAGAAATGGCCAACAAATTTGGTATCTCTGTCTGAAACTATACTACTGGGAAATCCATGGAGTCTCACAATCTCTTTGAAAAACAAGTTTGCAACATCCGTTGCATCACTGGTCTTCTAGCATCAGATAAATTGTTCCATCTTTGACAATATGTCCACTACCAAAAATATGGAATCACTTCCTCTTTGTGTCCTTGCTAATCCCAATACAAAATCCATGCTTATTGCACCTTAAGGCCTCTCCGGAATAGGAAATGGCTGATACAATCTAGTGTTTTGTTTCTTCCCCTTGGAATACTGACAAATCTTACAATTTCTCACAAATTTATTCACCACCGCTCTCATACCTATCCAATAATATGAATTGGCTACTTGAGCACATGTTTTATCATGGTCAAAGTGTTCGACTGGTCCCCCGCTATGATTTTGCTTCAACAAATTCTCCCTCATCGAGCATCTAGGTATACACAACTGGGATCCCTTGAATAACAACCCATCCTGAATTAGATATTTGTCCCATGGGCTTCTGTCTCTGAGTACAGGATTCACACATGCTTCATATGCTTCTCCAAAATCTGGATCACTACGATACATCTCCTTAAGCTAATCAAACCCTAAGGTTTTGACTTGGAATTCTTGCAGAAACAAAATTATACTGCTCAATGCATCAACAACTTTGTTAGCATTCCCAGAAATATATTTAATGACAAAAGTGAAATTTTTCATTAACTCTACCCATTTAGCATGTTTCTAGTTTAACTTCTCTTATCTGGTTACGAATTGCAACGAACGATTATCGCTATACAAGACAAAATCCTTTTGTACGAGATAATGTCTCCATTTCTTCAATGCTTGGATTATGGCATAGAAATATTTGTCTTATGTGGAGTACTTCTGTTTATCCTCATTCATCTTCTCAATGACATATGAAACGGGTCAGTTGTCTTGGCTAAAGACCGCTCCAATTGAAAATCCACTCGCATCACATATTACCTTAAACATCTTTCAGTTATATTTTCCTTCAATATGTTGAAGTGCCTCTCAGCCTCTTCTGTCCATTTGAAAGACTTGTTTCTTTTCTTCACTATATCAATCATCTGAGCACTAATCCCACTAAAATTCTTGATGAACTTTCGATAAAAAAATTCCAACCCATGGAAGCTTCTTACCTCAAAGATATTCTTTGGTGACAATCATTATTTGATCACTTTCACCTTCTCAGGATCCATCTTCAACTCATTTGAAGAGATAACAAAACCAAATTATATGAGTTCTTTATTCATGAAAGAGGACTTATTCAAATTGATTAACAACTTCTCTTGATGTAACCTCCTCATTACTAATGTTAAATGTCTCAGTTGTTCCTCCTTGGTATTGATAAACACCATTATATCATCCATATACACAATCACGAAGATAACAATGAAATCCTTTAATACTTCATTCATTAGCCTCATAAAATTGCTCGGGGCATTTGTTAATCCAAACAGCATAACAAGCCATTCACATAACCCCTCATTCATCTTGAATGATGTTTTCCACTCATCACCTTCTCTCATCCTGATTTGGTGATATCCACCTTTCAAATCTATTTTTGAAAAATAGTTGGATCCACTTAAGAAATCCATCAAGTCATCCATCCTTGGTAATGCAAATTTGTATCTGATTGTGATATTATTTATGGATCTTGAGTCCGTACTCATTCTCCATCCTCCATACTTATTTGGACTTAATACAGTTGGCACTGCACATGGACTCAAACTTTCTCTGACCAATCCTTTGTCTAACGGATATTGAACCTGTCTCTTCACTTCCTCATTCTCTTGAGGCATCAATCTGTACGTTTCTTTGTTCAACATGATTTCTCCTAGTATCAAGTCAATGTGATGGTTGATGCTCCTGATAGGTGGTAATGAATTTGGAAATTCATCCACTAAAATATCAACAAAATCCTCATGTAGTTCCCAAACTTATTCAAGAAAATATTCCAGTGAAGTACTAGTAAGGATGACCCTCGGTTTCATCACTACGACAAACTGCATATCCTATTCCTTATTTACTTCGTCTAGGAGTTGCTTCCCAATCATGAGAAGTAGGCTTGCGCTGGATTCTTATTTCACGTTCTTTTCCTTAATTGGAAGCAACATGTGTGTCCTACCATTCTTCTCTAAGTTGTAAGTATTTCTCCTCCCATCATGAATAAAATTCCTATCATATTTCAAGGGTCTTCCCAACAAAACAAGAAAAGCATCCATAGGAATCACAACACATAGGATCTCATCCCTATATCCTCCTATTTTAAAATTAACTAAGCATTGTTGAGTAATTGTTACCTGATGACCTTTCTGCAACCATGAGACCTTGTACAGTGTTATATGTGTAGTCACCTCCAGATCTATCTTCTCCACCATCCCCGTGGATACTAAGTTTTCAATGCTCACACTATTGATTATCACCTTGCAAACTTTGTCCTTCGTTTCACAAGTTTTCCTGAACAAATTGCTCTTTTGTATTGTCTTTTCAGTCTCTGTCTCTTGCTTCAAAAGAACCTTCTTCATCATCAAGAAACTTCCATCCTCTACACCTTCTGCCTCAGCATATCGCTTCTTCACATATGAGATGTGTGCTTCACCTCCTTTCTTTCTCTCTGCACAATCCCAAGACTTGTGTCTTGTCTTTCCACAAGCATAACACCTCACTTCTCCTCCTCTATCTCTTCCTCTTCCTTGGGGAAAATAACTTCTACCACCACTCTGTCCTCCTCGGGAAGTTCCTCCTCTCTCAGAGTGACTATGTGGTTTCTCTACCTCATCCTTGGGTTTATGAGTTTTCTCTTGGGCAACTCCTTTTCCTTTGTTTAGATTTTGGCCCTTGTTCTGCTAACTCTTCTTTCTAGCCAGATTCTCTTCTTCCTTCAATGCCATATGATATGTGTCTTCTAGAGTCCTAAATGTCACCATACTAAGCTCATCTTGAATTTCGTACCTCAGGCCATTAATATATCTGACAACTTTCTCTTCGTCTCTCTCTATTTATCCAGCTCTAATGTTCAATTTGTAGAACTCTTATGTGTACTCCTTCAAATTCAATCCTCTCTGTCTCAGGTTTTGCATCCTTTTGAACATATTTATAGGGTAATCCTTGGGAATGAATTTCACTTTCAACGTGTCTACCATTTTATCCCAACTCTTGATATTTTGTTTTCCTTTACTCCTCTTGTCGGCCTGCAGTTCATCCCACCATAGTGTTGCATGTCCCTTTAGTCTAGTGACAACATGTCTCACATTTTCCTCTTCTTCGACATCCTCATAGTTGAAATACTTGTGCATTTCTCGAATCTAGTCAAGAAATTCCTCTATGTCTAAGTTTACTTCATACATAGGGATGTCAATATTTGCTCTAGAACCCAATTTGACAACCTCTCTCAACAATCATTCTTTCACAGCATCCTCAACTACAACTTCTTCTTCAACTTCTACATTTTTGACTTCTGCCTCACTGAAATCTCCAACATCAAGCGCTCTCCTTTGTGTTGTTTCCATGGAATCCATCCTCTCACACATTTCTCTAATCTCCCTTTCCATATCTCTATTGGATACAGGTGCATCAACACATCTTCTAGGCAACATTGTGCTGACACATCTCCTCACCCTTACAAAAATCAATTATGTGCTCACTCGGATACCACTTGGTGTGACCTCTCGGTCTTGGATTGTTAAGGTACTGAGTCAGAGTGACTCCTTGGGTCCCTGCAGTACTTGATATTACCTTACCCACACACAGAGGCTCTTCTGCAAGTTACAACAGCTATGACCGTGGGTCCACCTCCTTCATGATTCGGACTTCGGGGATGTCTTAAATCCTTTCTTCACTCCTTCTCGAAGCACTCAGCTCCGAGTGTCCGAACTCATGCCACACAACTCCTCAGATTCTCTGGCCCCACAATGGTTCAGGTTTCGTGACTGACGAAACACTAGGAATTTCTCCCACAACCTCTAATCTCCCAATTTCTGAACTATTGATTCTCATTGCCATGTGTTCTCCTATGATCAATGGTCAAGATTTAGTCACGACCTCGGACTTTGTGATATATCTCCGTCAAGTTTCCAACTTGCCGAACTTAGGAAGTATCGAAATACTTCCCTGTTCTCCTCCTTGTAACTTTACCAGATCTAACTGTCTGGAGTCGTTCACTTCCCTATGAGAATGAATCTCACACTCACTAGTTTTTACGAGAAATTCAACGATTCCTCTCCTTGAAGATTTCTGTCGCTCTCCCTCCTAATCTTTTCTTCTTTGATTTTTTCCCTAAACAATCTCTTCGACCCTTAGTCGTATTTCTAGTCTGTGCACACTTTGAAATAGAATTTCATTCACACTCACCCCTTTGTGAATGGTTTCTCACTCCTTGCAACTATCGATGCACTCCTTGCAAACAAATAAGTTTCACTATCTCTTCTGAGCCTTTGAGTCGAAACAAAATTAGTCATGCACTCATGGAGGATGTTATGCAAACCTTGTACTCACTCAATAACGAGGACTCATTGGAACTTCCCTACTCCTCACAATGACCCATACATTCGAAAAAGAAAATGCAATCATAGATTCAAGAACAAAAATAACAGAGAATTAAAAGAATAACAAAAACTTTACCATTAATTCAAATAGAAACACAACCATGCACATTTGGGACAATGTTTCTATTTTATATTCATCCAACTGAAATTTACATACATACACTATTCTTCACTACTCCTCAACCTATATCAGATAGGTTCAGATATTGCTCGATTCTTCTCTATCTGCAACAACAACAAAAACATCCACACGAATAACAAAAACAACTAGCCATCCACAAATGACAACAACCCTTCCTCAGTAATATTACAAAGATTTATACAAAAGAGGTGTTCTTCGATCATTCCCTCGAACTACTCTATGCCACTTTAAATGGAATTAGAAGCTATCAACTACTCAACATCTATTACAATAAATACTATGTCATTTAGATAAGAGCGCAACTCCAAATCTCTACTAAGATATGATCCATAAATCAAAATACATTCCCCCTTCACCTTTTGTCATGTCTCATCCTTTAAACATTTAAGGACATTCATAACTCAAAAAAAATAAAAATTGTGAGATATCGTATTAATACAATGATCAATTTGAAATTCACAATATCTCAAAATGTGTGCTAGTGTGCCAAGTTGTTCTCCACGCTTATGCTTTGTTGGCGATGCTCCTGCATCACATACCATACCATACCATACCATACCATGGCAAGGAAATCCAAGACAAGGAATAACATACCATATCATACCATACCATACCATATCATACAAATGCATACCATACCATGAAAAGGAAAGGTCAATCAAGGCATACCATACGATACGATACCATACCATATATACCATGCAAGGCCATGGAAAGTAAAGGGATAGCATACCATACCATATAATACCATACCATACCATACCATATCATACCATACCATACCATACCATAATATGCAAGGCAAGGCCATGCAAGGCATTGCATGACATGGAAAGGAAAGGAATGGCATGGCAAGGCAAGGTATTCCTTCACCTTAATTTCCTTCACTTGCATACCATACCATACCATACCATACTATACCATGCCAAGGATATGATACCATACCATACCATACCATTACACCTTTTATACATTTCTTTCATCATTTTCATCCCTTTAGGGCTTTGATGTCTAGAATATTGTAGGGTTGTCAGGTACGATATTGCATTTCATCATACCATGGTGAGGAAAGACAAGGCTAGGCAAGGCAAGGCAAGGAATACTATACCATACCATACCATGGAAAGGCAAGCCAAGGAAAGGCATACCATACCATACCATGCAAGTTCATGGCAAGGAAATGTTCGACAACATAGGTATTCCAACAGAGGACGAACACTTTTAGTAACCACTCACATAACCAGATCAAAGATCAACACGCCGATGTTTTCACGTGGTAAAATCCCAACAGGGAAACATCCATGGCCCCAACCAATGCAGCCACTTGGAGAAGCTTATTAATGAAAAGAAAAAGATTATAGAGAGATTTTACAAGAGAGTTTCTCACAATCGATCATCAACAAATGACCCTCCATGCTCTTTAAATAGAGATCATGGACCAATCGGGTGTTAAGACATGGATCAATGGTCATTAATATCGAGGATATTATGAACCATTAGATCACTCTATGTCAGGAACATATCGTGACCGTCGGATTTACTAACTACAAATGCATACTAATCCATACTAAAGAAGCACACTAGATAACAAAGTTTTACCTAACGACATAATAGACCAAGTAGATCTTACTAAATCCTAAGTGTCTAAATATCATAACATCCCCCCTTAAGAACAACTTAGGATAGGATTGAAGGATTTACAATAGTGACACAATAGGAGAAGGAAGGAGGAATTAGAGCCTATCCCCCCTTAATGACAATGTCCTAAACTCCAAACATAGATCAAAGTTTGGAAAGCTTCCCTTTTGTAAGAGACTTTGTGAAAATGTCTGCAACTTGATCCTTTGTAGGGAAAAAGAGAACTTCAATAACTTGATCATCAAAGAGATTTATGATGAATTGCATGTGTATCTCGATGTTTTTACTATGCTCATGTTGAATTGGGTCTTTGGCAAGATTGATGGCACTCTGATTGTCACACCAAAGGTTGGTCAGATGCTGGTGCTGGAATCGAAACTCTGAAAGGATATGTTGAAGGCACAAGGCTTCTTGACTTTCATTTATCGTTGCTCGGTACTCTGCTTCTACTGAAGAAAGTGAAATAGCTTGTTGTTTCTTATAGGCCCATGTGATAGGTCCTGAACCAAGTCTGAAAACATAACCTACAGTAGACTTCCTATCATTAGGGTTGTCGACCCAAACTGAATCAGTGAAACCAACCAAAAAAGGATTCCCCCCCTGAACTGTAATGTATCTGGAACTGAATTGTACCATGAACATAGTGAAGTATCCTTTTAGCTGCTTTCCAATGGCTTTCATTGGGTGTTTGCATATATCGGGCAACAATATCAACAACAAAGGAAAGATCAGGGCGGTTATGAGTAAAGTATAAGAGGCTACCAATTAACTGATGATACAGGGTGGCATCAACTTCAGAAGAAGTACAGGTGGCAAAAAGATTGACTCCAGACTGGAAGGGAGAAGGGGTTGGTTTATAATCGTTCATGTGAAAGTGACGAAGAAGGTCACAAGCATACTTAGACTGGGAAATAAAAATTCCTTCACTGGTTTGCAAAACTTGGAGGCCAAGGAAATAGTGCAAAAATCCTAAGTCTGTCATTTCAAATTTCTTCTTAACGTTGGTTTTTAGATGGTCTAATAGTTTTGAGTCACTACCAGTAAGGATGAGGTCATCAACATAAAGGACAAGGATTATGAGATGGCTTCTTACTTTCTTGGTATAGACATTAGGATGAGAATGGCATCTAGAGAATCCAGTGGCAATAAGAAATCTATCCATTTTGGCATGCCAAGCTCGGGGAGCTTTCTTGAGACCATAAAGAGATTTCTTGAGGCGAAAAACAAGGCTAGAGTCATTCTCGACATAGCTAGGAGGTTGTTCCATGTAGATTTCTTCTTGAAAATATCCATGCAAGAAGTTTGATTTAACATCCATCTGATGGACCTCCCATTTATGTGAGGCATCAAGCGAAAGAACAAGTCAGATGGAATTCATTTTTACTATAGGGGAAAAGGTTTCATTATAGTCAATTCCTTCAACTTGGTAAAATCCTTTGGCAACTAACCGAGCCTTGTGTCTTTCAACACTTCCATCTGATGCATAATTAGTTCTATCGACCCATTTTCATCTAACAAGTTTTCTTTCTTTTGGAAGAGGTACAAGATCCCAAGTATCATTTTCCATTAAGGAACGATACTCTTCATTCATTGTTGTATCCCAATTTGGATGACCTAAAGCTTCTACAAATGTCTCTAGATCATGAGTTTCTGAAACTTGAGCCAAAATAGAAGAGGCTCATTGGAACTGTGAATGTGTATGACGTTGATATGAAGGATCACCGACAAGATCACCAGTTTCTTCTCGTGTTGAACGGACCCATCTAGCAAGAGGTGGAGCTGGTTCTGGTTTAGGTTCAAAGGACTCATATGGAGGAGGGTGAGCAGACGAAGGTGGATTTCCATCCTCACTGTCATCATCTGAAGAAGAAACTAGATCATAAGAAAGAACAAATGTCGAAGATGGTTCGCAGGACGAAGAAGGCACAATCGTCGAATTAGGCTTGCAGGCCAAGATATTTTCATCAAATTTAACATCTCTACTAATAAAATTTTCATTATAATGTTATTGAAGAAGTATGTAACCTTTGACATCTTCATAATAACCAACAAATATCCACTTCTCACTTTTAGGATGTAATTCTTTCCTTTTTTGATCAGGAATGTGATCCCATGCTATAATGCCAAATACACGGAAGTGACTTACATCTGGTTTAATTTTAGTCCAAGATTCTTCCGGTGTTATATTTTTAAGAGCCTTCATGGGAGTGTGATTTAATATTTAATTTGCATAGTTGTTGGCTTCTGCCCAATACTTTAGACTTAATCCCTTAGATTGGATCATACAATTAGCCATTTCTTTTAATGTGTGGTTCTTTCTCTCAAAAACACCATTTTGTTGTGGTGTATATGAAACAGTGTGTTGCATTTGGATTCCATGTGTAGTGCAGTAGCTTGTAAAATTATTATTCACATATTATCATCCATTATCTGTTCTTAAACTTTGAATTTGATGTCCAGATTTCTTTTCTACAAGGGCCATGTAAGCCAAAAACTTATCAAACACTTCCCTCTTGAGTTTTAAGAAGTAAACCCAAGTACATCAGGAAAAGTCATCAATCAAAGTTAAGAAATATTTGCACCCAGAAAAAGAAGGAGAGTGAAGTTTACTTGATGACTTTTCCAAACGTACTTGGGTTTACTTCTTAAAAATCAAGAGTGAAGTTTTTGAAAAATGTTTGGCCTACAAGGCCCTTGTAGAAAAGAAATCTGGACATCAAATTCAAAGGTGAAGAACAGATAATGGAGGCAAATATGTGAACAATAATTTTACAAGCTACTGCACTACACAGGGAATCCAAATGCAACACATTGTTCCATATACACCACAAAAAAATGGTGTTGCTGAGATAAAGAACCACACATTAAAAGAAATGGCTAATTGTATGATCCAATCTAAGGGATTAAGTCTAAATTATTGGGAAGAATCCATCAACTATGAAAATTACATAGCAAATCTCACTCCCACAACGGCTCTTAAAAATATAACACCAAAAGAATCTTGGACTAAAATTAAACCAGATGTAAGTCACTTCTGTGTATTTGGAAGTATAGCATGGGCTCACATTCCTGATGAGAAAAGGAAAGCATTGCATCCTAAATGTGAGAAGTGTATATTTGTTGGTTATTCTGAAGATGTCAAAGGTTACAAACTTCTTCAATCAAATTGTAATGAAATTATTATTAGAAGAGATGTTAAATTTGATGAAAATATTTTGGCCTGCGAGCCTAATTCGATGATTGTGCCTTCTTCGGCCTGCGAGCCTAATTCAACGATTGTGCCTTCTTCAGCCTGCGAGCCATCTTTGACATTTGTGCCTTATTATTATTTGGTTTCTTCTTCAGATGATGACAATGAGGATGAAAATCCACCTCTGCCTACTCACCCTCCTCCATATGAGTCCTTTGAACCTGAACTAGCACCAGCTTCACCACTTCTTATATGGGTCCATTCAACATGAGAAGCAGTTGGTGATCCTTCAGATTAGCATCAAACATATTCACAATTCTAGCGAGCCTCTTCTCTTTTGGCTCAAGTTTCATAAACTCGTGATCCAGATACATTTGTAGAAGCTTTAGGTCATCTAAATTGGGATACAACAATGAATGAAGAGTATCGTTCTTTAATGGAAAATGATACTTGGAATCTTATACCTCTTCCAAAAAGAGGAAAAATTGTTAGATGCAAATGGGTCTACAGAACTAAGTATGCATCAAATGGAAGTGTTGAAAGACACAAGGCTCGGTTAGTTGCCAAAGGATTTTACCAAGTTTAAGGAATTGACTATAATGAAACCTTTTCCCCTGTAGAAAAAATGAATTCCATCTTCCTTGTTCTCTCCCTTCCTACCTCATATAAATGGGAGGTCCACCATATTGATGTTAAATCTGCCTTCTTGCACAGAGATTTGCATGAAGAAATAAACATGGAAGAACCTCCTAGCTATGTCCAGAATGACTCTAGAATTAATTATCGCCTCAAGAAATTTGTTTATGGTCTCAAGCAAGCTCCCCAAGATTGGTATTCCTAAATGGATAACTTTATTATTTCCACTAGATTCTCTAGATGTCATTATGATCTTAATGTCTATACCAAGAAAGTAGGAAGCCATCTCATAATCCTTTTCCTTTATGTTGATGACCTTATAGTTACTGGTAGTGACTCAAAACTTTTAAACCATGTGAAAACCAGACTTAAGAACAAATTTGAAATTACAGACTTAGGATTTTTGCACTATTTCCTTGGCCTCCTAGTTTTGAAAACAAATGAAGGAATTTTTCTTTCCCATTCTAAGTGTGCTTGTGACCTTCTTCGTTGCTTTCACATGAAAGATTGTAAACCAACCCCTTCTCCCTTCCAGTTTGGATTCAATCTTTCTATCGCCTGTACTTCTCCTGAAGTTAGTGCCACCCTATACCGTCAGTTAGTTGGTAGCCTCTTATACTTGACTCATAACCATCCTGATATTTCCTTTATTGTTGGTATTGTTGCCCGATATATGCAAACACCCCATGAAATCCATTGGAAAGAAGCTAAAAGGATACTTTTCTATGTCCGTGGTACAGTTTAGTTCAGGATACATTACAATTCATGGGGGACTCCTTTATTGGTTAGTTTCATTGATTCATATTGGGTCGGCGACCCTGATGATCAGAAGTCTACTGCAGGTTATGTTTTCAACCTTGGTTCAAGACCTATCACTTGGGCCTGTAAGAAGCAATAGGCTATTGCACTTTCTTTAGTAGAAGTAGAATACTGAGCAATGGTAAATGCAAGTCAGGAAGCCTTATGGATTCGATAGATACTTTTCAGAGTTTGGATTCAAACACCATCATCCAACTAGCCTTTGGTGTGACAATCAGAGTGCCATCAAGCTCACCAAAGATAGGTATTTGTCTGAGTGGGTTTGGATCCCTCATGTTGTTTTTTGTTGTAGCGAGGGTGTTGCTTCTTAGGATACCTGGGCTTATCTTTCTTCTAAGAAACTAAGGATTTTTTGGAGGGACCTATAGTGTTGATCACTCCAAATTGTACACGATTTTTTTCCCCTCAAATCAAAGAAGCACAAAAGGACTCAAGAGTGGGTGTTTCATAAGCTTCCTCCCCTAGAGCCTCTCTCATGGCACAAAAGATAGATACAAACATAGAATATGCACTACCTAGCTTAGAAAGATTAAGATAGATGCAATGTTCTTCCTCCATCTTTATCTTACATTCTTCACATAAATTCCTGAGTGTTTTAAACCTAGATAGATAGTCTACAAGGCAAGAAAAATCATTTGGACTCAAGGTCAGTATTTTATTTTCTAACTGTTGTGCTCGAGTAATATTGAGTTTACCAAACACAGATTCAATCGTGTTCCAAGCTTCTTTGGGGTCATCAATATCTTGAAAGTGGTACCTTAAATCAGGAGAGATGGAAATTCTGACTAGTCCACATGCTTTGTCATTCCTATTATCCAACTTATCTTTCTTATCACCATCAGTGGGTGATTTTTCCTTTTCCAAGGTAAACCGGTGCAAGCCTTTACTTCACAATAAATATTCCATATGAAAGATAGTACTTGTAAGAAAGACAGTACTTGTAGAAGCCATATTAAATATGCAGATAATGTGGATTTAAAAACTAAAACTGTTGATATGGATGGAAAGAGCTCGAAAAGTTATGCGGTTAAAAAAAAACAACACTGAAAATGGACTTTCAATGTTAAAGTTATGCCCTTTTTAAAAAAGGCACAATCGGTAACCAAATGACCATGTGATTGTGTAAGTTGATTTATGAAGTGACCCACTTTTATAAAGAGAAGTGGAGATCACTTTTAAAATGAAGTTACTTTATAACATAAAAGTTGCATGCAAAATAAATAACTCTAAAATAAAATATTAAAGCTACTTATAGCGATTCACTTTTATACTTGAAGTGAAATTCACTTTACAATTTTAGCATGAACTTTTTCAAAAAAGGTAACAAAAAAGAGACTTGAACTCAAGACCTCTTACTTAATAAAGAAACTTTTAACCAAATGACCTAGAAAAACATATTGTAATATGCAGAAGGAGGATTGGGGGTGTTGTTGTTGTTGTTGTTGTTGTTTTTGATGGCCTTGGAGAGCCTGCTAAAAAAAAACTCTTTTCACACAAGAAAAAATTTTCGCTTCTTGATGACAACAAGGGTTAGATCTCGGTTATCTTACCCGAAAGATGCACCTTTACCTATCTGTTTCTGATTTTTTGAGATCGCACAGGGCGTGGTGCAAAGAGAATACGCAAGTCTAAAAACTAGCAAACCATAAATAAATAAAACAAAACCAAAATAAAACCAAATTACTACTCTGCAAATATTTAAAAAAATGTGTAGTCAAGTTTTATACCTCCAAATCTGACTATAATGGTTGTATCTTGGGAAAACAGAAACATTTTCGAGTGAAACAAAAATGTTCCTGACTGAAATGAGTGCTCCGGATGCAATGGAACATTTCTCTTAGCCCATAAATGTATAGAAATGAATGAAAGTGGAAATGAGGCAACTCGGCTTCATGATCTCGATCTTCAACAGGAGAGGGTCTTCAAATAGGCTCTGATACCATGTTCGAAAAAACAGGTATTCCAACAGAGGACGAACACCCTCAGTAACCACTCACATAACCAGATCAAAGATCAACACACTGATGTTTTCACGTGGTAAAACCCCTACGGGGGAACATCCACGGCCCCAGCTAACATGGCCAGTTGGCGCAGTTTATGAATGCAAAGAAAAATATTACAGAGAGATTTTACAAGAGAGTTTCTTACAATTTATCATTGAAAAATGACCCTCCATGCTCTTTAAATAGTGATCATGGACCAATTAGGTGTTAAGCCACAGATCAATGGCCGTTAAGATCTAGGAGAGTATGAACCATCATATCACTTTATGTCGGTAACATATCGTGACTTTCAGATTTCCTAATGACAAATGCATACTAATGCATACTAAAGAAACACACTAGAAAACATACTTTTATGTAATGACACAATAGACCAAGTAGATCTTACTAACTCCTAAGTGTCTAAATATCCTAACAGGAAAGGCATACCATAACATACCATACCATATCATATGATACCATACCATACCATAATGTTGGGGTCCTATAACCATAGGTAACCATATTCTTCAGCTGCTATCTGGCATTGCCCCCGTGATGAAGATATCTAGCTTGATGAGCTCGGTTGATTCCATTTTCCCCTCCATCTGTTTCGTCTGATCCTTCATCACCCTACCCGATCCTTTGTTACCTTGTTGTGCCCTTCATTCCCTCATCCTTCACTTTTGTACCCCTTCGCCATTTTCATCCCTACATTGCAATAAACAAGCTTAGGATAAAAAACATTAGGTTAGTAATAAATATTTAGTGGCATTTTTTAATGTTAATTAGTGTAATAAGGTAATATAAATTAAATTAATGTAGTTAGATTAATAGAATAGGTTAGTTTTTTTAATAATAAATTATTAATTAATAATTAATTACTAGATTAGTCTGGTTAGTAATTGATTAAATTAGTAGTTAAGTTACTTTATTAAAATTAAATGTTAATTATAAAATAAAAACCAAATAAAAACACAATAAACAAAATTAAAAAAAAAAATATTAAAACAAACATATAATAAATAATAAAAACAAACATTAAAAAAAAAGAAAAAAACCAAAATATGAACATAACATAAACAAACAAATTAAAATAAAATAAAAATAAAAATAAAACAAAATAAAAAAAAGCAAAACATTAAACTATCCTAAGTTCTACCCACACACTCTCCTGTACAACTCAAACCCCCCCTCCCTCATGTCACATCACCTCAAGGGGGTCCAAGTTAGTGGTATTGTGAGGGAAGGGTGCCACCATATGTTGAACTTGGACCCCCCAAATCAATACCACTTACCACCTCAGGGGGGTCCGAGTAAACCACCTTCCCCTACAAAACCGCTCACCCAAAAAACTCAAAAACCGTTTTTTGCCAGTTTTGACCAATCGATTTCCGGGAAGGATTTCGGTTAAACGGAAATGGATTTTTAAAATATGAGAGATATTTTTGTTCATAACAATATGAAGAACAAAAAAATCTCTCAGGCGTTTCACAGGTGCCACCAGTTGGGAGAATCAAAGCCATATTTCATCCCCTTTTTTCAAGTTTGTGGTTTTTACTATTTCAGTCTTGATTTTTGGGAGTTGTTTCGGCGAGATGTAGATGAATTAGGAAAAACTGAAAGAGGTTTTTATTCATCACAGGCTCACATACAAAAACCTCACCTAGTTTTTACACAAACCTCTCATATTGGGTGAATCGAAGAGATTAACAGAACCTATTATTCAAAATTGTAGGGGGCAAAAAATCAAAGAACAAATGGTAAAAATTAGGTGATTGTACGCATAAGTTGTGGATATGATTTAAATTATTTTCCATGTGTTAGTGGCATGAAAACAACGTAACATAAGTCAAGGAAAAATCACAACAAATTCCAAAATCCCTATAATTTTGTAATCCGAATTTCAGTTAGATTAGAATAAATCCTACTCATTTATAACAAGGCTTTGTAAATAAGTTATAAATAGTTATGATTTCAAAATATCATAGGTTGGTCCCAGTTAGCAAACATTGGATTCCATTGGGACCTATTGGGAGATATGATAAATTTTTCCCACAAGAAATCTTTGATCAATTTACAGTAATACAGAGCATTGTTACATGATTCTTGTGTTGATTTCAATGGTGAAATTTTTCCCCTGATATTTTGTCTTTTGCTTTTAATCATTTTGATTTCTACATTATTAATTATTCCAAGAATATATAGGATAGAATTTGTTTGAATATATACTCTGTCACTGAATTCAGAATATTTTTTATGTTTTCTACTGAAGATCAAAGGCAAAACTCTTCACTGCTTTGTTTTTTATTGGATCTCTAAACCTATTTGTCTCCTCCATGCATCAAATTTATAAGGATCCATTGAATTTTCCTATATTTCCCTACAACATTGGCCTATTAAACCTGCCTTGATTAAATTAAGTTGTGACTCCATTGCCCAATGGCCCATTTTTCTCCTACTCCAACCAAACCATTTAAAAACCAAATACCAATCTATCATAACTAGCCTAATACCTCATCTCAACAAAGTTAAATCATACAGAGAGAGCCCTCTCTGAGTCTTGGATGGATAGATCCAAGAATCTAATTTGTTTTGATGTTACCTCTGTGATTGTATCCACAGCCTTGGGAAAATCACATAGTGATAACAGAATGGAGACCATATTGGGGAACCTTCCTCAGAAATCATATCAAGTTTTAGATCTAGTTACTGATGGTAGATAGTAATCAGACACAAGAAGGCCTAATCATCTACCTGGTGACTCCAATCAGCTCCAGACAATGCCAACTCAAAGACTTCACTGGAGGAAGAACCTGAAACATGACCAGACCATCTGAAAAGATCAAGTAATTAAGTTGGAATTTTATCCAAGATGTAATTGGTTTCATTTTTAATTATTTCTTCCCTTTTTGTGAACATGGCCAAGACCATATCATTGAAACTCATGTTGATCAAATTCAACTTGAGGAACCTCAAGAGATCAAGCCTAGTTTTACATCCCCTATACATACTCCTACCACAACAAATATTCCAGATAGATACAAGCCTCTTATCTTACCCCCTATACTCCATTATTTCCTCACCAATTATTACAAACATCTTCCCAGATTTGATGGATAACATGGTAATATCACTCCTAAGAAACACATTTAGTGTTTTGAGAATTTTCTTGACCTTTTTGAGGTTGAGGAAGTTGATGCCGGCATTAGGATTTTTTCTTTATCTTTGCAAGACAGGGCTACGGAATGGTTCAAAACTTTGTCAGTTGCAAGCATTCCAAATCTTCAACAGTTTCTATAAGTTTTCCTTAGTAAATGGGAGATCAAAAGAAATGTTTTTCTCATTTTAGAAGAGTTTGATCATTTGAAAAGATAGCCAGGAGAGACAGTGAAACAATTTTCATCCAGATTCAATCAAGTTTACAATTCCATGCATGTTGATATAAGACCACCTCTTGGTTCAACTCTTTTATGTTACCCAGATTCCTTTGATCCAGAGATGGAATTTCAGTTGAGAGAAAGGAACACTACTACACTCAAGGAGATGTAGGACAGTGCAATTAGTGTGGAAGATAATTTGTTGATCAAAAGGTCAAAGTTGGAGGCAGAAGACATAAATAAAAAAGAAAAGGAGCAATTGAAATATTCAAAAGCTAAACTAGATATTCTGGAAAAAAACATGGAAGAAATTTTACATAGGATTAGCATAACAAAAAAAGTTGATGTTCAAAGGCATCATGTCCCATTGATATCATATAAAGAAAGAGTCACTGTCACCAAAAATGTTGTAGCTCACCCTTGGTATCATGGATTGAAAAATGATTATTTCATGTATTCAATTCATGACACAGTCAAAGATGAAAATCCATCTCAACTTGCAGAGGAACAACCAGATCATATGATGTGCATGCTTGATGAATTTTCTTACCTGGATAATCTACCCAAGTATGATCAGTATGATGATGATTATGTGGCTGAAATAGATCTTGACTTTCCAAAGAAATCAATAGCATGTTGTTGGCAGGAAGAATATTAGTTACAACTCAAATATGACAGTTAGCCTATGCATAATGAGTATGACAGTAAGGAGGAAAATGCAACAAATTTCATAGTAAGTGAAAGATCTATGCCTTTATGTTTCTCTTCATTTCAAATGTTGAGAGAAAAGTACACAGAAATTGTTGACAGTAAATATGAATAATGTTGTGATCACTCAGTTGAATAAGTCATTGAGGATATGGAAGTTGTTCTAGACCCAGAATTGTAGCCCCTGAAATACATTGATTTTCAATTTCCTGATGAAATCTTAGAGGCTGAGACAGAGTATGAGTTAACCCAAATTAACTCTGTACCATTAAGATTTGATTCTTTTCAATTTTTGAAGAAACGTTTTAATCATGTCAGGGATGATAAACACACAAAAGGTCGAGAACTTTCATTGGAACCAATGCAGCAAACATCTCAGTTCCTACAAGATCAAGTAGTTGATTTCTTGGACGACATGTGTTGTCAAAGTCATGGTTCATTGGCCAACTATGAAATGAAAAGATGCTATGATCAAGACATGATTAGGAAATCAGTTGCATGGTCTCCTTTAGCAAGAGTCTCATTTCAAAGTTCAACAGAAACTTTGCAGCCATATCAGAAATTGCATGAGGATAAGAAAAGAATAGATACAATTCCAGATCATGTTGTTGACTTGGTTAAATTTAAAAATCGAGGAATAGGTCAGTTCTACCTTGATCCTATAGTTACCTATGTGGATAATTTTTTCACTGCAGAGCCCCATTCTATTTCTGGCATTACTTTTGTTGTTCAGGATTCTTGAGGTCTCTGTTGTAAAGATCATACTGGAAATCAATCACTAACACCTTTGCAGGCTCTAGTTCTGATGCTTATTGAAAACAGTAAAAAACCTAAGTTATTGGATCGACTATTGGATTGGACTCATTGGCATTTTTCCACTACCTAATTGAGTAGTGATTGCAGTAGATTAGGATAGGAGAGTGTGAA
The DNA here is from genome assembly GCA_009831015.1 of Picea engelmannii. NCBI lineage: Eukaryota > Viridiplantae > Streptophyta > Pinopsida > Pinales > Pinaceae > Picea > Picea engelmannii. The sequence goes on along the minus strand of ML786520.1, from coordinate 450,095 downwards.
TAAGATCAACATTCTGAGCATATCGTTTTCAACAGTGTTCATTTTCATTTGGTTTCAATTGAAAGATCAAAATAGGTACAAGTTGCAAAATAATGTTTTGGGATCAACCCAATGAATAAGTCATTGTTATTCATGTTCAGAGTTCATTGGTTCTTGACACCTCCTCAAATATATTCCATACCCAGGTGGATCCTATTTTGGGGTCCTATAACCATAGGTAACCTGACTCTTCAACTTCTATCTGGCGTTGCCCCCTTGATGAAGACATATGGCTTGTTGAGCTCGGTTGATTCTATTTTACCCTCCATCTATTTTGTCTGATCCTTCATTACCCTACCTGATCCTTTGTCACCTTGTTAATCCCTTCATTCCCTCATCCTTCACTTCTGTACCCCTTCGCCATTTTCGTCCCTACATTGCAATAAACAAGCTTAGGATAAAAAACATTACGTTAGTAATAAATGGTTAGTGGTAGTTTTTAACATTAATTGGTGTAATAAGGTAGTATAAATTAAATTAACGTAGTTAGATAAGTAAACTAGGTTAGTTTTGTTAATAATAAATTATTAATTAATTAAATTAATAATTAAAATAGTAGTTAAGTTACTTTATTAAAATTAAATGTTAATTATAAAATCAAAACATAATAAACAATATTTAAAAAAAAAAATTAAAACAAACATATAATAAATAATTAAAACATAAAACATATTAATTAAACCAAACAATAAATAAAAAAAGAAAAAACGAAACAAATACAAAACAATAATAAAAATATAAATAATAAACAAATAATAAAAACAAACATTAAACAAAAAGAAAAAA
>ML786520.1:391829-448938 GCA_009831015.1 Picea engelmannii | reverse complement strand
GTCACATCACCTCAAGGGTGTCCGAGTTAGTGGTATTGTGAGGGATGGGTGTCACCATATGGTGAACTTGGACCCCCACCTCCCAATACCACTTACCACCTCAGGGGGGTCCGAGTAAACCACCTTCCCCTGCAAAATCGCTCAACCAAAAAACTCAAAAACTGGTTTTTGCTAGTTTTGACCAGTAGATTTCCGGGAAGGATTCTGGGAAAATGGAGATGGATGTTTAAAATAGAAGAGAGTTGTTTGTTAATAACATGTTGAAGAACAAAAACCTCTCTCAGTTGTTTCACATGTGCCACCAGTTGGGAGAATCAAAGCCATCATTCAGCCCCTTTTTTCAGGTTTTCAGTTTTTACTGTTTCAGTCCCGATTTTGCGGGAGATGTTTCGGTGAGATGGAGATGAATTAGGAAAACCTGAAAGATTTTTTTGTTAATAACATGCTCATATAAAAAAACCTCCCATGGGTTTTACACAAACCTCTCAGATTTGGATAATAAAGGAGATCGTCGGACCCTATTATTGAAAATTGCGGGAGGAAAAAAATTGAAGGATAGATGGTAAAAATTAGATGATTGTACACAGAAGTTGTAGAGATGATTTCAATTCCTTTCCATATGTCAGTGGCATGAAAACAACGTAACAAAAGTCAAGGACAAATCACAACAAATTCCAAAATTCCTACAATTTTGTAATCTGGATTTCAGTTAGATTAAAATAAATCCTACTCATTTTGATTTCTACATTCTTAATTATGCCAATAAGATATAGGACAGAATTTGTTTGAATATACACTCTGTCACTGAATTTGGAATAATTTCTATGTTTTCTACTGAATATCAAAGGAAAAATTCTTCACTGCTTTGTTTTTTATTGGATCTGTAAACCTATTCGTCTCCTCCATGCATAAGATTTATAAGGATCCATTGAATTCTCCTATATTTCCCTGCAACATTGGCCTATTAAACCTACCTTGAGTAAATTAAGTTGTGACTCCATTGCCCAATGGCACATTTTTCTCTTGCTCCAACCAAACCATTTAAAAACAAAATACCAATCTATCATAACTAGCCTAATACCTCATCTGCACAAAGTTAAATCATACAGAGAGATCCATATCTGAGTCTTGGAGGGCTAAATAAGACTCGAAGTGGTTTTGATGTTACCACTGTGACCGCCTCCACAACCTTGGGAAAATTACAGAGTGATAACACATACCATACCATGCGAGGGAAGGAAAGGAATTGAAAGGAAAGGAAATGTAAGGTGTTTCTTCACTTTCCTTGCCTTTACTTTCATACCATACCATACCATACCATTACATGCCAAGTATACCATAACATACCATGCCATACATTACACCTTTTATTAGATATTTTTTCATAATTTTCATCCTTTTAGGGCTTCATGTCCAGAATATTGTAGGGATGTCATGTCCCATCTTGCATTTGAGCATACCATGGATGCAATTTGGTTTGGGAGCTATTTAGATTCAATTTGTATGCTTCTAAAATGATTTTTCTTGTCTATGGTGATTGGTGGATGCTCTTTCACTCTCTTAGTTAATTTCTTCATCACGTTTTTTGGTAAGAGTGTGTATTTTATGCAATTCATTCATTGAAGCTATAAAACCCTTGCTCTTTATTTGTAATTGGTCTTAAAGGATTGTCTCAAGGATAGAATTCCACTACAATCTTGAGGATTTATCTTTGTTTTTGAGAAGAGAATAGGGAGTTACGGTGCTTAACACCCCTATTCTTACAAGTGAATAGTGCCTCCAAATTCAGCAAGTGAATAGTGCATTCTATACCTCCCGAAAAGAACTTTCATTTGGCATATTCGACTTGTTGATTTGATGGTTATTTAGTGATGTTGTATAAAAAATATTCTAAATCCAAGTGGTTATCATATAATATTCATAAATCATTTATTCCATCCTTTCTAAAGTGTGCAAAGTGGTTGCTAATCCGCTTTGGGTATTATCTAGTTGATTGTGCGTTATTATATCAATTATTCAGTGACCTCCATTGGCTAATATATAAGTGTATTTCTTGTTGTTATAACTATGCATACTCATCTATTTGCAGCCACTAAAAGTTTGTATCATGTTCCTAAAACATTGCTAATCCATTGGATAACTTGCTAGCATTATTGTGTATTGTACCTCAAGATCAACTGGCTAGATTCACAAGTCATTTTTTGTGGAAACAAAAAATGACTATGCATATATATATTTATGCATATATATTTTTGTTATAAGTTTCTTCATATCTTATTCATAGGCTCATATTGTGGAAACAAGTGGATGGTGCATTCTATTGTCTGATACAATCATTAGATAATCATTAGAATTGGATTAGTGAATGATACAACCATCTATTGCATCAATCAAAACTTTATTCTCTTATTGATATGTCATTGTTGTTAGCCTAGTATATGATCACATTGTGGCTATCATTTAATTCTTGCAATATTTATTAACTAAAGTCCAGACTTGTCATAATATCATTGGTTTTGGATATATCTTTTCTTGTTGGTTAACCTTTTGCAGGTGATCCTCTATTGACATAGCTTCCTTTGGCTAACCATCCATAATTCCCTCTATCCTAACCACCCGCAAGTCTTGTATCATGACCCTTAGGGAATCCATTGGACTTTCCCATCTTTCCCCTAGGGGGTCACCTAAAGTTCCTTTTGTGGTGACAATGGGTTGTAATTTTGGTTGTTGTCCATTTGTTGTGATCATGAATGGATTTAGCATGATATACAACTTGTGTGATAACAAGGCTATCATGTTCCATCTTGCATTTCATAATACCATGGAAATCCAAGGGAAGGAAAGGCATATTACCATACCATACCATACCATACCATACCATGCCATGCCAATGCAATCCAAGGAAAGGAATGCCATGCCATACCATGCAAGGCCATGGAAAGGCAAGGCATAACATATCATACCATACCCTACCCTACCATACCATACCATGAAAAGAAAGGAAAGGCATGGAAAGGCAAGGCCATCAAAGCAAAGGCAAGGAAATGCAAGGCATGGCATGGCATGGAAAGACAAGGTATGCCTTCACTTGCCTTACCTTCATTTTTATACCATACCATACCACAACATGAAAAGGAAATACAAAGCAAGGTGATGCAGGATCATCGCAAGCAGCCAGCCAAGCGAGCATGAAGGCAAAATATAGCTAGAAAGTGCAACATAGATTTTACACGTTTTGGAAATGTTTTTGAAAAATGAAGAAGCGGAAATTAATGTAATATATAGAAGAGTAATTACATTTATACCTGACTGTTGTAAACAGATCTTGAGCAATTTGCTCTCATCTGTCAATGTAAAAGGCATTTAAGCCCAGTTAATGAAAGTAGGTGTGTTTGAATTATGGATTAGACAATTTTAGAGTGTAGGAGGGAAAACGGATATAGACACCCTCTCCTTTGTATCATAAGGGAGTTGTATCATGAGCATAGAGATGTAATAGAAGTTGTAGAGAAGAACCCATGTATAGAAGCTTTGAATTAATATATGAATCTTGAATCAGACTCATGGTGTTATGATGTTTTTTGTGTATACATGCTAAATGGTATGTTGATAGTTATTTTATTCCCTCTGTTATACATTTGATTTAATACTGTGTTGAATGTATGATTTCATATTAAAGGTTTGAATTCTGAGAGAAGAAAGAGAATGAGTTTCAATTGTTTCTCTTTCTGAGAGAGAATTTCCTACAAGGAGTGCAGTGAAACGTCCGCAAGGAGTGCGTTGAAAAAGGTTCAAAGTTTATCTCTGAAAGCTCAGGAGGGATACCGTTGTTCTCATTCCAACAAAAGTGCAAGTGAAGCACATGAGCTGTGAAAGGCATGCGCAGGCTAGATGAGTCCTTAGAAGTTATTAACTAAGGGGGAAGAGAGAAATACTATTTTCGTAGAAGGTGCAAAAAGTTGAGAGTTAAAATACGCAGAAGTATTTGAAGGTCTGCCGCAAGGAGTGTGAGCAGAGGGCCTTTTTCAAGGCTCGAATTTACTAGAGAAAGATTAGAAGGGGTAGTGCCTTTGAAGTGTTCGAAGGAAGGTAGGAAGTGGAATATTCGTGCAGAAGGTTAAGTTCCGGTGAAGGAACATTGGTTCGTTCCATAGATATTATTGAGGAAAGAATTGAACAGTCGAAATTCTCTATGGAGAACTCATGAAATAGAGAGGACTGCAGGATCCATGAGAACTGCGGGGAAGATAAGCATTGGACGAATCCATCCTTCGAGAGGTAGGATCCAATGTGGACTATTGATCGCGACTGTTGGATCGTCGATATCATTTCACCATTTCGAGGCTTCTAAGTCTGAAGTGTGGAAAAAACCCTTGGTCGCTTGAACTCCCAAAGCACAAACTGGATTATCGTGTGTGAAGGACAGGAGCATAATTTTTGGCATTTTAGAATTTCAGAGTTCGACATTTTGGGGATCTTGATGACAAGGAGTCCGACATAGTAGAGAATAAATCATGAAGTCATGAGTTTCGATAAAACTGGATGTGAATTTCGAGATTTCGGTAATTCGAGATTTGGAATACCGGAAGTCCTGATGACAAGGAGCCAGGAGCCTTTGTATTGAAAACCTAGGAGTTGTGAAACCTGGAAAATACTTGACGTGTCATTTCAACATTTCGGGGATCAGGGTTTCAACATTCACGTTGACAAGGATTCGGGGCACTTCACATCAGAAATCCTGAATTTGTGAAACACAAAATATCTGTGAAGGTGTGTTTCGACATTTCAGTGTTTCGGGGTTCGATAATTTGGTATTTGTGGTGATAAGTGTTTGGGATCCAGAGTTTCAAACTCGCGGTACCTGAAAGCCTGAAATAACGTGAGTCATTGGATCTCAAGGAAGGCTATCATCCATTCATTCCATAGAAGGAATCGCTTCATAATTAGGGGTTTCAAAGTGATAGGGGAATGACAGTCGAAGACTGATTCAAGTTCTGAAAGTTGAGAAAGGTGACATGTGGCAAGAATCCATGTTAGGACCGACGACAACTCAGAGGACAAGTGGCATGTTTTTTTCAATAGTCGGAGTCAGACTCCATTGACTGTTTTGGGATTTGGGGGTTGGAGAGTTAGGAAACCTCACATTAGGATTCGCAAAATCGTGAAGTTTGAAATGCCAAAAAAGAGAAAATCCCGTTGAGGAGACAAAAATTGATGAACGTCTCATGATTCGGTAATTCAACACTTTAGGAGGCAAGAGATTGGGATTCCCTATTATGGAAATCCCAAAGTTATGAAACACGATACAAAAGCAGAGGAGGACGTGGCCAAATACTTTGGCGTTTCGACATTTCGAGTTTCGGCAGGTGGAAGGGATGAGAACCTTGACAACAGGGATCACGAAATCGTGAAACCCGAATTCCTTTGTGGCTTGAACAAAGGGGTTGATTAAACCTCAGCGTGGTTGTAATGAATATCCTAAGTGGATCTCGGCCTGAGGGCAGGGGGTCTGCATCAATTGAGGTATCAAAGCATAGAACAATTTATTTTCTTTCTGTAGTAGGGGAAAGGAGGAACGTTTTCATCCATGCCACTGAGAAGAAGAGACAGACCAATGCCTGATCCAACAGTGGAAAGATAAATGCATGAAATACGTGTCAGGCTTGATGCCATGGAGACAACACAGAGGGGCACAGTCGACGCTGGAGATATTAGTGAGGATGAAAGTGAAGATGAAACTGGAAATGAAGGAGAAGAAGTTGCATTCGAAGATGTTGCATATGAACGCCTATTCGGGGTTGTTGCTAGGATAGGTGCTAGAGAAAAAATGGACATTCTAGTATATGAAGGAAACCTGGATGTTGAAGAGATTCTAGACTAGATTAGAGATCTGGATAAATATGTTGACTATGAGGATGTTGAGGAAGAAAAAAAGGTCAAACATGTTGTTACAAGACTTAAAGGGCATGCAACACTATGGTGGGATGAACTGCAGGCTGATAGACACTGCAAAGGCAAGCAAAAAATCAAGAGTTGGGATAGAATGGTTGTGAAGATGAAAGCCAAATTCATACCCAAGGATTATCAAATTACTCTATTTTGGAGAATGCAGAATTTGAGACAGAAGTTGATGTCAATGAAAGAATACACTAAAGAATTCCACAAGATAAACATCAGAGCAGGTCATTGGGAAAGTGATGATGAAAAGGTTGCTAGGTACATGAATGGTCTGTGATATGACATTCAGGACGAGATGAGCATGATGACCCTTCAGAATGTAGAGGATGCTTATCATATGGCTCTGAAAGATGAAGAGAAGCTGAGCCGAAAGTAAGTTCAAAGAGGTCGAGGAAGAAGTCAAGCTAGAGGCAAAACAATTGCCCAGGATAGAACTCAAAAATCTAAAGAAGAGGGGAAGAAACCTCAAATCCAAACTGAGAGAGGGGGAAGCTCACAGAGAGGACAGTATGCTAATAGAAATACTTTTCCTCATACCAAAGGAAGAGGAAGAGGTAGAGGTGGTGAAGTGAAATGTTTTACCTGTGGAAAAGTCAGACATAAATCTTATGAGTGTCCAGATAAGAAGAAAGAAGGTGGTGAAACTCACATTGCCAAAACACAAGGATGGAATGTTGAGGCAGAATATGTTGAGGGCGGAAGATATTTAATGATAAAGAAAGTTCTCTTAACGCCAGAGAGAGAGGTAGAGAACCCATCCCAAAGTAACAGACTGTTTTGGACTGCTTGTAAGACCAAAGATAGGGTATGCAAGGTTATAGTGGACAGCGGTAGCACAGACAATATCGTATCTACTGAGATGGTAGAAAATTTGGAGTTGAAGACTGTTGAACATCCAAGCCCATATAGAGTTTCATGGCTACAAAAAGGACATCAAGTAAATGTCACTAAACAATGTTTAGTTGAATTTAAAATAGGAGGACATAAGGATGAAATATTATGTGATTTCATTCCCATGGATGTTTGTCATCTATTGTTGGGTAGACCATGACAATATGACAGGAATGTGATTCATGATGGGAGAAAGAACACATACGCCCTAGAGAAGAATGGGAGAAATCACATGTTGCTGCCAATTAAGGATATAGAAGTGAAGCCAGAGGTGAGAAACGCTTTACTTCTCATGAGTGGGAAGGAACTTCTTAATGAGGTTAATAAGAAGGAAGACACACAATTTATTGTGGTCAGGAAGCCTAGAATTGTTTTGACCAGTAAAAGAGTGGATGATTTACCAGAGGAAATCCAGAAGTTGCTAGAAGATTTTGCTGATATAGTGGTGGACGAACTACCTTGTTCGTTGCCACCGATCAGAAGTATAAGTCATCACATTGATCTTATACCTAGATCTAGTTTACCAAGAAAAGTAGTGTATAGGTTGACGCCACAGGAGAATGAAGAAGTCAAGAGACATATCTAGGATTTAATGGAAAAAGGATTGGTTAGAGAGAGCTTGAGTCCATGCCTTGTTCCAACAGTACTCAGCCCAAAGAAAGATGGAGGCTGGAGGATGTGTACATACTCAAGGGAAATCAATAATATTACCAGCAGATACATATTTCCATTACCAAGGATGGATGATTTGATGGATTGTTGGGGTGGAGAATTTTTTTTTCAAAGATTGATTTGAAAAGCGGATATCATCAAATTCATACGAGAGAAGGTGATGAATGGAAGATAGCATTCAAGACGAATGAGGGGTTTTATGAATGGCTTGTTATTCCATTTGGATTAACAAATGTGCCCAATACTTTCATGAGATTGATGAATGAAGTCCTAAAGGAGTTCATCAAGAAATTCATCATTGTATATCTTGACGATATATTAATTTTTAGTAAAATAGAAGCAGGGAATTTGAAGCATTTAGCTACAGTGATGAGAATATTACAGCAAGAGAAGTTGCTCATAAACATGAAGAAATCATCATTTATGAGGACATAACTCATTTATTTGGGTTTTGTTATCTTTACAAATGAGTGGAATATGGACCCGGAAAAGGTGGATGCAATTGAGAATTGGCCATCACCGAAGAGTGTATTTGAAGTTCGAAGATTCCATGGTTTGGAAAGTTTCTACAGGAAATTCATCCAAAACTTCAGTGGAATCAGCGCACTAATGATGGATATGGTGAAGAAAAGACACAAATATTTTCATTCGACAGAGGAAGCAGAGAAAAGCTTCAATCTACTGAAGAAGAAGATCATTGAGCAACCGATTCTGGTTTTTCTAGACTTTAACAAGACCTTCCAAGTCATGTGTGATGCAAGTGGATTTGCAATTGGAGCGGTCTTGAGCCAGGACGACATGTTGGTCACATACTTCAATGAGAAATTGAATGAAGCGAAGATTAAATACTCAACATAGGACAAAGAATTATATTCTATCATAGTTAGGAACTGGTACCCAATTCCCTGAATTTATGATCTCCTTGATCAAATCAGGGGGGGAAAGACTTCAGTAAGATTTATTTGAAGTCTGGATTACATCAGGTCCGAATAGAGAAGAATTATGTATGGAATACTTCCTTCAAGTCAAAATAAGGTCTTTCAGAATGGATGGTCATGCCCTTTGGTTTGAAAACTTCCCCAACAACTTTCATGAGGATGAAGACAAATTTGAATGGATGGCCATGCCCTTTGGTTTGAAAAATTCCCTAGTGGCCTTTCACTAATTATTTTGTAGTGGTGTATTTGAATGACATCATCATCTACAGCAAGACTTGGGAGAAACACTTACAACATATTCAGCATGTTCTCCACACTCTGTGGAAACACAAGATATATACCAACTTGGAAGAATGATCCTTTAGAATGGAATCAGTCTAGTACCTATGCTAAATTTTTTATGTGCATGGTATACACATGGATCCATCCAATATCCAAGTCATATGTGACTATCCAACCCCAACCACACTCACTGAGGTTCAAACATTCTTAGGCCTTGCTAATTTTTATCACAGGTTTGTGTTGGGATTCTCCCATATTGCATGGGCCCTCAGCTACGTAACTAGAGGTGGTGGCAAGGAAAAATTTGTGTGGGTCCAGTCCCAATGAAAAGAATTCGATGATCTGAATCAGTGCTTGTGCTCAACCACCATGCTTTCATTACCTGGCCTAGAAAAACCCTTTGAGATCAAGACAGATGCCTCAAACTATGTTGTTTGTGGATTCCTCACTCAACATGTCCACCCTGTGGCCTATCATAGCGAGACACTATGATATGTCATATGTAAGTACCCCACTTACGAAAAATAAATGTACTCCATCCACAACCATTACATTCTCTGGAAGGAGACAACCATCCGCATTGATCATAAGCCACTGCAGTTCATGTAGACACAAGGAAAATTACAGAATGACCACGATCAGAATTGGTCCACATATTTGCAGCAGTTCCACCTCAACATCAAGTGTAAAACAAGGAGTACCAACCAAGTCACTGATTTCCTCATCCAACCTCTATTCGTGGAAATCACGATAGTGATAGACTCTTGCAAGCACAAGACCTTTGGATGGCCCCACCTCTATGAAACGGATCTTGAATACGCCAACACCTACCATATGTTGGGAACAAACACAACTGTCACTGATTTTCATCTCCAAGACAGCTTGTTGTTCCATCTAGGCCATCTCTACATTCCATCAAGTGAGTGAGTGAATCTTATTTGGAAATCCCACTACATTCGGCTAGAAGTATAGTTCAACATGGAAAAAATAATGGCAGTGTTGGAATGGAATTTCTACTAGCCGAAACTTCAACATGATGTCAATAAGTATATCCGGTCATGCACTTCATTTTCTATTTCCAAAACATCCAATAAGAAACAAGGCTTGTACACTCCTCTTACTACTCCTGACAGGACCTAGGAATCTATATCAATGGACTACATGTCGGTCCTTCCATCCACGAAGTGGGGAAATTAATTTGTTTTTGTGATTGTGGATCACTTTTCCAAGATGGAAATTCTGGCCGCCTACAAGAAGATCATCACATTAGAGGCCACTTATAGGATATTCTTTGAATGAGTCTGGGTACATTTTTGGATCCCACAAACCATTATGTCATATCAGGACAATCGGTTCCTCAACACATTATGGTCAAGCCTATGGTCATTGTCTGACACCAAGCTCACCAAATCCACTGCCTTCCACCACCATCAGATGGATGACCAAAATAAGGTCATCAACTAGATGATCATGCATGTATTGAACATGAAAAATTTCAATAACACCCACTAATGGGATGAGAGCCTTCCCTATGTTAATAACAACTACAATAGATCATTTCATAGCTCAACCAGCCATAGCCCCTTTTAGGTGGGGTTGAGATTTTAGCCATTGGGTCCCATGTATGTTGCACTACCTCTTGTGGCCACCTAGGAATAATGGTTGCATGATAAAACTGAAGCTAACAAAGCCACCTAGTTAATTGAGGGGATCTATCACATCTGCCAACAGGTTCAGGATATTTTACATAAGTCCAATGCCAAGTACAAGCAGTGCCATGATCAACACCGAGTGCCACACTAGTTTCAGGTGGGAGACAAAGTTTGGTTGCACTTGCAAAAATAAATCCTTACAGATCCTCATTGGAAGCTTCATCCACTTCATTATGGACCTTACACCATCACCAAGACTGTGGGTGACAATTATTTTGAGCTCAACATTCCCCTCTTCCTTGGCTTGCACCCAGTGCTCAATGTGGACCTTCTTCAACCATAATTTCCACCATTATTGGACACCTCAAAGATAGTAGAACAATTGACACTAGTAGATCTCAACAATCAATACATGGAACAAAATTACACTAATCATATCGTGGACACACAGGTCAAGGGAACTAACCAATAGAGGATCCAACTTTATTAGGTTATCAAAGCAAGGGAGCTCCTTCACCAAGGCAAGTGGCTCACATGGGGCCAAGTTTATCAGAAATTTCCTCATATGATGGGGGAAATCAATGCAACGAATACAATTTATTCCTAATGGAGGGAATTAATCAACGAGGATCTTGGTGGCCACCCACCTATTCCAACTGGCTCAAAACAATATTTTGGCCATTTTGAGGGCCTAAACAATGTTTTTTCAAAATCAAGAACATCAATAATATCCAAAGGCTCTAATTGATCCTTCAAAATGAATATCGATGACGATACCTTTCCAATGAGCTATTGTGTACCCTAAAAAAAGATCACATGCAAAATTTATGATCTAGGGAAGTTGATACACCAACTTACCCCAACATGGCCCACATGACTTTTGGTGCTTCGTCTCCTAGGGTTAGTTTTTTGGATGTCTAGGGTTTTGGCATTCATGCTTATTTTAAAAAGGCCTTCAGAACCTCATTGTACTCATCTTATTGTGAATCAATGTAGTTGTCACATCTCTTCTCAGAGATAAGTTGCCACCATTCTAGCAAGCTTGTTTTCAATCTGCATTTTATAGTTTCAACATATTTCTTATTTAATAGAAGTCAAGTTTTATTATATCTCTATTATTATTCACTATGTCTCTATGTTAATATTATAAATATTTGTTTTCATTTCATTCCTCTCATAAATATTGATCAAAGACAACTAAAAAAATTTATTTTTCAAGTTCATATTAATTATATCAACTGAGTTTATGCATGGATATCCAAAAACAATATCCACATCAACCATATCTATAGCATAAAAATATTAATGCAATGCATATGTATCCTTGGTAATATTAAAATATTAAGAAAATTTGAATATTTTCACCTTCAACCTGCGTGCTTTGAATATTCTTTGCAGGTACTTGCAATCGCTTAGCCAAAATAACATTGATGAGATTATTGTTACAAGTAGGGTTAATAGAAACAATGACCTTCTCTTGATGAATACAATCATGAACCCATACTATGAATTTTTCATATGAAAATAAATCCCTAGTACTCTTCTTATCCTTCTTCACAACATGAGACCATGTATCTAAAAATACCTTCTCAAATTCTTCATCTGAAAGTTCCTTCATCTTGTTATGGTTAAGAAAACTACACCATGTGTGTGCATCACCTCTTAAATTCCATTCTATCCAAAATTTCCAATTATTTCCTCGTATTGAATTCTTATGTTTTATGCATTGTTCAATATTAGAATCATTATCTTTTCCTATAAAATGCATATTGCTTGAAATCCAAAAATAGAACTAGGGTTTCATATAGAAACTCTTACTTTGCAATGGAGCTCCTTTATGTAGTTAGTGTTTGATGTTGATAAGGCAAAATATCATAGATTATGATATGCTTCTGGGATTGACTATTATCACCCCAATTCTGAAATTCCATGGATGTTTTGTATCTAACGTCATTTTTTAACTGAAGTCCATGCAATCTATGAAAATGTATCTAATATGTGAAATTCACGACCATCAATAGAAAAAAACAGGGAAAATGCACAGTTCTAACTGATGATATTTCCACTTCTTGGACTTCGTTGTGGACAACTTTTTTTAAATTGAGTATTTTTTTAGCGGAATTTAGTTCTCAGAATGGATTTTCTAAAATTCTCACACAAAGTTTAAAAGATTTACTTGAATGTTGTCATCCTCTTTTTTAGGTCAAAAATATGCAAAAGGAGAAAAATAGATCTTCCACTTTGTGCCCAAAAATTCTCCCACTTCATGTAAAATGTGGTGAGTATCTACACAAGAGATCTATCTAGAATAGGAACAAACACAACTTGCAAAGGTAATAAGATGACAGAAAAAAGTGAGAGAAAAGAATGAGAATTGTATTAACCAAATTAATTAATGATAAAATACACATGATATACTCTTTATATCTCAACTAATGCACCAAAGTGGTGGTCTAGAGAGATCTGGACAGGTTCGGGAAGCTACGAGAGTTAACTTCCACCTAGTCCTAATCAACTAGACATGCAATATTTAGTTAACCGGATAGACCAGTGTTAAATGAGGAGGAGATCAAACATGCACAAGGAATACACCTTCCTAGAGATGATCCCAAGGTAAGTGCACATTATTGGTGATGATCGTGAGGTTACTTGGTGATAAATCCAAAGTTATCCTGAATGACTCCACTCCACTAGTCAACTAAATAGAATATTCTCCTTGAATGTAGGAGAGGTTCCTAAAAAATAGGAGACCCTAAATAATGACTAATAAACATAAGAAAATAAGGAAAAAATGTCCTAGGTGTGTATAATATCTCCAACACCCCCCCTGAACACTACTATGGGGTAATGAGGAATGGGTCCCAACAATAAAGGCCATGTAAGGTTCCTATGAACAATGCAACTAATGAACACTAAAATAAAGTGAGGAAAGAGGAAAGACCTTATGGGAAAACCCCCCTAAAATTTCAAAGAATCAAAATAAGAAAATATAGTCACTAATAAATTGTGTCCTCCACTCCAACATGATTGTTCAGAGAGTGAAACTTCTCCTGAGTGAACATCTTGGAAAAGATTTCAACAATTTGTTTAGAGGAAAGAAAAAATTGTAGGTCAATGATCCTCTCATGGACTATATCTCTGATGTATTGCATATGGATCTCGATATGCTTTTTCCACTACCATTGCATTAGGTCTCTACAAAAATTAAGAGTACTTTGGTTGTCACACGAAATGATAGTTGGTCTGTGGAACATGATTCCCAACTTGGTAAATAATTTTTGTAGCCACAATACTTGGATGGTGATGTTAATTGTTCATGTGTACTTGGTCTCAGATGAAGTTAGAGAAATATCATATTTCTTCTTGCTCAATCAACATATAGGCCTTGAAACTAAACTAAGAGTGTATCCGGATGTACACCTGCGATCAATGTTGTCACCTACCCAATTAGAATAGGTGAAGCCTATGATATTCAATGAAGATCCTGATGCATAATGAATCCCATATATGATGGTACCTTGAACATATCGAAGGATACACTTTGCAAACTTCCAGTGTAACTCTTCCAGCTCTTGCATCTACTTGGGGACTACTCCTACTAATATGATATCTCTAGTTGGGTGTGGAAGAGATACAAAAAAATCCCCATGAGTTGTCATTACAAAGTGATTTCAACTAGTAGAGTGTCCCCTCCATCCTCAAGTATTACCCCGGATAGGAAGGGTGTAGGGGAATACTCAGAGTCTGTCATGTGAAATATATCCATGAAATCCCCATCATACTTGGATTGATATAGGTTGATTTCTAAATAATCCTAAATAATTTCGATACTAAGTAATGGAGTGGATGCATGTCCGTCATAAAAAAAAAGTGTCATGCAGAATCCCCTTCACCACAACAATTGATGAATTCAAGTAGCTATTGATCAAAAGATCACCCACATAATGAACTAAAATCATTAGTGAATCAATATTCATGATTGTGTAGAGATTTGGATCATATTTACATGTCACAAAATTTTGGGACATCAAGTAGCTGGATTCCATATTGGTGTACCATGATCTCAGCGCATGCTTTAGGCCATAGAGAGACTTCTTCAACCTGTGAACCAAATATGAATCATGTATGAAGCCAGGTGGTTGCTCCATGTAAATATCCTCTGAGATATGTCTGTGAAGAAATTAATTATTCACATCCATCGGATGGACTTCCCATCCCATGGTTTCCACAATATAAAGGTCCAAATGAATGGATTCCATATTCACTACTAGAGAGAATGTCTCATCATAGTTTATGCCATGAATCTACTAAAATCCTTTGGAAAATAGTCTTTCATTTTATCTGCTAACTTGACCATATTTTTCATTCTTGGTCTTGTAGACCCTTATGCATCTGATAATTTTCCTTCTTGAATGAAGCAAAACCATATCCCAATTTCGGTGCTTAAGGAGGGATTTATACTCCTCCTGCATGGATGATTACCAAAAGGGATTCCCTACATCCTCTCCATAGGTCTGTAGGTTTGAAGAATGAGCCAGATAATAGTTCATAGGAAATATTGGTTGATTGGTTTTTAGTACTTGAGGAGGCTCCCCAAACTGGTATTGAGTCCTTATGAGATCCATTGGATCCCCAACATGATATCATACATCCTGAAGAGTGGTTTGTGCTCACTTGATCCTATTCTCTAGGTCCTCATCTTTATGTACTCACTATGCATATGCATCTTTGGAATGCTCTGACTTTGTATTGGAACTCAAATATAAAATATATTCTAAATGTGTAGACTAATCATATTGAACTGGTGGAAGTATAAACGTACCTGCATGCGGTTCATGTGGAGCATGCGAGAGACTTTCCTCAATTTGAACATTGTGCTCAATGATGAACTAGTCTTTTTATGGATCAATGATTTGGTATCCCTTCACACAATATCAGTGTCCAACAAATATACATGAAGTACTATGTGGATCAATATCTTTCATATTTTCATATGGAATCCAATCCCATGCATGTCAGTTGAATACATGGAAGTGGGTGACTGTAACACCCTGGGTTTTGAGCCCCTTATTAAATAATTTATTTTGTTAATCCCCAGAAGCAAAGAGTGGCCAAACAATTGAACAAGGCCATTGTGCCTAGGAAAGGTAATGTTTTGATCATTATTATTAATAAATACATCATTGGTAGCTACACAAACTACACAGACAAGGACAAGAGTTATAGGGGGATATGATTCCACAAGAGAGGGGGCTTGAGGGGTTAAGTATTATTTTTATACTTTATTTACCCATTTTGATTTAATGGAGAATAATAGTTACATGAGCTTCTTAGGAGGAAGGCCAAGTGGTTCCTTAATTCCAAGAACTACATAAACCCACCTTTGGTCTGTTTTGGGGGTTCACAGATTCATTGGTTTCTTCTTATTCACTCATTCACTCACTCACGCAATTGATCATTGTTCAATCCTTTCATTATGTTCTCACTCCATTCATTCTTTAACCCACTTGTATTTCCTCATTCTTGTCTTGGCTTGGGAAAGGAAAATGAACTGCTGGAAAGGAGACATGTTTTGTTTGGTTGTAGAGACTACTGGTGTATTCTACCCATGAATCAAGGTCTGCATGTCTGAGATTCTTTGGTGTGTTTTCATATTTGCTCACAGATACAAGTATTGAGAGTCCCAACATGAATATTTTGGACCAGTTGAACTGGATCCCTGGAAGGATATGGACAGCCCGAGGGACTACATGGTTGAGAAGAGGGTCCATTCTCTTGGGTTGTGTAGGCTGGGTAGAAGAGACATGGTGTAATTTGTATTCTTTTGAGTACTAAAAATCATGTGAGAGATTGAGTGTTGACTGGTTTGGGAAGCCAAGTGACACTTTGGAACCATCCTTGTGGATTCATAGCACTGGATCAGAGGTGACACTATTATTGAGACTTGGAACAATAGTGTCTACAGTTGGGTGGATTTTCCTTGGTCTGCATCTAGTTGATGATTTTTTTCTTTAAATATAAGTACTCTCTATTATGGTTTTATTCCCTTGTGTATTTATTCCGCTATGTATTTATTTATCTATGAAATTTGTATCCATATTATACATGCTTTCTAGTTATTGTTGTCCATGAAATATGATTCATTTATTTATGTTATAGCATGAATCACGATCCATTCATGTGAATAATTCATTCATATTTATTAATTAAAATTTAGATCATAAATCTAAAGAAGTCCAGAGAGTGGGCTTGAAGTGGTGTAGCCCGGCCTGTGGGTGGTTGGGTATGTTACAAATTGGTATTAGAGCTCCAGTTTTCAACACTAAGCCTGGTATGAGATGAAAATATTGGACAAGGTATTATGGATAAGAAATAACATGAACTTGAAATCGTAAAGCTCAGGAGATATGGCATTGCAGGATCACACAGAAGCTAGAAAGATCATAGAATCATGACCATCCCCTTTTGAATTTGGGAGTGATCACAACTATGGGATCAAGGATTTTTTTATCATTATATTGGAAGGAAGGTGTACTAGGGTCATATGATAAAGGAGGAACTAGAGGTTGGGACAGATTAAGTAAAAACCATCAGTTTAAACTCATCGATCATCAATTGTCAATCGAATGCAAGAGGGAGATGAAAGACTCTGGAATTTCTATGCTTTGACGATTATGGTAGGTAGACAAAGCCTGAAATGTTGAAGGCAAGTCAAGAAGTCCCATCGGTTGTCCAATATGATAGGAAGATCGGGGGAAATATCCTTCATTGATCGTGGTCATCTGGAATTGACCACTTTGGAAAGTTTAACTCTGGGAGAATTGAACCTTTTAGGACTGTGGTAACCCGAATCCCCGAAGTGCCAAAATCCAAAATTTCTGCATCAACTATAAGATCAAGGGAAGGAATTCAGGATAAATTATGATCGCCAAATCTAGAAATGGTGGAAGGTTAGCGAAGTTTCTGGAATTTGGAACTTTGCCACTTTGACAATTACTAGGTATGTTACAGTTCAAAACCCTGATGTGTCGAAGCTCAGAAGTGACGAAACCACAAAGCATAAATCCACAATCTGTGAAATCACATAGACCATCAGATATGGAGAAAATAATGTATATTGTATGTTTGATGGATAATGCATCGTAGGCTATGTGGGAGGATTTCCATGTGGAGACACATGTTATCCGGATTAAAAACCTTTTGGACCCTAACCTGTTTATTTCTTAGTGACATTTGGAATGCATGTCATGGTTCCATGTCACCATGGGTGATGTCATCATGCCATGTCATCTCCATGAGTATGGCCTCCAGGGGTGTCCAATGTCACTACCAGTGAAAAGTGTTGAAGACCATTGGATCAAGAAGTAGGAGGATTGCATAATCATTTATAGCTTTATCACTTCAATGAAGCGGAACGAATCAGTAGTGGAACAGTCCCGGAGAAAAAAAATCTTGATTTTTTCACGGACCATCCGTCCCAACACTTGATTAAGTCCTAACCATCTTATTAAATAGTGGAAGGATGGGGTAAGTACTTCAACAGTTATCACTCTATGGGATTTGAGAGACATGGGAGTGGAAATTTCTCGGAGTCCCAGAGCACTAGAGTCCCAAATTGATAAAGGTCATTCATTGCAATGCCTGATTAAGTCGCAACCATTGATCTCTTAGAATCCTTCAGATGGGAAGGAATATCAATTTGACGAGAAATCAATATCGACTATATAATCTTCTAAGTGGAGTTAATATAAGTGTTCATAGAATTTCAACTCCTGGAGAAATCAAATATTGAAAAGGGAGAAGATTCGAAGGATGAATTCTGGAGGACTTGGTCCTAGTGTCGGTCTCATGAAAAAAGGTAAAGGGGGGGTCAATTCGAGGTGAAAAAAGGATCTGAAAGTCACTAAGATATTTCACATTGTGTACAAAAAATATCCTATGTAGAATAATAGAGAGGAAAGTTCTAAAGAGTGAATAAGCCCATGGTTTCGATCTTTGGTAACATGGAAAGTGGTTTAAAGGAAGTCCCTGTGAAAAATTTGAATTATGTACCAGCTAAAGGATAACATGGAAGTGTTATAATATGGATAATGATAATATATTCTTCATGAATTGAGAAGAAAAAAGACTTGTAGCATTGTTTGGAATTTTTTTCTTATAATATGCGCAATCCTGACAAAATGGTTTCTTACACATTTTGCAAAATTTGGGGGTGTGAACATATCAGTTCAATTTAAGAATGCATATTTAAGAAATGGAAGAAGGAGAGGGAGCCTATAGCCATGAGAAAGAGGCCAAAGGTTAGAATATCAGTGTTGGTAATGTAGAGACATAATCTAATGGACAAAAGGATATTGGGGAGAAAGAAATATTTACTGCGACTATGAGAAGCCTGAAAATAGAAGTGAAGATTTACAAACTAGACAATGAGAGACTAATGAGAGAAAAAAATCAGATAAATTATCAATTGATGCAAAGCTTAAATCAGTTGGAGAGGAAAACAAATAATGGATCAAACTCAAAACATGAGGAAGAGGGAAGATGTCATGAAATAAGAGATGTTCGCAAAAGAGTTGGTTATTCAAGAAGTGATAGAAAATATCATAGACATCACTCACCCCCCTACTCAACAAGAAAATTTTATGCATCTGAATATTCCATAAGTAGTCCAGAGGTGTCTCCTGTTAGACACCAAATAAGGAGACATGAATTGGATAGTTTGCAAGGAGAGATGAGGAAGCTTAAGCCACCATCCTTTGATGATGAAAGAGGAAGGGAATATGATGTTGAAGCATGGTTTCTTGGACTCAGGAGGTATTTTCAATTGCATAACTACTCATCAAACCTAGAATCCATAATTTCCACATACCATTTACATGGGAAAGATGTTGTGTGGTGGGATCAGTTGAATCAAGTTGAGCACATTAATGAGAATAGGATCACTTGGAAGAAGTTCAATAAATATTTTCAGAAGGATTACTTTTTAGAGAACTTAGATGACAATAAAATGCAAGAGTTCTTTGAACTCAGGTTGGGTAGCATGGCCATGGAAGAGTATGAAAATAATTTCATGTGGCTGCTAAAGTTTGTAGGGTTTATAGAAGATGAGAAGGTGAAGGTACATAGGTTTTTGAGTGGATTTCCATCCTTTTGTAGATAGAATATTCAATATGATGAACTCATGAATTTGAATGAGACCATTATAAAGGATAAGTACCTATATGACCAAGTCAAGGGAAGACAATCTATGTAGAAATCTTGGAAGGATAAGAATAAGGAGAAATATGATCAGAGCAGGAAGGGATTAAAACATCCTTTCAATAGAAATATCCCTAATAAAAATCATCAAAACCAGTATGTTAAGGATTATTCGAAGAGAGAATACTCCTTAGGAAAAAGGGGAATACCATCGATCAAATGATGGGGATGCAAAGAAGATCACTTGTACAAGGATTTCCCTCACAGAAAGTACAAATTGAAGACCATGCACCACATACAATAGGCTACAACAATAGAATACATTGGAAGAATTTATGTAGCCTTAGATGATATACAATAAGAGTACTAATCCAATATGATTGAGGTGGAAGGTAAGATCATTAATCAACCTGTTTCTATTTTAGTTGATTCAGGAGAAATTCATTTCTACATTGATCCTAAAATAGTGGATAGGTTACATTTGGAGAAACGTAAGCTTGGAAAATCAAGTTTGGTTCATATATCCACTGGAACCAAAAGCAGAATCGATGATATGGTTAGAGGATGTTCCATAAGTCTTAATAGTATGAATACTAAAGTTGATGTAAATATTATACCATTGGGGTCTTATGATATTCTAATTGGAATGGATTGGTTGGAAAAGCATTATGATGTCCTATATTTTCATAAAAATACATTTACATGTCTTGATGAAGAAGGAAAACAGAGCACTATGAAAGGAGTTCCAATACCCATCTCTATAAGGGATATTTTAGCCTTGCATATGAAGAGAAGTTTCAAAAAAGGATGTCAATTGTATGCATCCCATGTGGAGGAACCATAAAATACAAAGGGGCCAAGCCTTAAAGAATTTCTAGTACTATAAGAATTTGAAGATGTATTCCAAGAAATACTAAGGTCACCACCAAAGAGGTAGATACATTTCTCTATTGATTTAGTGCTAGGGGTTTCCTTGGTGTCAAAAACATCTTATAGAATGAGTACACTAGAATTCAAATAATTAAAAATGCAGTTGGAAGAATTGTTGAAGAAAGGGTACATACGTCCAAGTTTTTCACCTTGGGGAGCACCAATACTCTTTTTCAAAAATAAAGATGGAACTTTGAGGTTGTGTATTGACTTTCGACAGCTGAATAAATCCACTGTGAAGAACAAGTACCCTCTACCAAGAATTGATGAGATCTTTGATCAGCTAAGAGGAAAAAATATATTTTCAAAGATAGAATTGAGATCAGGGTACCATCAGGTAAGAATAAAGGAATAAGACATCAATAAGAAAACTTTTAGAACCGAGTATCGACATTATAAATTTGTAGTGGTGCCATTTGGATTGTCCAATGCACCAACTGTCTGTATGTTCTTAATGAATGGAATATTCAAAAATTATTTGGATACGTTTTTCATAGTATTATTAGATGACATACTTGTCTATTCTAAGTTAGAGGAAGAGCACAAACATCACCTAATATTGGTATTTCAAGTATAGAGGGAACATCAATTGTATGCCAATCTTAGTAAGTGATAGTTTTACCAAGAACAAATCCATTACTTGGGACACATTATTTCAGAATAAGGTATAGAAGTGGATCCAGAGAATATTGAAGCCATTAGAGAATGGCCAACACCCATGAATGTTTCAGAAGTCTGATCTTTTATGGGGTTAGCTGGTTACTACAAAGGATTTATAGCAAGGTTCTCTAATATTTCTCATCCCATCACTTCTTTGCAATATAAGGGAATTAAATTTGAATGTACATATGAGTGTGAAGGCAACTTTAACTTGTTGAAAGAATTAATTAGTAGTGAACCTTTTTTAAATATTTTTTACCCAAATGAAAGTTTTTTGGTATGTACAGATGCATGAAAGGAAGGAATTGGTGGATTCCTAACTCAAAATGGACATGTCATTGGTTATGAGTCTAGAAATCTTACAGAGCATGAGAGGAACTATGCCACACATGAATTGGAACTTGCTTCCATTGTTCACACTTTGAATATGTGGAGGCATTATCTCATGCAAAAGAGATTTGAATTAAGAACAAACCATTGTGGGATGAAATATATTTTTGAACAACAAAATTTGAATTCCAGAACAAAGAGATGGCTGGAATTTTTAAGTGAATATGATTTTGACATCAAGCATATCAAAGAAAAAGAAAATTAAGTTGTTGATGCACTTAGTAGAAGAGTACATCGCATGCATTCTACAACTATTAGTATGCATCAGTCATATTTAAAGAGAAGAATTTTAGATGTTATTATCACAGATTAGCATTACCTACAAGTAAAGGAAAACTTACAACAAGAAAATTGTAATTCCCCCCACCATCAACCCCACTGTTGGGAAACTCTACTATGCAGAAACATTCTCATACTTATATATATAACATGCATTAAATAAAATTAACACATTTAACTAAACATTATAGAGTAATCACAAGATTACTACTAACATATAGAAATAATGGAATTAACAGTAATTCATAATTGCATCAAAATACATGATAATATTGCAAGCATCACAGACACGCATTTTAATTGAAATTAAAAACATATTGATACTTATCTTTGAAACTGTAGTGACTCCACCAACTACGTCCAGACCTTCCATGAACCTCCCAGCCTTAGACCACGATGCTCATCATACTTAGAAATGGGTCACCACTGAGCTGGGACTAAGATCCACCCAAGGCAATGGAATCCTAGACTAGGCTGAGGCTACAAGAAAACTGCATAGAGAAACCATAAGGATTCTCTCCAGGAAACTTCTTATGACCACTACTCATGGAATCTCATTCCCCACATGCCTGTTCCACTCGAGAGTATACAAATTCACGAGCACATTCCATCGGTGCTTCACCTCCCTCTCTGGGTCTTGGCAATAGGCCAGCTCAGAAATTCTCAGAGCTCCGTAGTTGGTGTTGGAATCTCTCTAGGAGAAAACCACTTCCTAGAAGACTCCCTCACCTGGAGAGAGCTACTCACAGGACTAGAAACTTGCCTCTTCTACCACAAGCCTAATGACCGTCTTCTTCAACACACTCTTTGACTCAATTCCAACCAGGTGAGGGAAATTTCAACAACATCAACACTTAGTTGACACAAGGATGATGACCACAATGAAAAATGGGCATAGGCTTAAAAATGGCAATGGCCAGGCGCTAAGACACAACAAACTTAGGTGATTACCCAAGTGTCGAGTTCCACAGAAGACACATAAATTTCACAGATTTTGGGTCTCTAGTGCATGTGTGGATATTTTCAAAGGTCGAATACAGAGGCCATGGAATTCATGGGAATACATTGGCTGGCTTCATGGTTCACATTTTCAGGATGCATGATAAGAAAGTTAAGGAGAGGTTGAACACAGACTCAACGGTTCAGATAGAGGGTGTATCAACTTCTCAAGAAAATATCACATGCTTCCAGTTTCAGAGTTGCGTGAGGGTATGCATGCAAAGATTAGATGCATAAGTAATATTGTTTAGACAACGTACACAAGAATGGAGGATGAACCACCATCATGGCTCAATTCTTGGGTTAAATTGCATGTTCTTGGGCTGACACATGTTTCCCATGAATTTTCATGCCCTCCATCAAGTATGCGTTCCCTTTTTTGCACATGTTGGAGCTGCATGCGTTGCCTCTCCCAGAACTTAGGATAAAAACATGTTTGTCACATATATTTGGAATAATAATAATTACTATTCCCAGGGACTTAAGCCCCTAAGATTAGCCCCTTTTTCCAACCTTCCAACTTCCTTCCCCTTACCCACCTTGTGAAAGCTTATTCCCCCATCAATATTTCTTCATGTTCAGTCTGCACACAACGATGTTTAATCTTTATTAATGTTATGCATAATTACATATAAAAAAACAAGCTCCTAGCCTTTAACAGTTAGGATCTTCAGCCTAATAAACACACAATCCCACCATCTTATCAATACTCAGATCACCAGACTACAAAACATGATTTACAATTCATAATATAACTGGGGCACTACCTGGGGATATTACAATCCCCTCCCTTTATATTTGCACTGTCCTCAGTGCAACTCTTTACACAACATAAACAAGATTTTCAAAATATTAAAAAATATGTGGGTATTATGCGTGCATAGCATCTTCATGTTCCCAAGTCCTATCCTTAGGACCGTACTAGGTCCACTGGACCTTTACAATCCCTATGGATCGATTCTAGAGTTGTTTTCTTTTCCGGTCCAATATGCACACATGATACACTTGCAGGACACCTTCTTGCTCCACCTGAATCACATTCCAATCAAATACATGATTAGCATCATGTATATATTTACTAAGCAATTAAACATGAAACACATTATGTACAGTCATGGATGTAGGTAATGCAAGCATATATGCAACTGGCCCAATCCTTTCTAGGATTTTGAATGGCCCACAAAATATGGCTTCCAACTTGCCGTAGTTTCCCAACTTCAGGGAACTTCTATTAGGTTTCACTTTTAGGAAAACATGATCTCCCACTTTAAACTCTCTGTGGTTTCTATTTTTATCAGCATAAATTTTCTTCTTGTCTTGGGTAGCTTTCAAATTTTTCTTAATTTTCAACATTTTCTCTTCCATTTCCTTGAGAAACTATGGCCCAAGTACTACTCTATCAGTTGGGCTATCCCAGATTACTAGATTATTTCACTTTCTGCCATCAAGTGCTTCAAATGGGCTCATCTTCAAAGATGCTTGATACCCATTATTGTAGGTGAATTCTACCAAGTGTAGGTAGTCTTCCCATTTCAATCGTTTGTCCATCACATACATCCTCAGTATGTCTTCTATAACATGATTCACTCGCTCTGTCTTCCCATCTGACTCAGGATGATAGGTTGTACTAAAGTTCAGATTCATTCTGAACCCCTTGAATAACCCGTTCCAAAAAATTGAGGTAAATTTTGGGTCTCTGTTAGACACAATTGTCTTTGGAATTCCATGCAATCGTTCCACTTCCTTCATAAAAATAGAAGCAACATCCGTTTCCTTGTGAGTAGTCTTTAGTGGAATAAAATTGGTAGATTTCATAATCTTGTCCACTACCACCATGATTGAATCATGCTATTTGCCTATTCTAGGAAATCCTGTGATGAAATCCATTGTAACTACTTCCCACTTCCACTCAGGAATGGGCAAACGTTGCAACAACCCTATTAGGTGCCTGTGTTCAACTTTAGCCTTCTAACACTCCATACATATAGCGATGTATTTAGAAATATGTTTCTGCATAACTGGCCAAAAGTAATGGCTCTTGACTACTACCATAGTCTTCTAATATCCAGGGTGCCCAACATAAGGTACGTTATGCATTTCTTTCAAAATCACAAGTTTCAAATCCTAGACATTAGGTACATAAATTATGTTTTTGTACAGAAGTATTCCCTCAGTTTCCAATTTATAATCTTCCACTCCTTGCAACGTCTTACCTTGTTGTAGCTTCGCTACCAATTTCCTGTACTGCAAGTCTGCACTTGCAACTTCCAAAACTCTACCCTTTATATTGGTTTAATACATGCTAATGGATATAGCATGAAATTCATGCACTCTCCTGCTGAGTGCATCAACCACTTTGTTTTTCTTTCCTTTGATATGCATGATATCAAATTCATACTCACAGAGAAACTCGAACCACCTACTCTGCCTAGCATTCAAGGTTGGTTGATCAAACAAATATTTCAGACCATTGTGGTCTGCTCTCAGTTAAAACCTCCTTCCCATGAGGTAATGCCTCCATTTCTTTAGAGCATGTACTATGGATTCCAACTCCAAATCATGAGTTGCATAGTTTCTTTTGCGTTTTTTCAACTTTTTGGATTCATAACAGATTACAAATCCATTATGACTAAGAACGCCTCCTAGTCCTTCTTTGCATGCATTTGTGCAAACCACAAAATATTCATTTGGGTCTGCAATCCTCAGGATTGGAGCACTAGTTAAAAGTTGCTTCAATTGTTGGAAGCTTCTCTTTCAATCCTTTGTCCACTGAAATTTCTTCTCCTTCCTTTGCAAGGAAGTGATAGGGTGAGCTATCCTCAAGAACCCTATGATAAACCTTTTGTAATAACCAACTAGAACCATAAAGGATTTGACTTATATCACATTATTTGGAATTGACCATTCTTTGATGGCCTCAATCTTCTCAGGATCT
Organism: Picea engelmannii; assembly: GCA_009831015.1. Lineage (NCBI taxonomy): Eukaryota > Viridiplantae > Streptophyta > Pinopsida > Pinales > Pinaceae > Picea > Picea engelmannii. The sequence continues at coordinate 423,154 of ML786520.1, read as the reverse complement.
ACAACTATCCCATCCTTCAAAATGATATGCCCCAAGTAATGGATATGGTCCTACGAAAATGAGAACTTGCTCAATTTGGAATACAGTTGGTGCTCTCTTAGCACCTGCAACACCATCCTCAGATGATGTTCATGCTCTTTTTATGACTTGGAATACGCCATAATGTCATCCAGGAAGAGTATGACAAACTTTTCTATATAGTCCTTGAATATACCATTCATCAGGCTTATAAAACTAGTGGGTGCATTTAACATCCCAAACGGAACCACTATGAACTTGTAATGACCATACCTTGTTCTAAAGGTGGTATTGCTGATGTATTCATCCTTTATACTTACCTGGTCATATTCTGATCTAAGATCTATCTTCAAAAATATCTTTGCATCCTTCAACTAATCAAGAGGTCATCAATCCTCGACGAAGGATATTTGTTCTTTAGAGTTACTTTGTTCAATTATCTGAAATCAATACATAGTCTCAATGTCCCATCCTTCTTCTTCATGAAAAGGACTAAGGCTCCCCAAGGTGACACGCTTGGGTGTATATACCCCTTATTCAAAAGCTCTTCAAGCTGCAATTGCAGCTCTTTCAGCTCTGGCATACTCATTCTATAGGGAGCTTTCATCACTGGAGCTACTCCAGGCATCAAGTTTACAAAGAAGTCAATATCTCTCTTCGGGGGTAATTTGGGTACCTCCTAGAATACATATTCAAAATCTTTTATTACCACATGATCTTCAATATTTGAAACCACATCCTTATATGCTTCCTCCACACGGGCTACAAATAATTGAAAACCTTTTCTGTATCACTTCTTCAACTGTATTGTTGATATTTCTATGATAGCAACAACTCTAGGAATTCCTTGGACTGTTTTCTGATTTCCTTCCTCATCCAGGCAAGTGAATTCCTTGTTCCAACAGTCCAATATGGCATGGTGCTAGTCCAACTAGTCCATCCCAATTAGATAGTCATAATAACCTAAAGGAATAATGTTCAATTCGGCCTTTGTGCTCAGTCCATTCATGTCCACTAAATAATACTTAACTAAACCAATGAATTTTCTCTTGGTTCTTGTAGCCAGCTGCACTAACCAAGACTTTTCATGTTTGATTCTCAAAGAATGCAAGCTTTCCACCACTTTAATATCTATATAACTATGGCTATCCCCTGAGTCAATTAAAATAGTCAAGGGATGGTTATTGACCATACCTTCCACTTGAATCATGTGTGACTGATATTCAACTTGTTTGTTGTCTAGGTCTGCATAGATCCTTGGCATTCTACTTCCCATGTCTTCCACTATTTTAGCTTGCTAAACATTATGGACATCTCTCACTTTTCCATTTTTATGGGGAAAATCTATGTACTTGTGGTTCCCCTGACAACTCGAACACTGAATGGGCGTCTATCTTGGCCTTTGTTCCCCTACGTCAGTCATTCTTGGCTCTCTAACCGATGGTTGTACTTGAGGACTATGTCTAAAAAAGGGTGTCTTAGTTCCCTTCTTCCTCTGATCCATATAGAATTTCTTCTTGTCTTCCCAAGCCTTTTGGAAGGTAGGCTTCTCTCTTTTATTCTCATATAATAATTTTTATCTTCTTATCATTTCTTCCATGGTCTTAGGTTCATCATACTAGATCTTGTCACCGATGGAAGGTGGCAGTCCACTCAGATACCTTTGAATCTTGACATTCTCATCCTTGATGAATAGAACATACTTCAGTAATTCAAAAAACCTTTGTTCATACTCATCAATGGTCATGCTACCGATCTTGAGTTCAAATAACTCTTTCATCTTTATATCATAATATCTCGTAGTCAAGTATTTCTTCTTGAAATACTTTTTTAATTCTTTCCAAGAGATATCCTTCTCTCTAATGTGTTGCACCTGCACAAGATGATCCCACCACATGGATGCCTTTCCTTTCAATTGATACATTTCAATTCTTCCTTTTGCATGAGAGGAATAATTCTACAGTTGGAAATATTTCATCATGCCATGAAACCATGTTTCGGCATCTTCCTCTGATCTGAAAATAATAAAGGCTTGTATTCTTGAAACTATTTGCAAGATTTAATTCAAGTGTTCTTATGCAAAAGGATCTATTTACAAACAAAAATTTTGTAGAAATTACACATTCAGGATGCATATAATAAGAAACAAATAACAGTGGACATAAAACACATAACACAACAAATGATAAAGTAGTTCACCCCTCTCTTGGGCTACATCTCCTGGTCCAGCTTCCAATGGATATTTTGTATTATTTTCTCAAAGTGATAAAATATGTTCTTTACAATGCTCAAAATGAAAAATAGATGGCTCCAATGGCTTCAGAATGTACAAAAACCCCTAGCTAGGCTTTTTTGGCACCTGGTTTGGCCAAAAATTGAAGAAGATAGGCTTCTTGGAAGTTCCCCTTCAAACTTATTGTCTCTGGATCACCAAAATGCACCTATGTGCCCTCAGCGTAGCCTCTATGCTCATATTTGTTTTAAAATCTAGCACTGGACACAACCAGAAAATGGTGTGAACTGTAGGACGGTTAGGGTGCACCTAGCCCCTAACCGCCAAAACTGTCGACATATGGGCCACCATGTGACCGCACCCGCACATAACAAAGGGACAAGTTTTAAAACACATGTTAATGTGCCAAGTGTCAAGAGTGTGAGGCTTGAATGTGCATGCACACAAAAGTGGTTATATGGTAGTTATATATGTGACCAGGGGTCAGGGCTTAGCCTCGGCCCGGACCGCGCCCCACTCAACACTTAATTCAATTCAAATAATTTTTAAACCATTTATATGTTAAGAACCATGGTTGGGCGTGTTGGTTGGGCGGCCCTTCCCAAAGCTCTTCCCTTTGCCTAGAGGTCGTGGGGTCGAGTCCTACTGACTACACAAGTTTTAGACCATTGTCCAGGTGACACGTGGCAACCCTTGCTTGGGCCACGTGTCACCAATCCATTCGCCATCAAGATGACACATGTCAAGAAATGATTTGTCCACACAACTACCAACCAACACCTTCCACATGTTGCATGGACCTTCCAACTCAACATCTACCACGTGTCGTACGGACCTGCCATGTGTCATATGGCCCTGCCACATCAACATCCGTACGGACTATACGGACTATACAGTCAACACATGTTTTTTGTCTATTTGGCGATTTCAACAGAATGCGATATCTCTCTCATCCGACATCCATTTGAACCAAAACGAGTTGTGTTGGGATCATGACGATGAGTCCTACGCACCCGTTCGATTTGAAGCGATTCCGAGCACTTTGAATTTTGAGAAAAATTTGATCCCCTGGATCACACCTCCCCATTGGAAATCTTTTGGACCTCCAAAAGACTATTTTCAGTCTATCTAAAGATGAGGGTATAGTTCCCTCACCTTTCCAACCTCAATCCATTTGGATTTTCTTGGATTTGTGCCTTTAAGACCAATTCGAAGATATTCCACATTTCCTTGTTTTGAAGTTCTCATTCTCCTGTCAAGGATGGTGTCTTCATGTAGTTCTGTAAGATATTCTGGGGAGAAATCATTTATAGAAGGAATCTGAACATGTTCTCCTTGATCATCTATCAAAGGAGGCTCATACAATTTCAAATTCTCAACATTAACAACTGCATACATTTGCATATAAGGAGGTAAATCCAAATGGAAGGCATTGTTACCAATATTGTCAAGAATCTTGAAAGGACCATATCGAATTGGTTTCAATTTTTTACCTTCTCCTTTAAGCCTCTCCTTACTAATGTAAAGCCAAACTTCATCTCCAACTTGGAAACTGTGATCAACATGATGCTTGTCATGTCTCATCTTGTACTTGGCTTGACTTTTTTCCAACTGCTCTTGTACCATTTGATGTATCGACTGAATTTGTTCAATGAACTTTTCTGCCCTATCAATGTCATATTGACCATCAATAGCAATATATTTCCCAAAGATAAAATCTAAAGGAGATTTGGGAAAATAGCCAAAACGTGCTTCAAATGGTGATGTTTGAGTTGAAGAGTGCTTAGCTCGATTGTAAGCATGTTGAATGTAGTGTAAATGCTCATCCCAAAGTTTAGGATGCTTTCTCCAATAACCACAAAGAAGATGCACCATTGTTATATTGACCACTTCTATTTTTCCATCAATTTGCGGATGAAAAGTTGTGCTCTTTTTCAGTTTGGTGTCCATGAGTGCCCATAAACTCGACCAAAATCTCCCAATAAATCGAGAATCTCGATCGGAAATAATGGATTTAGGAAATCCAAAATGTACCCAAACATTCTGAAAGAACATTTGTGTCGTTTTCTTAGCTATAATCTGCTTCTTACAAGGCATCAAAATACACATTTTTCTAAATCGATCAACCACAACATAAAGATAATCATGATTTCTTTTAGACGTAGGTAGACCTCCTACAAAGCCCATAGAAATACTTTCCCAAGGACGAGAAGGAACTGGAAGTGGAGTATACAAACCCAACTTTCAATTGCTAGGTTTGCTTGTGGCACATAACAAACATCCTCGAACGTATATTGAAACACTTTCATTCATTTTAGGCCAATAGCAGTACCTTTGCAAACTAGCCACCGTCTTGCCTACACCAAAGTGACCAACAATAAGAGAAGAATGGGCTTCTCTTATTATGTCGATTCTTTCACCCTGTGGAATACATAGCTTGCCAATATGATACAAAATATTATCATGCACATGGTAATCCAATTCCTCAACATGCTTAGAATGAAACAAAGTCACATATACTTCTTTAAAATCAACATCTAAAGCATATTGCTCAACATAACTCTCATGCATGATAGTACTATTCTTAATAATAATTGAAGAACTAATAATAGGCCTTGAAAGCATATCAGCAAATTTGTTATAAATTCCCTTCTTATACCTTATGACCAAGTGGAATTGTTGTAGAAAACCCATCCATCTGAAGTTCCTTTCTTGTTGCGTCTTTGTTTGTGATTGTAAGTATTGCAGTGGTTGATGATCTGTGTGGACAATGGTTTCTTTCCCCAACAAATAATGTTTCCATTTTTTCACACTTTTCACCAATGCATACAACTCCTTATCATAAGTAGGATAGTTAATCATGACACCATTAAAAGTTTTAGAATGAAAAAAAATGGGCTTACCATGTTGTAACAAGACTGTTCCCATTGCATAATTGCTTGCATCAGTTTGGATTTCAAAAGGTTGCCTCAAATTCGGAAGTGCAAGAACTGGTGTTGAACTGATTCTCTCCTTCAAAGTATCAAAAGCCTTTTTTTTCTTGCCTCCCCATTGAAAAACTTGATTGTCACTTGTCACTGCATGTAATGGAGCCGCAATGGAAGAAACGTTAGCAATAAATTTTCTCCATTATTGGGTTGCTCCCAAAAAAATTCTTACCTTTGTCACATTGTTGGGCTTGGGCCACTCCAATATGACTTTGACCTTGGAGGGATCAATTTTCAATTCGCCTCCATCAACAATATTCCCCAAGTATATAAGTGAATTTTTTCCAAACTCACATTTGGACATCTTCAAAAACAACTTTTCTTTTCTCAAAACATCTAAAACTTGCTTCACATTCTTAACATGCTCTTCACGAGATTTGCTAAAAATCAAAATGTCATCCAAGTACAAAATAAAAAAATCATCAAGAAAAGGCCTTAAGACATCATTCATAACTCTCATGAAAGTAGCAGGTGCATTGCAAAATCCAAAAGGAATTACCATCCACTCAAACAAACCTTGCTTTGTTTTGAAAGTTGTCTTCCATGTGTCTCCTTCGACAATCCTAATCTGATGATATCTACTTCTCAAATCCAACTTAGTAAAATACTTAACATCTTTCAATTGATCAAGGAAATCATCAATTCTAGGAAGTGGATAGAGATTATTTACCGTAATCTTGTTCAAAGCCCTGAAATCAACACACGTATGCCATGTACCATCTTTCTTTGGCACTAACACAATTGGAGATCCACATGGCGATGTGCTTGGCACGATGATCCCTTTGCCAAACAACTCTTGGATTTCTTTTTTGATTTCAACATTCTCCATGACTGACATCCTGTACATACCAATGTTTGGAAGAGGAGAATCTTGTTGCAATTGTATTTCATGTTGGATACCCCTTCTAGGAGATAATCCCTTTGGTTCCTGAAACATCTCATCATATTGATTAACAACCTCATATAGATCAGATTTCAACCTTGCATCACAACATTGAAAAACTTCATTTTCAATATCATCTTTGGGTTTAATCATCAAGAGAACAAAATTCTTTCTAGCATTGACTAATCTCTACATTTGTCCTGCATTTACAAGTGACAAATTCATCTTCTTTGAATGTGCTCTAACAATGTACTCAACTCCATTTTTAAACAAGTGATACTTATTCTCATGACGATGAAAAATGGATTTTGTATCATATAAATATGGGCTTCCCAACACAATACCACAGATATCCAATGGAATAACATCAAGATCTACCTCATCTATAAAATTTGCAGTGATAGAAAACCTAAGTTTACACCTTCTTGTCACCTGCAATTTAGCATTATCACATATCCAACCAAGAGGGTATGGTTTAGGATGTGGAATTGTTTCCAATTTCAATTTCTTGACAGTATATTCAGATATAAGGTTTTCTTGAGATCCAGTATCAAATAGAGTATCTATCTTGGTATGCTTCAAAACAACCCTTATGTGAAAAAGTTCTATTCTTTCTTTTTCTTGTCGAGTTTCATTGAGATTACTATTACTTGGAGAACTAGTACTTGCAATAGAACCCTTACCTTGATAACCTGTCGCTGTAATCTTTGTTTCATCACCTGAATCAGAACCTAAATCATGTTGTATGGTTGCAATAGTCCTTGACTTCCCTTTGTTGCCAAACTTTTTGGGTCTTCTTTCAGGATGAAGTTTCCAACAATGGTCTTCATCATGGCCATCTTTTGAACAATGTTTGCATGTAAAATTTTCTCCCTCTTTCTTAACAGCAACATTTTTTTTTCCATTTCCCTTGAACATCCTCTTTCCTTTGTCTCCATGACTGAAATGATTCTTGTTAACCTCATGAGTTTCATTCCTTCCTCTGGCTTCCAAATGAGTTTCCTGAACACAAACTTCATCTAGATTTGAAGGGTTAAACATGAGTATTGTATGTCTCAAGTAACTATGTAAAGCTCCAATGTATTTGAGTAAAGTTTCTTGAGAAGACACATCTACTCCCAAAACCAAAGCACTTCTCCTAAATACTTGAGTAAAGATTTGCACATTTTTCCCTTTAGCTTGTCTAAAATTTTGTCAATCCATAGTAGCTTTTTGTATATATGCCAATGGGTAAAAAAAAATTTTAATTGCAACAATAAAATCATTCCAAGAGGTTAAAATTTTACCATGTTTCTTCATGTCCTCTTGAGTCTTGGCTTCCCACCAAATGAGTGATGCACTATCCAATATTAAAGAAACAAGCTGAATCTTAGTTTCATCATCTTGAATTTTTTGTATCCTACAATACACCTCAATCTGATGAATCCAATTATTTAATTTCTCATCACTTACCTCTCCATTGTACATTGGAAATTCAAATTTAATATCAATCTTTAACAAAGGAATTTGTGGAGGAGTTTTACCATGTCCTTTTGGAGAATTTGGAAGAGGTCTTGGACTAGTAGATGAAGAGGAAGATGGAGGTGAGGGTGGTGGAGAAGCACCATTCCCTCCATTTCCATTTGGAGTTTTATCACCACTATCTCCCTTGTGCTTTGTAGGGTTGGAGACTTCACCTTGAAACCTTGTATTCCTTTCTTCCATCAAGAATTTCATCATTTCTCTCATTTCCATGAAATCATTTCTGAGATCTTCATCTTCTGTAGGAATATGTTCATGACTCTCTTCATGATCCATACTTGGTGAATGCCTCCTTGACGCTTGAGGCGATGATATAATTTTTCTTCTTGAAAGATGAGAACTTGGCTCTACAAGTTGACCTTCTCCTCTTGTGAGTTTCAACCTTGTGAGCATTAGAAAACAAAACACTTGCAAATAATCAATCCTTCAAAAACCTAAGCTCTAATACCAACTTGATCTCGAAATAATAAAGGCTTGTATTCTTGAAAATATTTGCAAGATTTAATTCAAGTGTTCTTATGCAAAAGGATCTATTTGCAAACAAAAATTTTATAGAAATTACACATTAGAGATGCATATAATAAGAGGCAAATAAAAATGAGCATAAAACACATAACACAAAAAATGATAAAGGAGTTCACCCCACTCTTGGGCTACATCTCCTGGTCCAGCTTCCAATGGATATTTTGTATTATTTGCTCAAAGTGATAAAATATGTGCTTTAGAATTCTCAAAATGAGAAATAGATGGCTTCAATGGCTTCATAACGTCCAAAAACCCCTAGCTGGGCTTTTTCAGCACCTGGTTTGGCCAAAAATTGAAGAAGATAGGCTTCCTGGAAATTCCCCTTCAAACTTGTTGTCTTTGGATCACCAAAATGAACCTCTGCGCCCTCAACCTAGCCTCTACGCTCATATTTTTGTTAAAACCTAGCTCCGGGTGCAACTGCAAAATGGTGCAAACTATAGGATGGTTAGGGCGCACCTAGCCCCTAACTGCCAAAACCATGGACATATGGGTCACCATGTGACCGCACCCGCACATAAAAAAGGGCCAAGTTTTAAAACACATGCTAATGTGCCAAGTGTCAAGCACTTGAGGTTTGAATGCATGTGCACATGATAGTGGTTATATGGTAGTTATATATGTGACCGGGGGTCGGGGCTTAGCCTCGGCCTGGACCATGCCCCACTCAACACTTAATTCAATTCAAATAATTTTTAAATTGTTTATATGTTAAGAACCATGAGTGGGTGCGCCAGTTGGGTGGCCCTTCCCAAAGCTCTTCCCCTTGCCCGGAGGTCACTGGGTCGAGTCCTACTGACTACACAAGTTTTAGACCATTGTCAAGGTGACACATGGTGGCCCTTGCTTGGCCCACATGTCACCAATCCATTCACCATTAAGTTGAAACGCGTCAAGAAATGATTCTTCCACACAATGACCAACCAACACCTGCCATGTGTCACACAACCTTGCCAAATCAACATTTTCCATGTTTTGTATGGCCTTGCCACATGTCATACGGCCCTGCCACATCAGCATCCGTACATAGTGTACATTCAACACATTTTTTTTGCCTGTTTGAGGATTTGAACAGAACGCGATATCTCTCTCATACAACATCCATTTGAACCCAAACGAGTTGCATTGGGTTCGTGACGAAGAGGCATACGCACCCGTTTGATTTGAAGCGATTCCGAGCACTTTGAATTTTGAGCAAACTTTGATCCCCTAGATCATCCTCCTTCTTATGTTCTGCATCAAACGTAGGAGGATTAATCTTGTTCATTTCACCCTTCAATTCATCCACTATAGATCTCCTTTGTTTTCCGGTAGGATATGGGCTTGAACTACTATGTTCCCTCCTCTTGGAGTGACCTTGGGAGTGTTGATGGTGTCTACCAATACTCCTTGATCTTCTTCCCTAATAAGTCTAGTGACTCCCTATTTTTCTCGAGTCTCTCTCCTTGTCCAACTTCTTTTCTATTCTCTCCAGACCCTTCATCAAATTTAAGTTGAATTCTCCCTGTTGTTCTTTAGCTTTCATGAGCTTTCTATTATTTACTCGGTGAGTTTGGGCATCTTTCTGCAATATTTCAATGATTTTCATCATATGCCCTTCCTTATATAACTATTCTCCATGCCCATTGGAGTTCGATCCTTCAACTCCCAAATGGAAATCCATCTTGTTTATTTCATTCTCTGAACTGGAATCATTTTGTGTATCCTCCATTTATTTGCACTCAGTGGAAACTCTATTTGGTTTTGGCACTCGTTAAACTTATAAAAACACAATGTGCAGACAACCATAATTTTCCAAGTCATCATTATTTAACAAATCCGACATCCTTCATAAACAAATCTAATTCAATAAAACGTTCAGTTTTCATTCTCTGAGATTCTCATTCAATAAAGAATCCCCACATTTATCTTCTTTCGTAGCTCTGCTCTGCTAAGTTTTCAGGCACTAGCCCCTTTCTCTTAGTTCCCCAACCCATGCGACCATGGGTCATGACCAAAAACTAGATCAATAAGTGTGCACTTGGGCCTTCGGCCTTCGACTTCAGAAGATTTCCAAGAAAAACACAACAGTCACTCGGAGTTCTGAGTTACCAAACTCGCACACTAGGGTGGATCAATTGCCCACGTCTAGCCAACATCCAATGGCGGACACTCATTGTGGAACCTCAGGTGTCTGAGTTCCAAGACTTCGAGACTTTGGAAGATTTCACATCTACATGCTCCAAACCATTAATCTCCGAACACTCCCATGTCACCTTAGGTGACATTATTATGTCACATAACTTAATTTTTTCCCAATTTCAGGGGCATGCAATGCTAGTTTGGAGAAACCCACCTTTCATCCCATAATTATTCTAACGCTAACATGTAACCCCATAGTGAAACCGTGGTTTGGATTGTGAGACTACCTTGGATAATTATCTTTTGTGCAACTTGGGTCCCAACAATGCCTTCTGGTTTTTGATCTTGATGTATCATGATCAAAGCCACTATGGTTCCTCCAACCTTTAACTACGTTATGTAACCTCGGGCCCCACTAACCTTTCTCATATAGGATGTCACATGGAAGAATACTATCGACTGATACATGGCCCATTTAGATGGGTGACACTCATCATGTTCCAAATTCCATTTCAATATTCCACGGGTTCCAAACCCACTGACATGTGGCACACATCCCTTGTGTCCACATCACCTCCACATGACATCATCATTACACACCACTTCAGCTCTTCGGGCTTCAAGAGTTTTTTTCTCAGCACATTCCACTTCTCCTGATTGTGGAACTTCGAAAGGCTTCTAGGATAAACTTCTTGCACCTTTTCCAGATCTGATGGTCCTAAAGAACTCTCCTTTTTCCCAAATAGATTCTACGACTCCAACACCCCAAGTGTTCTCTCTAGTCAAATATCACGCCAGCTATGGTTTTATTCTACTACTACTCCTCTTGAGATTTGTAACAAGGCCAAGTTACCCCCTTGGCACTTAGAAACATTCTAAGGTTCGAAATCGGTTCCATCCGAACACCATTTCCACTTGAAACCTTGGGTCCAAAGACAACTTATCCGGCCGATCTAGGCTCAACATTGAAACTATGGCTCTGTTACCATATTGTAACATCCCTGACCATCAACCCCACCACTGGGAAATGCTAATACACATAAACATTCTCATACTTATATATATAACATGCATTCAATCAAATTAACACATTTAACTAAACAATATAGATTAATCACAGGATTACTGCTAACATACAAAAATAATGGAATTAAGAGTAATTCATAATTGCATCAGAATACATGATAATATTGCAAGCATCACAGACATGCATTTTAATATAAATTAAACACATATGGATACTTATCTTTGAAGCTGTAGTAACTCCACCAACTACGTGCAAACCTTCAACAAAACTCCCAACCTTATACCACGCTTCTCATCATGCTCAGTAGTGGATCACCCCCGAGATGGGACTAAGCTCCACCTAAGGCAAGGGAATCCTAGACTAGGCTGAGGTTACAGGAAAACTGCACAGAGAAATCAGAAGGATTCTCTCCATGAGCCTTCTTACGCCCACTACTCATGGACTCTCATTCCCCACATGTTTGTTCCACCTGAGAGTATACACCATCACAAGCACCATCCATCAGTGCTTCACCTCCCTCTCTAGGTATATGAAACATGCTAGATCGTCAATTCTAAGAGCTTCGTAGATGGTGCTGGACTCTCTTTGGGAGAAAACCACTTCCCAATAGAATCTCTAACCTGGAGAGAGTTGCTCACAAGCATGACAACTTACCTCTTCTACCATAGGATTGACAATGCAGTTCTTCAACACACTCTTTGACTCAATTCCAACTAGTTCAGGGAAACCACAATAGCACCAACACTCAGTTGACACAAGGATGATGACCACAACAGAAAATGGGCATAGGCCCAAAAATGGCAATGACCATACACTAAGATACAACACACTCAGGCGATTACCTAGATGTCTGGTTCCATAGAAGACATAAACATTTCACAGATTTCAGGTCTCTAGTGCATGCATGAATATTTTCAAAGGTTGAATATAAAGGCCACGAGATTCATGGGAATACACTAGTCAGCTTCACAATTCTCGTTTTCAGGATGTGTGACAAGAAAGTTAAGCAGATATCGAACACATACTCAATGGTTCAAACAGAGGATGTATAATATTCTCAAGAAAACATCAAAGGATTTCAGTTTCAGAATGGTGTGAGGGTATGTATTCAGAGAACAGACCCAAAATTAACATTGTTCATACATCAGATGCAAGAATGGATGACAAACCCCCATCACATCTCAATTCTTGGGTTAAATTGCATGTGCCTGTAATGACACATGTTTCCCATGAAGCTGCATGCCCTCCATCAACTATGTGTTCCCTTTTTTGCACTCATTGGAGATGCATGCATTGCCTTTCCCAGAAGTTAGGATAAAAATATGTTTTTCACATATCTTTGGTATAAAAATAAATTATTATTCCCAAGTACTTAAGCCCCTAATATTAGACTCTTTTTCCAACCTTTCAGCCCCCTTTCCCTTACGCAACTTATGGAATCTTAGTACCCCATCACTATTTCTTCATGGTTGGTATGCACGTAGAGATGTTTAATATTTATTAATGTTCTCCATAATTACATATACAAAAACAAGCTCCTTGCCTTTAACATGTAGGCTCTCCAGTCTAATAAACACATAAGCCCACCAACTTATCAATACTCAACTCACCAACCTACAAAACATGATTTAGAATTCATAATATAACTCCGACACTACCGGGGGATATTACAAAAATGTACAACAAAAAATGAAATAATCTGAGATGAAGGAAGATGGATTACTTATTCATAAAAATATCATTTATGTTCCTAATTATGGAGAACTTAAGAATTTGATATTAAAAGAAATGCATAGTGTTCTGTATGACATACATCCCAGTTACTAGAAAACAATTATCGCAGTAACAAGCCAATTATTATGGCCAGGAAAGAAGAAAGATGTTGTTGATTACATTTCCAGATGTATGGAATGTCAGAGAGTGAATTTTGAGCATAGCAAACCATCTAGATTTCTACAACCCTTACCAATTTTAGAGAAGAAATGGGAAGTAGTAAACATTGATTTTATAACTAAATTGCCCAGGACAACAAGACATCATAATTCAATCATGGTCATGGTTGATAAGTTGAAAAAAAATTCTCATTTTTTTCCCTATAAAAACAACTCATACAATAGCTAATATTGCCTAAAGTTACTTGAGGGAGATTGCTTGGTTGCATGGGATACCTAAGATAATGGTCTCAAACAAAGACACAAAGTTTACTTCAAATTTATGGAGGGGATTGTTTAAAGGATTTGGTACAAATATGAACCTTAGAAAAACATACCATCCACAATCAAATGGGAAGACATAGAAAGTCAACCAAGTAAGTGAATACATGTTGAGACTGTATGTGATGGATAAGACATCTAAGCGAGAAGTTTACTTGCACTTGGTTGAGTTTTCCTATAATAATGGGTGTCAAGCTTCATTGAAAATGAACACATTTGAGGCTTTGTATGGTAGGAAATGAAATACGCTAGTTATTTGGGATAACCCAACAAATAGAGTGGTACTTGGGGAAGAATTGATCAAGGATATGGAAGACCAGATTGTTAAAATTAAGAAGAATTTAAAGGCAACTCAAGATAGAAAGAAAATTTATGTAGATAAGAACAATACAACTAGAGAATTTAAAGTGGGGGAGCATGTGATTTTAAAAGAGAATCCCAAGAAGATCTCTTTGAAGTTACGTAGTTTTACAAAGCTAGTAGCTAGATTTTGTGGTCCATTTGAGATATTGGACAAAATAGGGCTAGTTGCATACATTCTTACATTGTCCGCTTCCATGAACGTGCATAATGTATTTCATGTCTCTTTACTAAAAATACTATGTACATGAGCCTAACCATGTTATTGATTGACATATGATTCAGGTAGAAATATATCGAGACTTTCAGGTCTAGCCAATGTGAATATTGGACAAAAAAGTCAAAATGCTCTGAAATCGAGTTATAGAGATGGTAAAAATCCAATGGACTTGCTACAAGCCTGAAGATGCTACTCAGGAGCATGAAGATTCCATGCGGGTGGAGTACCCACACTTTTTTGAATGACTTTTGATATTTTGATCTCTGTTTTGTATATGCACTAAGGACTGTGCCAAAATAAGTGGGTGGGGATGTAACACCCCGGGTTTTGAGCCCCGTATTAAATATTGTATTTTGTTAATGCATGAAAGGCCAGAGTGCCCAAACAATTGAAAGAGGCCAATGTTCCTAGGAAATGTAATGTGTTGATCATTATTATTAATAAATACATCACTAGCTGCTAGATGGACAAGGAAAATAGTTATAGGGGGATATGATTCCACAAGAGAGGGGGATTTAGGGGATAACTATTTATTTTGTAGTTTATTTACCCATTTTTTTTAATGGAGAATAAAAATTATATGAGCTTCTTGGGAGGAAGTCCAAGTGGTTCCTTAATTCCAAGAACTACATAAACCCACCTTTGGTCTATTTGGGGGGTTCACAGATTCATTGGTTGCTTCACTCATTCACTCACTCACTCAGTTTCTCGATATTCACAACTTTCATTCTGTTCTCACTCCATTCTCTATTTCACCCACTCGTATTTCCTCATCCATCTCTTGGATAGGGTAAGTCAAAAAAATGTTGGAGAGGATCCATGGTTATGTTGGATGTAGATATTGTTGGTGTATTCTAGCCATGAATCAAGGCTTGCATGTCTGAGATGATTTGGCCTGTGCTCATATTTTCTCACATTAGTAAGTCCTGAGAGTCCTAGGATGGAGATTTTGTACCAGCTTCACTGGATCCTTGGAAGGAGATGGACAACATAAGGGACTGCATGGCACATAAGGAGGTCCATTCTCTTGGGTTGTACAAGCTGGGTAGAAGAGAGTTGGTGTATATTGGATTGTTGTGGGTGCTGAAAATATTGTGAGAGATTGAGTGATGACTGGTTTGGGAAGCCGAGTAACACTCTGGAACCATCCTTATGGATAGATAGCCTTGGCTTGGGGGTCACATTGCTATTGATACTTGGAACAATAGTGTCTACGATTGGGTGGAATATCCTCAGTATACAACCAATTGGTGATTTGTGGCATTAAAAATAAGTGCTCCCTGTTATGGTTTTATTTTCTTGTGTATTTATTCTACTGTGTATTTATTTATCTACGAAATTACTATCAATATTTGATCCAAAAAGGATCTAGAGAAGACTAATAACAACTCAGAACTAGCAGAAGCAACTCAATAATCTTAGAATGGCTTCAGCAGGTAGAGAAAGGGGAAAACTTCAAATTTCTCAAAACTTAGTGAAATTGACATCATCACGAAGAGCGCGTCGCAATATTTGCATTGACACAAACGGATCAAAAAACAAAGTTACAGATCGAAAGATAATTGCAGTCAAATTTTGGTCAACCTAGCCTAGTCAGTAGGGGGATGAGTCAACGTCTGTACTGTTGACGCCAACATCAGTACAGATCATGTCAACATCTGTACAACATACCTGGTATTTGAAAAAGGTGACATGTGTCATGGTGAAATCAACATGATGTCATCATGGTGACGTGGTAGCACCAAAGGTTGCCATGTGTCACTCATATTTGGCATTTCTAGGTTATTTCATGGAACAGTAAAATTGTACCATGTGGTAGTCTGTACAACCACATGGTAGTCCATACAGTGACATAGAGACTAACATGGAAGGTTGAGTTAGCAACTGAGTTGGAAGACCATACTTTGACATGGAAGGGTGATTGTGCAATGGTTGGCGTGGCCCAATGGTTGGTTGCCACATGGACCAGTCATGCATTGCCACATGGAAGTGGGAAAGTGCCCAATGAAAACCCGTGAACAAAAATTCAAAATTTAAAAAAAATTTGGCAGGTCCACTAAATCTGACAGGACCTCGCCAAATCCTGCAAGCGACCAACATCTAGAAGCCTCGCCAAACTTAGTAGAACGAAAATATGTCAAATATATATATTAATCACAATGGTCAAGCCAAAAGGGTAGGTCTGGAAGATCAACCTTCAGACCTCTCCCTCTATACATGCCTTAATATATTCTCCACAACCACTAGGCCAATGGCCTCACATTGTTTACAATGTCAGTTTCTTTATTTAAAACATGAATCTTCCCAGTGATGGAAGGAGGGTGCCCATGCGTATAGACATACATGGTTTTTGAGACACATTATTCAACATTTATTGCAGGTTGCAAGGCACAAAAATTGAGACAAATTTTGTCTTGGGCCTGGGAGTTCTAGAGTCAGATCGAAGCATGGGAGTTCCAGAGTCAGAGTGGTGTTGTTTGTTTTCTGATCTAATAAAAATGTTTGCAGCTTGATTTCATAATGAGGTATACTTATGTATTTTTTCAAATTCTTTTGTTGAGTTAATAAGATGGTCTACCCATTTGAGAGTAGGACCTGGAGACGTAGTCTTCCAGGGACAAACTCCGTTATCAAGTTTTTTTTGTTCCAATTTGATGCTTATGTCTCTTCATTATTGAGATTTTCCTTCTTTAATGCACTTTAATTTATACTCATTTAATGCAATTCTTTATAAGTCACTCAATGAAAATATCCTAGATCATGTTGGTATCAAAGAAGTCATATTTGAATTGAATTGTTGAGTGTGAATGCTTACTAGGGCCAAGCCTAAACATGGTGAAGGAAATCTTAAGACTTTCAATCCCAAAGTTGGTCGTGCATCTCGAAGGAAGAAAATGGTAGAAGAGGACAAGCATGATGAACAAGAGAAAAAATTTCATATGGTATTTTATCTCATGTCAGAAATGGTAGAACAAATGTATGGAGACTACAAGAAGAGGATGAAGAAGAAAGGGTAGAAAAAGAAAGCACTTGCTAATGATGATTCTTTGGTAAATCAAGGGGCTGGAGGATATCCTCCTGAGATTCCATCTTCACCATCAAGTTCTATTTCTTCTTCCTCTAATCATTCTCGTCATTCTCATCATTGATCCAGATGGATATTGGTGGCCACCCACCATTTCCAACTAGCTCAAGACAGTTTTCTGACAATTTTGGCAATTTACTATTTTTAGCAGTTTTAACTTCTGGGGCCATTTTGAGGACCTAAATGAAGGTTTTCTAGGATTGAGATCCTTAATGATAGACAAAGGCATATTGAGCCCCCAAAATGAATCCCCTCGATGATACCTTTCCAATGGTCTATCAGACACCTAAAACAAAGATGGTATGCAAAAGTTACGACCTCGGGAAGTTGATGTACTAACTTACCCAAACGGGGCCCACATGACTTTTGGCGCTTCATCTCCTAGGGTTAGGTTTTTGGATGTCTATGGTTTTTGGAATTCTTGTTTATTGTAAAAATTCCTTTAGAGTCTCATTGTAATCTTCTTCTTGCGAATGAGTGCAGTCGTCACATCTCTTCTCAGAGATAAGCTGCCACCAGTCCAACAAGCTTGTTTCCACTGCATTTTACAGTTTTAGCTCATTTCATTATTGAATAGAAAACCAGTTTTACTATATCTCTATTATTTTGTGCTAAGAATCTTTTAATAATTTGTATTCATTTCGTTCTTCTTATAAAATCCGGATCAATCATTCTATCCATAAAGCCTCTTTTAAGAAACCATTATTAAAGTTTGATGTAAAATTGTCTTTACCTATGTTTAATGCAGATGCTAATATTGAAAAGCTAGATAATTGGATCCGACATGTTGAAGTATATTTTCATGTTCAACATATTGATGAAGAGGAAGTTAAAGTGCAACTGGATTCTCTTTGGTTGGAAGGCACCGTTCTCATATGGTGGAAGAGAAAACTTCAGGACATAATTAAGTGTGGTAATATTCTTTCCTCATGGTCAGAATTTAAATTAGTGATAAGGAAGTAATTTTATACATCGGGTTATTTACATAAAGCAATGATGGAATGGAAAACTTTAAGGCAAAGTAAAGGTCAAATTGTACAAAGTTTCACAAAAGAATTTAGGAAGAAAGCTCTTGCATTAAACATTCCTTTGGATTCTTATGAAACTTTAGTGAAGTATATCGGTGCACTTCACAGTTATATTCGTCATACTTTTCTCTTGTTTAACCCCACTAGACTTGATGAAGTTTGTGTGCAAGCCACTGATTTTGAGAACATGGGAAAGCATGTTCAAGAAGATCCCACAAAGAAACATTCCAATCTCCCACATAAGCCATTTTTGAAGTCTAAAAGGAAAGACAAGAAGAATGCCACAGTGACGAGAGAAGGAGGAATCCATCTTGCACTCATTTTAATAAAAATGTTCATGATGATGAACATTATTGGAAACTATATCCACAGAAGAGACTGAAATAGTTCGGTGGAAAAGGGAAGACAAAAACCATTTCTACAGTGCAACAAGATCTTGGTTCTGATTTGGGAGGCGAAGGAAATATCATAGAGGTTGGAGTACAAGGTAAAGATTCCCTTCATGATAGTTCAAATTCCAATAATGAATATCATGATGATGAACGAAAGAGGAATGAATTATTTCATATAAGGGTTGTATGTAAACACACTAAGATAGATACATTATTTGATCTGGGTTCCCAAGTAAACTTGATATCTAAAGTGCTTGCCAAAAATATGGGTCTTGAAACGAAACCACATCCAAAGCCTTATCCTCTTGGTTGGGTATGTGATAAACAAAACTTAATGTCACCAAACAATGTATAGTCATATTTTCTATTGCTTCAAAATTGATTGATGAAGTGGATTTGGATGTTGTATCACTTGATATATGTGGCATAGTGTTGGGGAGTCCTTATATTTATGATAGAAAATCAGTATTTTTTCTTCATGAGAACAAATACCACCTCACTAAGGGGAGAGTGGAATATATTTTTAAAACTCACAACATGAGGGTAAACACAACACTTGTTAGTGCAGGACAAATGAAGAGACTCATAAACACTAATAAGAGGTATGTACTCATGGTCGTAAGAGAGAAGTATTTCGGAACATCTGACACTTTCCAAGGATGTGATCGTTCTCATAAGAAAGAATTAATTGATATTGTTTCTAAGTATGATGATATTTTTCAGGAACCAGATGGATTACCTCCTAAGAGGGAAATCCATCATGAGATACATCTTCAATAGGATTCTCCTCTTCCTATTGTGGGCATGTACAGGATGTTAGTTGTAGAGATGACAGAGATCAAGAATAAGATACAAGGCTTATTGGATCAAGGGATCATCAAGTCCAATTCATCTCCTTGTGGTTCTCTAATCGTTATGGTGCCAAAGAAAGATGACACATGGATAATGTGTGTCGATTATCGGGCCTTAAATAAAAACACGGTGAAAAATCAATACCCTCTTCCTCGTATAAATGATTTACTTGATCAATTAAAGAATGTTTTTTATTTCACTAAGTTGGATTTGCGCAATGGATACCATCAAATAAGGGTTGCAGAATAGGATGCATGGAAGACTGCCTTTGAAACCAAACAAGGATTGTTTAAGTGGTTATTTATGTCATTTGGGATTTGTAATGCTCCTGAAACCTTCATGCATGTGATGAATGATGTATTCAGGCCTTTCCTAGATGATTTTGTTATTGTATATTTAGATGACATTATTATTTTTAGTGGGACTTGGGATGAACATATGAGGCATGTAAAGCAAGTATTGGATACTTTGCAAAGGGAAATGTTGTATGTAAAATTGTCAAAATGTGAATTTGGAAAGACTACACTTGTGTACTTAGGTGATATTGTAGGAGGAGGACAAGTAAAAATTGATCCTTCCAAGATTGATGTAATTGTAAATTGGCTTGAGCCAAAAATTGTAACCGAGATCCAAAGCTTGTTAGGTGCAGTCCAATATTGGAGGAGATTCATTTAAAACTTATCCTTTATAGAAGATCCTTTGTATGCCTTAACAAGTGTGAAGAACACTTTTCAGTGGAGAGGAAAGCAACAACAAGATTTCGACACTTTGATGGAAAATATTAGTACCACACCGCTATTAGCACTGCCAAATCTTCAACAAACCTATGAGATCAAGACATATGCCAACAGATACACCATGGGTTTAGTATTGATGCAATATCGTCAGCCTATTTTTTACCACTTTGAAACTTTTAACCAAGTTGTTGTTAACTATCCTACATATGATAAAGAGTTGTATGCATTAGTTCAAAGCGTAAAGAAATGGAAAAACTACTTGTTAGGGAAGGAAACAATCGTACACACAGATCACCAACCCTTACCATATCTCCAAGCACAAACCAAACTTTAACAATCTCTACACTACATATGGATGGGTTTTCTACAATAATTTCATTTGGTAATCAAGTACAAAAGGGGTACAAGTAATAAGGTAGTTGATATCCTTTCTAGACCTCCTATTTTTGCTTCTATTATTTTGAAGAATACTTCTTTATCTCATGATATCTATGTGGAACAATATGCCACTGATGAAGATTTTAAAGAAGTATATGAGAAGCTAACCCATGGTACAAAGGTAGAGAGCTATTGTCTGCAGAGAAAACTTCTCTACCATCTTGGAAAGATATGTATTCCTACAAGTGAACGAGTCCATGTACTACAAGAAGCTTACACTTCTCTTGTGTCTCGGCATTTTCGGGTAGGAAAAACTATGAATCATTTTCATAGGTTTTTTTACTGGTCGCAAATGAAATAAATTGTAAATAAATATCTAAAGGGGTGTGTGATGTGTTCTACTTGTAAGCCCACTAATAGAAAATTGGGGCTATACTCACCACTACCTATTCCATACCATCCATAGGAAATTATCTCCATGGATTTTGTAGGGGGTGTACCAATGTCAAAAGGGGGTCATGACTATTTGTATGTTGTAGTGGCTAGGTTCAACAATATGTGTATCGTAATGCCATGTAAAAATAACATCACTGCTAAGTAGACTGCTAATATCTTCTTTTAGTATGTTTGGGTTCACATTGGGTTACCCACATCCATTATCTTGGATCCAGATACTCAATTCCTTGGGGATTTTTGGGCAAGCTTCTGGAGAATGATGGACATCAAATTGAAGAGGAGATGACACAGATCCCCCTTCACTCCTAGAGGGATGCTCGACCTCCTAGTCAAGGATGTTCAATACACTGATTCGAATCATCTCTTCGAGCCTCTGATAGACCATGGATTTAATTCACACACGCCCTCTTTAGTTACCCACGTAGGTTCGAATCACCTGCACACCCTTTTTCTGGCACTTCTGGTAACTCTAAATGACAAGTGCTAGATCCTCTACTAGGATACTCTTCCTTATTACCATAGGCTATAACCTCTAGATTTCCCCCTTCGTGACTTTGGGCTTCGACAATTTTGAGTGCAGCTGAATATTTTTTCCCCGAACATCGGACCGAAGAAATCACCTAGACAATATCTACGCCTCACACTTCTATGACAACCAACGAATGTAATTCACTTCAATACTTCATCTTTGGGAGTTCTGAGTCCTCCAAACACCCTTTTACCCTCAATGATTTGTACCCGAAGCTATGGATCGAGCGCCACATTCTCATATCGATCAATGGTCAAGATTCATCCCTTGTTCACACTTAAAGTGAATTTTAGTCAATGATCCTATGCTCCTCTTTATTCTGGAGTGTCAATCCTCCTGAGTGACAGGTCTTCTGCCATGCATCCTATTGCAATGGGTGAATCAAATGAACTCTGGTGCTCTGACCTTTGGGAGCTCTTGTGCCTTCACACTTCACTTCTTCCAGAGTGACTATTCTCCAGAGTGAATCTTCGCTCTCCATGTGTCCCTCCATTTATCAATGAATCTTGTTGATTGTGGCCTTTGAGACTTTCAACCTTCAGGAAATTACTCTTTGATTTCTCCAAAGTGTCCTATCACCGGAGTGATAGATCTGATACCACATGTTGCAACAATGAATGGCTAGGATTAACTTCTTACCTCCGGAGCTTTGGACGACTTTTGGTCAATGGCTCTGCTTCCTCCTCATAATTTCCTCCAGAGTGCACACTTCTATATTCCATGATATGATGATGTGTGTCCTTCTCAGATTGACGAGAAAAATTGACTCTGACAATTCAGCCTTCAAGATTTTTGGCTTCACCACTCTCGCATTCCTCCAAAGCACTCTTCTCCTAGAGTACATGAATCTCTGCCACGTGTCCTTATTGTATACAGCGGTCCAAATATATTCATCCTTCATGAATTTGGAAGAAATCACTCGTTTCTCATCACAAATCTCTTAGATATTTATCTCCCAGACTCTCTGATCTACTGACATGTATCCTCTTTGATACTGATGGCCTCGATTTACTTCGTAGCTTTGGGACTTCGACAATCCCTCTCCTTGAACATCCAAACCTCTTAATACATGAAGTGCCGAAGAACTTTGAATACTATTCTCCATGAAACTCTCCCATATCTCACGGTCTGGAAAGATCTTGATTCCTATGAATGGATCTTGCTCGTTGATTGGGAAATTTTTAGTGGGCTCCTCCCTATTGAAGAATTTTCGTCCACTATCTATTTTAAGCTTGTTCCTCGTAAAAAAATTTAAAATTCTCGAAATGTTTCTTCGATACTTACTCCTTTAACCTCTCAATATGGTTTCTTCAACACCTTGCAACAGGTCTCTTTCAAATTAACCCCTTTTTGTGGGTGATTGTGCACTCCTTGCAATAGTTCTTACACGACTCAATTGTTCCTCCTGAAAAATATGGCATTGAGTGTGTTTCTACCTATTCACACCTTACGTGGTCCTCTGCACTCTTTGAAAACAAAGCTTCATGTTATTTCTTTTGAGCTTTTGAGTCAAAATAGACTTTGTCAACACACTCCTTGTAGACACTATGCACTCCTTGCATACGCTCGTAGAAGAGAACCAATTGAAACGTATCCATTCATACATTCAACCATGTAATTCATTAATCCCATAAGAACAAGAAATAAATAGAATACAATTAAACATAAATCCTACCATTCATTCAGATATACATAGTAACAACAATACCAAACATTTTGGATCAACGTTTCTTTGTTATATTCATTAAAATGATATGTAATGGGCTCATAGAACTGCAATAATCTTCAACAAATTCGACAATAATAACTTCAATAATTTTCAATAGCCTCATTTGGGAAACAATACACAGATTTATACAAAATGGCTGATAGAGATTTTTCCCTCCGAATACTTTAGTGATATCCTATCAAAGTAAAATCTTTCAGCTATGAATCCTTATTACAATAAATTATGGGTACAAACAGATAAGAGTGAATGCTTCATATCTTTACTACTATTAACTATATTAAAGAAAAATACAATATCCATCAATCTCACATGATGGTTCAACCTCTTATCATTTAAGAACTTCTTTAATTACAATCTTTTCAAAACACTTTTGTGACATGCCATATTTAAAATTCAAAATCACTTCAAAATGTGTGTTATGGCACTGAGTTTTCCTCCACTTGCATGTTGATTATGAAGCTCTTGCATCATACTCCTCTAGACAAAAAATCATAGACTCTTTTACATGAGCTTCCACGCTGACTTTCCATGTTTCTGAGTATCTACTTCATTTACCCAAATGGAATCTTTTATTGGGTGTCTTTTCCACTTTACCAAATACTCAAAATAAGTCTTCTTCCTTATTTTCTTACCAATCCTATGATATATGATCTCCTCCATATGTAGATTTTATGCTATAGGTATTTTGTTCTCCCACTGGATATCTTTATGATCTTCTGATCCTCTTGTGTCATTTTCCTTGTAAGGGTATAGGTCTGAAATGTTGAATATGGGTGATATACCAACATCCTATGGAAACTCTATATCATAAGCATTTTCATCAAATTTCCTTAGGACCTTGCATGGACCTATCTTTTTCAATTTAAATTTGTTATATGTTCCCCTTGGGAAGCTTTCCTTCCTAAGATGTTTTAGAACTTGATCTCCCACTTCAAATTGAATTTCTCTCCTATTTTGAACAAATCTATGTTTATATTCTTTGCTGCTATTCTGCAACTGCTCTTTGATTTGATTATGAAGCTTCTGCATTTATGCAGTAAAGTCTTCTTCTCCAATGCTTCTAAATTCATCCCGCTCCAAATATATCAATTCTGATACTCCTCTTGGATTCATTCCATATACTATCTGGAATGGACTCCTTCCTATACTCCTGTTTGGTGAGTCATTGTATGCAAAAATATGCTTGTGACAGAATCTGATCCCACTGGCTATGATGTTCAATGATAAGACTCCTCAACAAATTTCCTAAACTCTTATTTACCACCTCATTCTATCCATATGCTTGAGGGAGATATGCTAAAATGAAGGATAGTTACATCCCCAGCTTCTTCCACAATGTCCTCCAAAAATGACCAATAAATTTAGTGTCTCTATCTGAGACAATACTCTTGGGAAACCCATGAAGTCTCAAAACTTCCTTGAAAAACAGATTTTCAATGTGTGTTGCATCATTAGTTTTCTAGCACGGGATAAAGTGTGCCATATTTGAGAATCTATTAACTACAAAAAATATGGAATCACTTCCCCTTTATCTTCTTGGAAACCTCAACATGAAATCCATTCTTCTTGCATCCCAAGGCCTATATGGAATATGAAATGGTTGACATAACCCATTGTTCTGTTTCTTTCATTTTGCATACTGGAAAATATTACATATGTTTACAAATTTAGTCACTTCTTCCCTCATACCTAGCCAATAGTATGAGATGTTCAATTGTGTAAATGTCTTACCGTGGTGAAAATGTCCTGCTAGACTTCCATTATGTTTTTCCTTTAGCATATTATCTCTCATCGAGCACTTTGGTATGCATAAATAGATACCTTTAAACACAGATCCATCTTGAATCAGATACTCTGTCCACTGAATTCTGTCTTTGATAAAAGGATTTGTATATGATTCATACACCTCTTTAAAATATGGATCATCACTATACATTTCCTTAAGGTGTTTGAACCCTAAGGTTTTCACTCGAAATTCCTGCAGAATCATACATATCATGCTCAATGCATCAACAAATTTGTTAGCATTACCCAAAATATGTTTAATGACAAAACTAAAATTTTTCATAAACTCTATCCACTTATCATGTCCTTGATTTAACTTCTCTTGTCTAGTTATGAATTGTAAAGCCTGATTATCATTGTACAAAACAAATTCTTTTGGAACAAGGTAGTGCCTCCATTTCTTTAATGCTTGAATTATTGCATAAAATTATTATCATATGTGGAGTACTTCCTTTGGGTGTCATTCATATTCTCATTGAAATATGCAACAAGTCTATTATCTTGGCTCAATACTTCTCGAATTTCTACTCCACTAGCATCACATCATACTTGAAACATCTCCCCAAAATATGGAAAGACCATAATCGGTTGTTCTGTTATCTTCTCCTTTAATATCCTGAAAATTTTCTCATCTTATTCTATCCACTTAAAGGACTTGTGTCTCTTCTTCACTGTATCTAATATCGGTGCACAAGTTCCACTAAAATATCTAATGAACTTCCCATAAAAACTTTCTAATCCATAGAATCTTCTCACCTCGAACATGCTCCTTGGTGATGGCCATTCTTTGATTTCTCTCACTTTTTCTGGATACATCTTCAATTCACTTGAAGAGATTACAAAACCCCATTAAATGAGTTTTGTCTTCATAAAAGAGGATTTATTCGTATTTATCAGTAGCTTCTCCTGCTACAATCTTCTCATTACTAATGTTAAGTGCCTCAAATTCTCTTCTTTAGTTTTATTGAAGACTAATATATCATCCAAATATACAATCATAATCTTACCAATAAAATATTTTAATAACTCATTCATAAACCTCAGAAAAGTACTAGGGGCATTTGTCAAGAAAAATGGCATAACAAGCCACTCATACAACCCTTCATTCTTTTTGAAGGTTTTTTTCCACTCATCACCTTCTCTCATCCTTATGTGGTGATATCCACTTTTTAGGTCTATCCTTGAAAAATAATTTGCCCCGCTCAAACAATCCATTAAGCCATCTATCCTGGGAAAAATAAATTTTTACCAGATGGTGATTTTTTTTAAGGCTCTTGACTCTGTACACATTCTCCATCCTCCCTCTTTTTTTGAATCAACATAGTTGGTATTATGCATGGACTCAATATTTCTCTGACTAAACCCTTCTCCATCAAATCTTGGACTTGTCTCTTTACCTCCTCGTTCTCTTGAAGGGTTAATTTGTACACTTCTTTGCTAGGAATAATCACTCTTTGTATGAGGTCAATGTGATGGTTGATACTCCTGATGGGTGGAAATGAGTGAGGTAACTCATTCACTACTATGTCAACAAATTTTTCTAAAAGCTCTTGGATTTCTTCAGGAAAATCATCCATAGAAGTACTTGTAAGGATGACTCTGGGTTTCCTTACGACAAAAAATTGCATTTCTCATTCCTTCTTGAATTCACTTACTATTTCCTTCCCACTCATGATAATTATACTTGTGTTGGATTCTTCCTTCACTTTATTTTCCTCTATTGGTAGTAGCATGTGTGTTCTACCATTTTTCTCCATGGTATAAGTATTTTTCCTCCCATCATGAGTTCCATTTATTTCAAACTGTCATGGTCTCCCCAAAAAGACATGGCATACATCCATGGGAATCACATCATAGAAAATCTCATCTCTATATCCTCATATCTTAAATTCAACTAGGAATTGTTTAGTTACCATTACCTGGTGTCCTTTCTACAACCATGAGACCTTATATAGACTCAGATGTGCACTTGTATCCAACTCCAATTTCTCCACCATTTATGTGGATACCAAGTTATCAATTCTCCCACTATCAATTATCACCTTTCATACCCTATATTTGGTATTTCAAGCAGTTTTGAACAAAATGTTTCTCTGCACTGGTTTCTCCATTTCTATCTCTGGCTTCAAGAGAACCTTCTTCACCATCAAGGATCTCCCATAATCTATGCCTTCTACCTCAACATTCCTCTTCTATGCTTATAAAATGTGAGCTTCACCTCCTCCCTCTTTATTTCTCTCAGGGCATTCCCAATACATGTGTCATGTTTTTCCATAGGAATAACATTTCAGCTCTCCTCCTCTTCCTCTTCCTCTTCCTCGAGGAAAATCATTCCTTCCACCATATTGTCTCCCTCGGGAACTTTATCCTCTTTCTGAGTGACTATGTGGTTTTCTAATCTCAGTGTTGGGCTTCTATGCCTTGTCATGGAAAATTCCTTTACCTCTATTTAGACTTTTTCCTATGCTTCGATGGTAGTGTTTCCTAGCCAATTTCTCTTCTGGATTTAGTGCAATCAGATAAGAATCCTCCACTATCTTCACTATTATCATGTTGACATCATCCTAGATTTCATATCTCATGCCATTAATACACCTGGAAACCTTTTCATCATATTTTTATCTCTGTCCAACACTGATTTTCAACTTATAAAACTCCTAAGTGTACTTTTTTACTATCAATCCTATATGTCTCAGGTTCTGCAACTTCCTGAATAGATTTATCTAATAGTCTCGGGGTATGAATTTATCTTTCATCTTGGCTACCATTCTATCCTAGTTCTTGAACTTTTGTTTTCCTTTACATCTTTTTTCAACCTGTACTTCATCCCACCACAATGTTGCATGTCCCTTCAATCTGGTGACAACATGTTTTACTTTCGTCTCATCATGAAATTCTTCATAGTCAAAGTATTTTTCTATTTCCCTTATCCAATCCAACAATTCTTCAATATCTAAGTTTCCTTCATACATCGGGATTCCCATTTTTTCTCTTTCTCCCAATTTGACAACAACTTTCAACAAGCGTTCTTTTGCAACATCTTCTCCTGTAACTTCTTCAACTTACATTTCTTCACTCTCTGCATCATTGATGTATACAACATTAGGTTCTCTTCTTTGTGTTGTATCCATAAAATCTAATATTTTGTGAAGTTCTTGCATCTCCCTTTCCACGGATGGATTTTCTATAGGTCTATCCACACGTCTTTTAGGTGGCATGGTGATAAAAGTTTCATTCACATAGAGCTAAAAAGAAACCTTTGGCTCTGATACCACTTGACATAGAACCCCCTTCACTCCTCGGGGCTACTCAACCTCCCGGTCAAGGATCTTCAATACACTGAGCCGAATCATCTCTTTCGGCCTCTCCTACACCCTGGATTTAATTCAAGCATGCCTTCTTTGGTTACCCATGCAGGTTAGAATCACCCACCCACCCTTTTCTTGGCGCTTTTGGTAACTCTAAATGACGAGTGCTAGCTCCTCTACTAGTACCCTCTTCCTTATGACCATGGGCTATAACCTCCATCTTTCCCCCTTCACGAGTTTGAGATTCGACGGTTTTTACTATAGCTAACTCCTTTTTCCCCGAACTCTGGATTGATGAAATCACCCGAACAAGATCTATGGCTCATGCTTCTCTAACAACCAATAGATGTAATTCACTTCAGGACTCCAGCTTTAGGAGTTTCAAGTGTTGCAAACACCCTTTTTCCCAGAGTGATTTGTACCTGGAGCTACATATCGAGTGCCATGTCCTCACCTCAAGCAACGGTCAAGATTTTTCCCTTGTTTCCACTTATAATGACTTCCAGTCAATGATCCTCTGCTCCTCTTTCTCTTGAGTGTCAATCATCCAGAGTGACAAATATTCCACCACGCATCCATTTCCAACAAGTAGCTCAAATTAACTCTGGAGCTCCGACCTCCAAGAGTTATCATGCCTTCACACTTCACTTCTTATAGAGTTACTATTATCCTAAGTGAATCTCTGCTCTTGACGTGTCCCTCTATTTATCAACGACTCTTGTTGACTCTGGCATTCATAACTTTTGACCTTCAAGAACTTACTCTTCGATTTCTCCAAAGTGTCTTATCGCCAGAGTGATATATCTGATGCCACGTGTTCCAACAATAGACAACTAGGATTAAATTCTTACCTATGGAGCTTCAAATGACTTATGGTTAACAAATCCACTTACTTCTCAGCTTATTCTTCAAAGTGCACACTTCTGGATTCCATGATCTAGCGACTCATGTCCTTCTCATATGAATGACCATAATTGACTTCGACAATTCAGCCTTCAGAAGTTTTGGCTTCACCACTCTCTCTTTCCTCCAAAGATCTCTTCTCCCAGAGTACACGGATATACACCACATGTCCTTCCCAGATACAATGGTCCATATCTCTTCATCCTTCGCAACTTTAGAAAAAAACTCTCTTTTCTCCACGCAAATATCTTGGAGTTTTATCTCCTAGACTCTCTGATTTGATGCCTCGTATCCTACTCGATATTGACAACCTTGATTTACTTTGTATCTTCAGGACTTCGACGATCCCACTCCTTGGACAATTCCAAACCTCTGAATACACGAAGTGCCAAAGGAATTTGAAGACTATCCTCTGTGCAACTCTCCCATATCTCACGGTCTGGAAAGATCTCGATTCCTCAGAACGAATCTTGCTCTTTGATTGGTAAATTTTGAGTGGGCTCCTCCCTACTAAAGAATTTTCATCTTCTATCTCTTCTGAGATTGTTCCTCCTCAAAAATTTTAAATTTCTCTGAATGTTTCTTTGATACTTACTCCTTGTACCTCTCAAGATGGTTTCTTTGACACTTAACCAAATGTTGACCCTGTGCACCGTTTGCAACATATCTCTTTTTACTTAACCCCTTTTCATGGGTGACTATGCACTCCTTACAATAGTTCTTAACCGACTCAATTGTTTCTCCTAAACAATATGGCATTGAGTGTGTTTCTACCTATGCACACCTTGTGTGGTCCTCTTCACTCTTTCCAAACAAATCTTCACATTATCTATCCTAAGCTTCTAAGTCAAAATAGACTCTGTCAACACACTCCTTGCGGACACTATGCACTCCTTGCATAAGATTGTAGAAGAGAACCAATTGAAACTTATATAATCCTCATAGATTCATACATTCAACCACATAATGCATTCATAACATAAGAAAAATCAATAACATAGAATACAATTAAACAAAAGGCCTACTCAGCTGTAAATGTAGAGAACTTGAAACTTTTTGAACCTCCCATGATCATGGATTAGGATGAGGAAGTTTCAATACCTTTAGTTGATGATTTTTCTCCTGAGTACTTGGATGAGTTAAAGGAAGATATCATCCTCGACAGAAGGAAAAGGACTTCATGCAGGGGTGATGTAGATTATGTTCGTGTAGGATTAAATGGCACACATACAAGCAAGGAAAAGTGGATTGAGAAGGAAAAGGTGAGGGAACTATTCACTCACTTATTTGTTTATTAATGAAAGATTTTGGTTGCCAAAAAATATCTCAGTCGGAAGGCGTGATCCAAAAAGGATCCATAGAATACTAATAATAGCTTAAAACTAACAAAAACAACTTAGGGAGCTCAGAATGGCTTCAATAGATAGAGAAAGGGAAAAAATTAAAAGTTCTCAAAACTCATTGAAAATGACATCATCACGAAGATCACGTCGCAAGATTTCCAACGACACAAATGGATCATCAAATAGAGTTACAGATCAAAATATATTTTTGGTCAACATTTGGTCAACCTGGCCCAGTCAACAAGGGGGATGAGTCAACATACGTACTGTTGACGCCAACATCGATACATATTATGTTACCATTTGTACAACATACATGGCATGTGCATAAGGTGACACATGTCATGTTTACGTCAGCATGATTTCAACATGGTGAAGTGGCAACACCAAGGGCTACCACGTGTCACTCATATTTGACATTTCTAGGTCATTTCATGGACTAGTAAAATTGCACCACATGGCAGTCTGTACAGTGATGTGGCAGATGACATGGAAGGAAGAGTTGCCAAACTGTACGCTGATATGGCAGGGTGATTATACAATGGTTTACGTGGCCCAATGGTTGGATTCCATGTGGTCCAGTCATGGGATGCCATGTGGCAGTCGGAAAATACCCAATGACAACCCATGCATGAAAATTCAAAAATCAAAAAAATATTTTCCGGGTCTGCCAAATCTGGAAACCGACCAAC
>ML786520.1:343858-391432 GCA_009831015.1 Picea engelmannii | reverse complement strand
GCTTGACCCCGAGACCTCCCCCTCTATATACGCCTTAATATATGCTCAGAAACCACTAGGGTAACAACCTCACATTGTTTACAACATCAATTTATTTATTTAAAATATGAATCTGCCCAATGCTGGAAGGAGGGTCTGCGTGGGTACGGACTGACACAGTTTTTGAGATAAATTATTCATCATTTATTGCAGGTTACAGGGAACGAAAATTGAGATAGAGTTTCTCTTGGGCCTGAGAGTGCCAGACTCAGATTGAAGCATGGAGATAATCATTTTTGGGAAATTCAATGCCGTGAATTTAGTGGTGTTATTTTTTTTTTCTGATATGAGAAAAACTTATGTAGCTTGATTTCAGAATGAGGTATACTTATGTATTTTGCCAAATTAGTTTGCGGAGTTAATAAAAAGGCCTACCCATTTGAGAGAAGGACCCAGAGATGTAGTCCACCAGGGACAAACTCCATTATCATTTTTTTTGTGTTCAAAATTGATGCTTATGTTTCTTCATTATTTATCTTTTCCTTCTTTAATGGTGCACTTTAATTTATGCTTATTTAATGCAATTCTTTATAAGTCACTCGATGAAAAGATCCTGGATCAATATTATGCATGCTTGTTAGTTATTTTTGTGCATGACATATGTTTCATTTATTTATTTTATAGAATGAATCATGATCTATGCATGCAAATAGTTCATGCATCTTTATTAATTAAAAGTTAGATTAGAAGTTGAAATAATTCCATAGAGTGGGGTTGAAGTCGCGTAGCCCGACCTATTGGTGGTTGGGTATGTTATAGTGAAATCCGGTTTGTTTATGCACCAATCCTCAAAAGGATTCCTATCCTTAATAAGTATATGATGGGATATGTTAAGTTCCTCATCCCAAATCTTGTGAGGAAGCTCCTTTGCATCTAGCATGAAATTAGGCATCTCTTTGAGAGATCTACTTTTCCTCTCAACAACCTCATTTTTTTGTGGAGTATATGGTACTGTGCATTGTAGTTGTATCCTAGCCTCAATACA
Organism: Picea engelmannii; assembly: GCA_009831015.1. Taxonomy (NCBI): domain Eukaryota; kingdom Viridiplantae; phylum Streptophyta; class Pinopsida; order Pinales; family Pinaceae; genus Picea; species Picea engelmannii. The sequence goes on along the minus strand of ML786520.1, from coordinate 390,408 downwards.
AATATTTTGAACATATTTATTTATGTACTCCCCCCCATTATATTTATGAAGGTATTTGATATTTCCCCTTGATTCAATCTCAATAAGTGCTTTGAACTCTTTGAGATTCTCAAAGAACACAGACTTCTTCCTTAGAAAACATACCCAAGTATAACATGAGCAATCATCCAAAAATGTAAACATGTAACTTTCCTTTCTTATGGATGGATACTGGAATGGATGCATGAGATCACTGTGAATCTGATCTAATGAAGAGGAGGCCATGTAAGCCTTCCCCTTCTCTAACTTCTCTCGAGGGTTCTTTCCAAAGACACATCCTTCACAAACCCATCTGGAAAAGTGGATATCAAGAAATCCATTGACCATCGGTTTGTTTCTAAGTTCTTGCATGTACCTGATGTTCAAGTGACCAAACCTCTATTTACATAATATACTACTGTCATCAACATGTGTAAGTAGTATAAAGGAATTAGGTTCAATAAAATTAGAAAAAATGTATAACCCAGATTGACGACTTACCTCCCTGACAAAAAACTTGGAGTTGTATTGCATGTCGAATATGGACACAGATTCTAGTGTGAAGTCCACCTTTTTCCTTGAGCCTCAGTGTGTATTCTGATACATTGAGAGCATATTCATGGAAAATTGAGGAACATGAAGAACATTCTCAAAAATTCCATGATATAGTTCTACTCTCCCTTTTTTGGTTCCCTCGATTGGTGAGTCATCCCCAATTAGGATAGGAGGTACATTGCATACATTCAAAGAAGATAAGATATCCTTTGTGGTATCCATATGGTGGGATGTGCCTGAATTCATGATCCAGGAATCATGTGAAGAGTGAACAACAACTAATGGATGATGATTACCTTTTGGAGAATGATCTTTTGGCTTCTTCTTGGCACTGTAGATGTTAACCTTGTAAAATATTTTACTGCAAACATATTTTCAATAAGAGAACAAAAAATATACAATGGAAAATACATACATTTCACATATATTTTTCCGTTCGAAACCCAAACTAGGAAAACCAACATATTCTATATTCATTCATTGTGATACATTGTTTACAATACAATATACATATAGGAGCCAACGATATCCAAAACCCTAAACCAATGGCCTGGATTAGTCAAAAACCCTAATTCCTTAACCATAAATATAAAACTATTGGAAAAAAACATGTGCCGAAAAGCCTCCCAACAATGGACATGAAAATCGAGGCGACACGAAAAAACGAGATAAAAATGTAACATGTTTCCCAAAACCAGAAAACATTCTCAGGGGAACTTCCTATGATCCCCTGTGCATGTGGACTATCTCCCCTCAAACCACCCTACGTGCCTAGAAAAACGTAGAAAGCACTAGAGCTAGTCGTGCAAAGAATCTAACGCATACCCAACATTCTCCCACTTGTTTTTTTCTTTGCATAAAGGGGGTTATAGGGTTACATAGTCAACAATCCAAGGAACAAATGCCTATGGATACTCTACACCAAGATAAATTCTCAATGATCATAGATTTTTTTAATGAATATGTAACATTATTCAAAGTGTTCACCTTCATCAGCAACACCTTCTTTTCTTCAACCATTTCTCTCACAAAGTGATATTGAATATCAATATCCTTTGTCTTTGAATGATAAGTTGGGTTATTCACTAGAAAACATGCACTCTGACTGTCACAATATATCCTTACATCTTGTTGTACCAACCTAATACCTGAACATGCCCACACAGGTGTAGACGGATTGGCAAGTGTCGTGTAAATGGAAGGAAATTTGTAAAATGAAGTATCATGTTCGATTCTCACCCAGATTTACTCGTGCGCCATTCTTGCGGGCTGGGTGGTTGCACCTAGTGTTATAGTGGTATCTGATGGGGATTGACCCCATGTCACGCGAGTACAAGAACTGCCAGTTGTCGATTCCCCCAGTACAAAAAAAAACAAAAAAAAAAACTAATACCTAAACACAATCTTTTTAACCATATTGCTTCCTTACTTGCATGAGTGGCTTCCATGTATTCAACTTTTGTAGTTGAAAGTGCCACTACAACCTATCTTTTTCTCATCCAGTTGATTTCTCCCCCAAACAAGTTAAACACATACCCTCTTGTAGATCTCCTACAATCCAAATCTCTAGCCTAGTCTACATCACCAAATCCATGTATGTCCAACACTCTGTCCAATCCCAGTATTCCTTGGTAGCACAATCTATAGCTATCCATGCCACACAAATACTTGAAAACCATTTTTATTGTTGTTGAATGCTCTTTTCCTGGTTTTGACATATACCTACTAAAAAATGCCACTACATGTGCAATGTATGGTCTAGTATAGACCATTTCATACATCAAATTGATAACTGCACTCACATATGGAACATAAGGCATGTCCTCCTCCTCTTCATGTGTCTTGGGACACTGATATGAACATAAATTTACACCCACAGGAATAGGGACCTTGAACGATTTACATTCCTGCATATTAAACCTCTGCAATATTGTCTTGACATATTTTCTCTGATTTAACCAAAGTTTCCTCTTTTTTTATATCTTTTAATTTCCATGCCCAAAATGAATTTTGAAGCATCGATATCCTTCATGTCAAATTTAGAGGATTAGGCGTGCCCAGGCCTGCAGTTTGCACGGGAAGCACCCGAGCGTAACATGAGATAATCCTGTTTTTTAGCAGCAAGTCAAGCGAGCGGGCGAATGTTTGCCATCGACGGCCGAGATCCATCCATAGAAGCGGATCGACGGCCATTGGGTTTTCGGGGCTGACCAGTTGCCCGGGGTTTAGCAAGGGGAATCACCATGGGTCAAAATGAATCTGGACCATCCAATCTCATTGGGACAGGTGGTAGCCTCTCGGCATATCAGGGTTTCGGGAAATAGGGAGCCCTTAGTTCATTTCACTCGGAAGTACCGATCAGTGAAACGATGAAAGCGCCTTTGGTGCTAAGCCCACAGTCTCAGCCCTAGGTCATATCAAGCGAGCCTGCAAACGAGGGTGGCTCCCTTCTAAAATGTCAAACGCCCCCTTGACTGTTCATCCTAAGGACGCGTGTCGAAAGATCTGGCCGCGTCGGCGTTTCGACAGTTGGGAGTTCATGGGGTGAGAGTTTCATGTTGTTCAAAATTGTGAAACCCTGAACCCCAATAGCGCCTAGGATCTGGCCCGTGGTTCTGGCGCCTGGTCGTAAGAGAACAGGCCTAGAGGAGGGGTGCTTATGTTTGTCATTTAGCTGCTTGGGCCCTGAAGCATTGAGCTAAACCTCAGAAGGAAGGCAGTGTGATGCTCCAGATGTCGATTCGAAGTGAGCTAAATCCCAGTACCTATTGGAGATTAATGAAGAAATAGGGGGTGGTTCAAGCCTCACCTCGCTCATTTATTGCAGAGTATGGAGGTCCCAGCCGAAAGTCTTCCTGAGAGGGTCCCCTGTACCATTTCTCCTGAAGGAAGCCACGCCGAGTCTTCAACTCGCCAGAAGAACCTGCACACGCCAAGTCAACATTCAAAGGGTTCAACTACCTCTGGTGCTGGCTGTGCCGAATTAAGGTAGCGTATGACAGAGAAATACAGGCCAGATTTGATTGAGGCGACGCCATCCATTGAAAGTTTTGGGATGCCTCTGCTGGGAGAAAGGAAGGGAATGGTATATGTAGGCATTTTTTCCATTTTGTAAAGGATGGATGGTAGAGCAGATCTCCCAACTGTAAAGTTTTAACTAATATTCTAGTTTGCAGGTTATGTATCTGTATCTGAGATTTCGTGTTTTATGACAGACAATTTTTCTTACTCCGTCTAATTTCGTCTCATGCTAAGAGAGTTCGTGATTGACTGATTCACGCGAGTTATTGTAGTTATGTTATGATAAATTATTGTTGCATTATTGCATTCTCTGGCTTTGCATTTGAATGTAAGATGATATTGCATTTGGACGTTTTCTTCCTCAGCCTGTTAGAAACCCGATGTTAATAACAGACCTCTGCGTTCCTCTTATATAAGTCTTCCACCTGTTCACCCTTTACTACAACTCACTGTATGAAGTTTATATAAGACCTCACTCACCTATGCATGCATGTCCTAGTTTTGGAGTTGGAATGATATTGTTTTGAGTTGGCTTCTATTCAGTCATCCCATCTATAAACCATCGTGACATAAAAACTGATGGGCGTCGGGCTCTGCTCCTGCTAGCAATCCAGGAGTGACTTCTGTCTCCAACATTTATGGCGTCGTTGCCGGGGACGAAGTTGAATATTTTCCCTAGGATTGACGACAATGATTAACTGATTTTGAAGGTGCATCAGATATCAGAATTATCAAGATTGTTGTGGTGCACCTGGCGACTCCATTGTGAGGACTCCGCTGGGGAGAACCTGCTCTATTAATTGTGGCTTTCAGTGGTAGACACATGTGGTCTCATCCACAGCTGCCTCTAGCTACACCTAAAACTGATCCAGAGGTGGTTCTTAGAAAAGGAAAGGCCCCTGAAGAAGAAGCTTCCACTGCCGAAACAAGTAATCCGCCATCTCCTTCTGTAAGAACTCTGTTTTCTCCTCCTCATTTTCTTAATAGACCTCCTTCAGAAGTTTCCCGTTTCCTGAATTTTGGGAGTGTTCCTACTGAGTTTTCCCCTCCTGATCTGGGATTCGAGGGAGAAATCCTTGTCACTCCCCTTTCCTCTGAGGCTGTACCTTGGCGTAGACCCAAGACCACAAAAGATTTCCCCACTCCTGCACAAGGAGGAGCACCTGCTGACTTGATCTCGTTAGCTTTCTCCTTAAATCCTCTCTTGTTTCCCACTCCCATTAAGAACTCATCCCTAGTATCCATGTTCCGAGTTCCTTCTCCTCCGAGTTCCCCTTTGCATAATATACATATGGCTAGAACAAATCCCCCTATGACCGTAATGAATTCCATCATAGCCGCTAGGTATGCTCCTCTTGTATTACCACATCTTCTCAATGCCCTCCCACCAGATGGATACCTAAAGCAGCTTCCCAAGTCTACAGGCGAGGGGGACATAGATGTTGAAGAACACCTAGCAGCCTTTTATACTTTCACAGATTATAATGTTATCATGCACGCAGATGTATGGATGAGGATTTTTGTCCATAGTCTCCAAGGAGAGGCTAGAAAATGGTTCAAGGCCCTGCCTCCTGGATCTATTGATGGGATCGAAGCTTTAGATAGTACCTTTTTGAGACAGTGGGGAGATAAAAAATATTTCATGTATTACATGACAGATTTTGGGTCGTTGAAGAGAAAGGAAGGAGAGTCCATCTCCGACTTCTCCGAGAGATTTAATAAAATGTACAACAAAATACCTGCTGAGATAAAACCCTCTGAAGCCTATGCAAAGATCACTTGCTTCAATGCTTTTGATCCTGATTTCTGCCTACTGCTAAGGGAGAGAAGAGCTACTATGCTAGCCCACATGCAGGATGCGGCCATGGAGGTAGAATTTAACATATTGGCTGTCAACCGACTCAGGAACACAGGTGATAGAAATACGTCCAAGAACAGGCTTGAAGCTTCTTCATCCAGTTCATCTCCCCTGCCCCATCAGACAAATGAGACAGCTAGAGAACTAAAATCACTTTCTGCCAGGATGGAAAGGTGGGAATTAGAGGGGAAGCCCATGTACATAAATCCCCAGAACACTGATAATAGAGGTTTCAGATGACCTACTAACAATATGCCTCGGGTTTTCCCGAGGGAACAAAAGGGAAAAGACAAAGAATATGAAAGGGTTTAAAGACCCCTCCAAAACAACCTAGTTGATCATGAGGAAAGAGAGGAGATAGACGATTTTGGCCCTGAAATTCACTGTATTAAAGAGACTCCCCCTTTTCCCCATTTGACGCAGTCTGCATATGAAGAATCCCTAATGAGTGCTCAAATTCATGAGTTGGGGAAAGAACAAAGGGCCGATCACACTTCTAGCAAATATAATCTCAGGTCGAGAAGGAAAGAAGGAGACTTTGACAACCTAGACCAGCCCCTCATAACAGAAAGACCTACTAGATCTGCAGTAGCCTCTTCTAAAGATAAAAGAGCTCAGAGCACTTTGCCAGCAGTCAAAGAACCTAACACCGAGGTAAGGGAAGATCCTAAGCCCATTCCATCCTTTAATTTTGAAAATGAAATTGAGAAAGACATTTTGAGATTAAAAGATAATCTAAGTAGTGAGGCTGAAACAACATCATCTTCTAAAAAGAAAATAGAAATTCTCACTAGGCCCCCTCAAGCTAAAAATCAACAAGAAACATTAGACTTGGAAATTTTGCAGAAAGATTTCCAGAAATTATCCAATCAGGTTGTTGAATTTAAAATATCTTTTGAGGAGGCATCTACAAGTAAAGGAGGTTTCAAACCACCTTTTAGAAAACCTTTTCCTCCAAACCGGCCAAACCCAACCACAAAAGGTCTAAATTTCAAAATTTTACAGTATGCTTTGTAAAAAATATTGGAAGCACATGACAATTTTGTTTCTGATCCCCCTGAAAGTAATGATGATACAACTGAGGAAGAGACACCTGAAGAGGAAGACTCCTCTCCTCCCATTTTTGGGCACTTGTCGAACAACATATTTCAAGCAAACATTGAAACTCTCCACCCCTATAACACTAGAAGCAAAACACAAAACAAGCCCTCACCTAAAACTAGTAAAAATGTGGTTCAAAACAACCAAAGAAAACTTAAATAAGACAAAACCTAGAGGCCTCAGTTTTAGTGTATGATTTAATTGAATATCTAAAAATATTAAGGGCAAATATTTCAGTTTTTGAATTGCTGAAATTTCTACTTATCTTGCATAAAATCCTCCAAAGCATTACTGAAAATAGTAAGAAAAATGATGTTATCAACAAGAAATCAACAAAAATTGACTTAAACAAAGATAAACATGTCCCAAGTAAAAATTCATCCGAAAATCAGGATAAAAGGGACACATCAGAAAAAACTGTAGGAAACTTAGATAAAACTCTTTCAGGTACAACAATAAAAAATCAGCAAAATTCTATTGTTTCTGCACAAAAAAATGTGCCTCCTTTTTTATTAACTTTTGAATTTTTTAATAGGAATGTACACAATTGTATTGTTGAATCTGACGCATCATCAAATGTGATGGCTCTGTCTGTATGCCAAAAAATTAACGCTAAAGTAAAACCTTTTGATTTAAAGATCATCCAATTAGATTGAACTAATGTTAAAGTTATTGGTGAACTCAAAAATGTGTTGATTATATTATCGTCCAATCCCAAGGTTCATCAAGTAATCAATATTATTTTTTGACATTCCTGAAGTTTATGGTTTGTTTTTTAGTAGAGATTGGTCAGAACAGTTGCACGAATATTTTGCTACAAACTGGTCTCATTTATGGCTTCCAGAAAATGGACAGCCCAACAAGATCATAATAAATAGATAATGTTACCTCAAGTACACTGTGACATATCTGAATGACCGAAATGAGCCTTTTGTTACTACTGCAAATTCTATTTAAACGGCAGGGAACGAATACTTTTTTCGGTAATTTCATGACTGGAATTTCGTCTATCACTAACCAAGAACATCAATCTGAAGTAACAGCCTGTACTCAGGCACCATCTTTTCCAGGTATGCCAAATATTGCTAATGACGCACAAATCTGGTCCTTTTACTTTGATGGATCTAAATCCCTGGAAGGGGTGGGTATTGGTTGTGTTCTCATCGATCCCATAGGTAACAAAACATTTATTTCCCAACGATTGGAGTTTGAATGTACTAACAACACAATAGATTCCAAAGAACTTCTGCAAGGACTAAGGAAGGCATTGTACATGAACATGCAAAATTTGGTAGTATTTGGTAATTCAGAAATCATAGTCAAACAATTAATAAATCCAATGCATTGTTTGTCACCGCATCTAAATAATTACCAAACCAAAGTATGGGGTTTAATGCACAAATTTATAGCATTCAATATTAATTCCATTCCTAGGATCAGTAATTCAAAAGTTGATTTACTAGCCAATGTTGCTTCTAAATTGTTGCCTGTCAAAGGTCTTTCTCCTAATGCGTTCACGGTTGAATTGTTATTTAGGCCATTGATTCTTGACAACATCACAAACTGGCGATTATTTTATGAGGATCAACAAATCATCAATTTTCTGCACATGGAATACACCTTCCAGGATGCAGTTATCGATGAAATCACTCATGACGAAAATCTTCGAGACTTCACCATAATATCTAATCCTCGATCTGTAGAATCATCGTTCGAGTTGGTAAACTTTGTTCCCAAATCTGTTGTTATATTAGAAAATTGTTATGACCTACATGACAAGTTTAGATGGGTAGTAAATTGGAAGATGAACAGTTCCTCTTTCCTGTATGAAACTGTCAATTTAGGAACGCAAAATCATCCTCAAAATATCAATTTGGGATGAGGGTTATCTGAATAGGAAAAATCAACTTTTATAAATCTATTCAAATAATTTAAAGATGTATTTGCGTGGACGTACGACGATCTAAAAACTTTCGACCCAAACATCATACAACACGTAATTCCTATGAAACCCCAAACTCAGCCTTTCCAACAAAAATTGAGGAAAATGCATCCTAAATTGCAACCTATCGTAAAAAAAGAACTAAATAAATTACTTACTGCAAAGATAATTTTTCTTGTTAGGCATACTCAATGGGTATCTAACTTAGTCCCTATAAGGAATAAGAGTGGAGAAATTTGATTTTGTGTCGATTTTCTAAATTTAAATCGAGCATCTGATAAAGACAACTACCTGATCCCTCCAATGGAACAAATTCTGCAACGAGTGTTTGGTTTTGGAAAAATGTCTTTATTATATGGGTTCTCATGACATAACCAGGTCCTTATGTCCCCTTCAAACCAACTTAAAACCACTTTTCGTACCCCATTGTGCACTTACGCCTATAGAAAAATGACTTTTGGACTGATAAATGTTGGTGCCACTTTTTAGAGAGCAATAGACATTGATTTTCATGGCCTCATCAACCATTCAGTGGTGGTCTATCTTCGCGATGTTACTTTCTTTTCCAAAAACAAGAAAAATCACTTGTTTCACCTTAGGGATGTGTTAGAACGATGTTGCAAGTTTGACATTTCACTCAATCCTAAAAAATTGGTCTTTGCAGTAGAACAAGGTAAATTGCTTGGGTTTATATTTTCTAAATATGGAATGATAATTGATCTCAAAAGAACCCAAGATATTGCCAACCTTCCCTCACCTTCTTCCAAGAAGGCCATGCAATCCTTTTTAGGAAAAATTAATTTTGTCAGACGATTTGTTCTGATATTTTCGGAGATGGTCAGAACTCTACAAAATATAATAAAGAAGGATGTCCAATACAAATAGGGACCACAAGAGATTCAATCTTTCAATTCGATCAGAAAATCCATAATCGAGGCACCTTCCCTAATGAGACCTAATTTTTCCCAAGATTTTACATTATATACTTTTGCATCTAACAGATATTATGTCGATGTACTCACACAGAAAAATGCAGAAAGCAATGAGATACCCATGTGATTTATGAGCTCTGCCTTTAAAGGGACAAAACTAAATTATCCTGCGGTAGATCAGTAGGCATATGTTGTTTTAAAGATGTGAAACATTTCAGATCATACTTGTTGAAATCCGAGACAAAAATTGCTATTCCTTACCCTGTTGTGAGAAATTTGTTAGTACATAAAGAGCTGGGAGAAAAAAGGGCCAATTAGATGACATCACTTTAGAAATATGACCTTGAAATAGTACCTGGTGAAATCGTTAGAGGTCAAGGCCTTTGTAAATTGGTGGTTGATTCAGTTGAGAAATTAGAAATTCAAATGAATACATCAACTATAAATCAACATATTGAAAAACAAATCAGTTGTACACAAACTGTGCCCAATTCCTGGTATGAGAATATCAAATTTTATTTACTGCATGGATCTGCTCCTTGCAATATTGATCCCAAAAATAGAATATCACCTAGGCTTAAATCTGGATCTTTCCAATTAATCAATGATATATTATTTCGAAAGAACTTTGACAATGTTTTTTTGGGTTGTTTAGAAAAAGGGGAGTTCAAAAAAATGTTGGTTGAACTTCATTCCAGTGATGTCGGTGGTCATTTTGGTGGAGATACCACTGACCAAAATGTTCTAAGGGATGGATACTATTGGACTACGTTGTTTAAGGATGCCCATACACTGTCCCGCAAGTGTATAATCTGTCAAAAGGATGTAGGACGGGTTAAAAATGAATCTTTTCCTTTGCAACATGTTAAGGTAGATGCACCTTTTTAGCAACGGGGCCTAGACATTATAGGACCAATCAATCCCCCTTCCTCGCAACATCGCAAGTACATTCTCATGATAACAAAATATCTTACAAGATGGTCTGAAGCTTTACCATTAAAAGTGGTCAATACAAATTAGGTAGTGTCATTTTTGAACTCCCATATTATCACTCGATTCATAATTCCTGAATGTCTGGTTTTTTACAATGCTTCTTATTTTTCTTCCCTAGATATGAATTTTTTCACTCTAGAAAAAGTGATTAAACTGAAGAATTCTGCTAGCTATTACCCTCAAGGGAATGGTCTAGCCGAGTCAACAAATAAGAATCTGGTCAAGATCATAAAAAGGACAGTTTCAGAAAACCACAAGAATTGGCACAATGCATTGTACAAAGCACTTTGGGTTGATAGGGTAACTCCAAAAGAATCCATTGGTAATTCTCCTTTCTTCCTCATTTACGGAAGAGAATCCATTCTCCCCCCACATGTCCTACTTCCTTCTCTGCAATTATCACATAAAGTTCAAGAAGATGAATGTCTTCCTCTAGAAAACTGGATAAATTCTTTATTAAAATTAGAAGAGGTAAGAACACAAGAAAAACATAAACTCAATTAGCACCAAAAAATTGTGAAGAGTTTGTTTGATACAAGCTCATCCTCTAAAAGGAATTTTAATGTAGGGGATTTGGTCCTCAAATGGGAGAAAGTACATGAGAGTAAATGAGAACATACCAAGTTCCAAAACCTATGGTTGTGGCCATTTGTAATTTATGAAAAATTGGGTCCCAACTCTTTTCGTCTGCATAACTTGGAGGGACAACCAGACACTTTCCCAGTGAATGGCCAAGATCACAAGAGATATTTATCTTGATGAATTCAGATCCACCCTTTTGTAAATATTTTTAATTTTCTTTTCTGTTTTTGTTTTTGGTTCTTTTCATTTTGTTTGATTTTTTATTTGTTTTCTAGATGATTATTTATGGATCACCATTCCTTATTGAAGGGAATCAGATTTTTTTTTCATTAGCAATAGTTGATAATAGTCAAGCACCTTAACAGTAAGTTCTAATCTCAAATCACGCGGAAGTAAGTTTTTGTCTAGTTATTGTTTATAGTTTCTCATTAAAATCATAGACAAACATGATTATCCTTAAAAAAAAAACTTCTTCTAACGTCGTCCTTGTTTTAATGAGAACAACTCAATGTGCTTCCCCATCCTAGAGATGATTTATTAACTGAAATATAATTGTCAAAATTATGATGAAAGTCATCAGAGCAGAAAATTAATTCTTAAATGATCAATTTCAGACTATGAGATCTTTAGTATCACCTTGCTCTCTTAATATCATGAAGGTTTTGGAAATTTATAAACAAATTTTAGAGAGTTAGAAGGACAATAATGTCTGGGAATTGTGTGTAAACCCATCAGGACAATGAATAGGTTTTTTGGTAGTGCATAAATGCAGACATGATACCAAGACAACTTCCCAGGGGTATTGAACATGACTATTGCCAATGAAGTAATGTTAGGTTTCAAATATCCTCATTTATGTTTTTCTTTAAATTGATAAAGTGTCAGGATGCTTTTATCATAAATGGATGACTCTTGGATGGGATAGAAGTAATAGAGTGGGTTAAATGACATCCATTCTGAGGATATGGATGCATGCTAGAAGAAGTGGCCATGTCAATGGTATTGGATTATCTGTATAAACATCGCTACCCCTGTGGTCAACACAAGATACCAGATTACAATTTTTGTACAGAAATTCATCCAATACTATGATTGTGTTATTTTTTCTGAGTTATTATCAAACTGTTTGATCTGTATTTAACTGCTTCTAAAATTTGTTACTAAGTCATATGTTTCCTTGATATGAAGTCTTGGTAATGCATAGAAAATTGTTTCACCCAGCGTGTCGCCATTGTTGGCAGCCAACAACTCTTGTCAAAATTTATCATGAAAAATGTCATCGCCAAGGGATCAATTTTTCTGTAGCTGCCTCCTTCTCCTTACAAATTTTTTTGTCTTTTGTATTTGAGGAGATTCATTGGCCTAGCCAAGTATAAGAGATTTGTTTTTAATCTATCTTTTTTTTTGTTTAATTTCATGACTGAAAGCATGAAATTATAAAAAACAATTGGCTTGAGTAATCATCGTACAATTTGTGATTTCTTTGTTTCTTTTGAAAAAGGGATTACACCTAAAGGGAATCTACTTTTTTATATAAACTTAAAATCTTGTAAGCCTATCTTTTTAATTAATTCATCCATTATCATAAAACTTGATCCATACACTTGGGGAGATATGACTTATATCGATTTTATTTTTGATTATGTGATTTTTAAATTTGATATATGCATGATTGCGCATAAACTTCGGTTAAATTTGAAATACGAATCTTTCTCTTATGAGTCGTATCACGATCTTATCACCCTGGTACAGGACTGATGTACTTACATCCCACATCATCCTTTTGTCCTGCATAAATCAGACTCCTTTGGAGGAGGTAAGTAGTGGCTTTTGAGTTTAGTATTCATTTCACATAATGGTTTATTATCTTGCACGTCCTTTGGTTCTTACCCACTAAAAGCTCAAATTGTTAGTTTTGGTAACCTCCGGAGCCCTTAGGTATCGTGCTTCTCTCGATTTTGCAGACCTCTTACTCTTGTTTGTGTGTTGGAGAAAAAAACCTATGTCTCACTGCCCTTGTTGTGCCTATGTGATAGTACCCATGGATCCTGTGGTAAGAATTGAACCCGATGGTTCACAAGCCCTCCTCGCGCATGACGATGTCGTAGCTGATATTGTGGCACAGGGCTAGGAAATTTTCATCATATGGTTTGAGGGTTATAATGTCGTTGTGGCCCATCATATCACTCATTATTTTTATGGTTTCAAAGCTAATATTGGGGATATGCAACTCGATGTGACCGAGGATTCCATAGCACAACCTACAGGATTATCCTAGAAGGGAGAACGATGGTTCAAAAATGCCAAACTTGATTGTGTGCCCTGGAATTTTCTCATGGTATCTAAGAAATTGAGATACCTTCCAAAAGTTACATCAATTACTCTCTTCAAACCCCAATGGCACAACCTTCTTCTAATACTTAAACAATTCATAAATTGCAAAGGTAGATATGGCTTGGTTTTCTTGTACCACGCTTGTTTGCTGATGATTTTTCTAGGTTTCAAGTTAAATATGCCTTTCTATCTATTTATGAGTCTACAAAAAATGTCTAAGATTTATCAGAGATAGAATTTTAACCCACTATTAAGTCGTTTCCAGCATGGACTGATTTGAATCCTTGTATTTTTGCATCTATCCAAGACTAGGGATACTTGGGAAGATTTCTTGTTTAGAAATAATTTCACCCTACTTGGGAATGTAGTAGAATCGCCTCTCCACCTCTAAAAAAACCCCATCCCCTATATATTGAACCATGCTATCAAAAACATATGTCTTGATCCACAAGAATACCATGCGACCATAGATCGAACCTATGTTGCTATTCAGAACCCATTGGGCAAAAATCCACGATGTGATTCCATGCCTAGGAAATCGTTAGAGGAGGTTTTAGATGTGTTAAATGATAGGGCTTCTTTTGTTCCTACTGTCGAGCCTATTCGGGTTGTCCCAAACGAATCGGTTATCAAGAAAAATCACAGACATAAGGAACATAGTAATTCAGATTTAAATTTCTCAAACAAGAGACCAGGCAGGATTTTATCCAAAAGTTTAAGAAATCACCAGCGATATCATCTGAGATCGATCCTAGTGATCGAGGTCGACGATCACTTATTCTAGGATGAGATCGATGAATTTCTTGGCCAAGAATATGTAGATAGCCAATTTCTAGGAAATGATGTCAATATTGATGCTATACAATATGATTTTGATTCTAATGTCCCATTGTTCCTAAATAATCAAGAAGGCTTCTCTGCGACAAAAGCACCCTCTGTGAAATAGACTCTACCTCTACCTACCATAGAACCAGTTCACTATGAGAACTATCTTGATTGGGTTGAGAGATACTACAGAGATATCCCCTATCTCCAAGCATGGTTAAACCAACTAGTTGCAAAAAACTCCTTGCTCAAGAGGGAAAATGAAGAATTAAAATCAAGCGTTCAATCGAATGCTGACAGGGAAAAAAAAGGGTTAAACGGTATGGTAATGTGATTATCAAGAACTCAACGAATTTCAACAATATAATTAATTCAGACTTATCAGATGCTTCTTTCTCTAATCTCTAAAATGGTAAAAAGTTGTTTTGATTCTTTTGATTTAATTATGTTGGAAAAATAAAATAGATAGATTTATTTTTTATTTTGTTTTTAATTTAAGACTAGCTACAGAATTGTGCTATTTTGTAGCGATTCTATTTGAAAGTATTAGTTTGTATTGGTATCTAAACTTTGATTTCGTTTTATCATTTTTAGGAAAACAACAGTTTTGATGTTATTTTCAAGGAGAAGGAATCATGGATCAATGCACTCCATAGCTTAGTAATTTCTCATTTTTAATAAAACAATGTCATTTATGTAATTATTTTTGATGAACGGACTCGTACATGAGTGTTCCTTTGTTATTAATTTTTGTAAAGCCAACTTATTTTCAGGGATCATCATCTATCTTGTATGATAAGAGGTTAATTATCCAAGACATGTTTAAATAGATGTTGTTGTCTAGTGTTAAAGAGAACTTTTTCTGGACTACAGTATGGACAGATAATTTTTCAAAGTGATATTGGAAAGCAATTGTCCATTGGATTTAGACCTATGTGAATTGTGCAATGCTTGTTTCATTGTATTCTCCTATTACTTATATGTTATGAGATTTTATTATTGTTGATTTATCTTTAGTCTTGCCTTCATAAGATATCTCATATCGTTAAATATTTAAATGTTTTCCATGATCTCTTGGTTCAGTTTGTACTTGTGATCAATCAACTATTTAGTCATTTTTGAATCTACTTCTGATATCAAATAGTTGATAATATCAATGCAGATGATCAAGATTTATTTCGTCCTCAACTATTGGTTAACTTGAGATCATAGGAAATATAGTTATGTATCTTTCTATTGTTATAAATTCACTCCAAAAATATCAAGCACTTCTTTGAATTTATTCTGGAAGTACTAGGATTGTTCTGTCATAGGTTTCCCTTAAATGCAGGACAGGCAGGAGCTTAAACAACAAAAATATATAAAATCAGTTTTGTTGATTAACGAGAGGTTAGTATGTGTGTTATTTATTTAAATCATTTATGAATGAATAATAATTGTGTTATCTAGACGTTAATTATCTTTGTCTATTTTCATCAAATCATTATGATTATATTCATTCACTATTCAATAGTTTGATAGTTTTGATCATTAAAATAAATTTTTCTTTCGCTTAGTTGGTTTAAGAAACATCACCTCAAACAACCGCTTTTGTAAATCTTTGTTTAAACTTTGCAAACTATATATCATCATTGTATATTAACACTTTTTTTGTACATTTGTAATTAATGTATTGATTGTTAGAGTTATAGCTTTAGATTAGTTTATTTCCTTTCATTGTTTTAGGACCCTAGTTGGCTAACAGAGCCATTAAACCCGTTAGGTTAGATCATACGAAACAACTTGGGTTAATCAGACAACCCCAAACTGGATATAACCTTCCAGTTTATGATATGTAATAAACATCCGTCAACAAGCTCCTAATCAACAACATCATAGGTAAAATAAATACCAACTACTCATCATGGAAATCATCAAAGATGCATTCAACGCGTCAAAAAAGGATAGCATCACATAAATATAAATAATGTAGCAGTTTAGCACATCATAATCATCTTGAAAAATTTACAAAAACATTTAGTTAGATAACGAATATAAAATGACTACCCGCCCAACCTACCCTACAAGGTTAAGACCTCCGGGACACACAAGAAATGCTCAAGCCTACATTCCAATTGATTTTAACCATTTAAGGTCTCAGGGCTGGTGACTATTCTGAGGATCAAGGATGTTCCTACATCCCACTAACACAATTGTAACGTTCCTCCTCGTTACGATGACAAACCTCTTATAACAAGTGCAATTTTTATTTTTTGTGTGTGTGCGTGTGTATAAGGGTAACAAGACATTATACTCTACATCGCCACATGATGACGAATCATGACACATGAAACTATAATATCAACATAAAGATCTAAGATGCACATCAACATCTGCGAGTAAAGAACAACAATCAACCGAAAAAATAATAAGACTGACTACCTGCCCCTCCTACCCTGCAATGGTTAGGACCTCCAAGACACATAAGCAACGCTCAAGCCAAGGTTCCCATCGATTTTAACCATTTAAGATCTCAGGGCTGGGGACTGTTTTGAGGAACATGGAGGTGTCTAGATCTCGCCCGAAGCAAGCAGACCCAACAATTAAATGTTTACAACCAGGTACAACAATAATTAATGAACATCCACGTCCTCTACGAAAACCACAAGTCAGAAGGACTCCGACAAAAGTCAACAAAAATTAAGACAAGGCATTATCTACGACTCAATTTGGCATTAGTTACTGATCAATTACTCCAATTTAAATTCCATTAGTTGATGAGTTACCAACCCAACCTTAAAAATAATGTACATTTAATTAATTGCAAAATCCCCACTTACTAAATCATAATAATTAATTGTACTTAGTTTCAAGGACCTTACATTTTATATGTTGTCAACAACAATAAAATTACAATAATGTTACAATAAATTAACCATATCATTACATTTCATATTACAATAACATTGCAAATAAACTAACATTGATCTTACATTTCCTATGTTATCAAACACTAACATTGCACTTTATTTATATTGCAAGAACCTTACATTTACATATTCAAAAACAATATATTCAATGACCTTAAATAACATTGCAAATAAAATAACGACGAGCTTACATTTCATATGTTATCAACCACTAACATTGCATTTATTTATATTGCAAGAACATTTCATTTACATAATTCAAAACAATATATTATAATTACTTGTTTGATAAACAAATATTCAATGACATTCCCTTACGTATTACAGTAACCCTATCATCGTATCAAGACATTTGCACCTTACTAACCCAATTGATGTCATCATTAACAATAAAATCCAGCTGCGGTGAGTGCATGCCATACCAAAAGGGAACTGATGCGTGCATGCCAGAAATCACACCTCAATTGCCAGCCGTCAATGGAAGCTATTAGAGACCAGAATCAATCGTCAATTTCTAAATTGGCAACTGACAGAATCCGAGAATCAATTCGAAAAATTCCAATTTAATCCAAATCGCATCTTACCAACCTTTAACATTGATAAGGCATTAATTAAATGAAGTGGAAATTTACTGCCAACAGTTAGTAGGGTTGGGTTGTCAAAGGTTAAAGGAAATTACTGTCATCTGTGGCAACAAGGTTTACTGAAATAAAAGGTAAATTTATGTCCTTTCCAGTTTAGAAGGTGCAGTCAGTAATTCGGCACGCTCTCAAGATAGGGTACACTCTCTATGCAGGGAAGGGTGGAAGGGTTCGCTCAGAAATTCGGGTGGCTATAGGATTGTGTTTATACACTGGTTACCTAAATGGCAGAGGTAGGCACCATCCCGTGCAACAAGGGTTAAGTAAGGCATTGAGTACCAAAACGAAAAGATAGAACAAAAATCAAAATCCAACTTACAAAACGGAAGTGCCAGAATGAATTTGCCAGCACAAAATTTCAGAAATGAGTTCTCAGAATTAATCTTACAAAAATGAATTGCCAGAAATGAAGTGTCAGCACGAAATTGCTAGATCGAAATCTCAAATAGTCTTACAAAAATAAAAATGCCAGAACGCCCATTACAGAATGAATTCAAATTTATAAATTTTTATTTCTATTTAATTAACAACAGTATTATCTATCCATCTCTTATAGAACGATATAAATTTTTATTTCTATTTAATTAACAACGTTATTATCTATCTATCTATTATAGAACGGTATAAATTTTTATTCTTATTTAATTAGTAGTGGATTATCTATCTATCTATTACAGAACGATATAAATTTTTATTTCTATTTAATTAATAGCGGTATTATCTATCTATCTATTACAGAACGGTATAAATTTTTATTCCTATTTAATTAACAACGGACTATCTATCTATCTATTACAGAACGATTCACCATTACAGTACGAATTCGATTTTTTTTATCAAAATGGAATAGGAAGTACATATATATATATATATATATATATATATATATATATATATATATATATATATATATATATATATATATATATATATATATTATCTATTTCAAATCAACAACTCGGGGAAAAACTGCCAGCAATACAAAGGAGATGGGTTCCGGAAATGCTATACCAAACAAAACAAAAACCCTGTTTGGGAATCTTGCATCGCAAACAATGCTAGTAATATGACCTTGGGATAGCAAAACATTTCTTGGGAATTAATGAAAAGAAATTCCTTTTTGCAACAAACAAAAGCTCGTTGATGTGAGAATGAGGTCAGTACTGTGTATAAAACAAAATGGGTGAGGAATGAACATGGAACTTGGATCTAGTGGTGTTTTGAGCTTTAATAAGAATTTCACTTTTCTTCTGTTTGGTGAAGTGTTTGAAGAAAATATCTACATGGCGATCAATGAGCTGCACCAACGATGAGTGAACCTCGTCACAGCTCTTTTACAAGGAGTAACTGATGAGATTTCAATTCTAGAGTGTATATCTGTTTTCAATTCTAGAGTGCAGATCATCTAACAAGTACGATTAGGAGTAGATCTTACCACAATAGTCGAGTGGCATCAAAAGGTACAGCAAAAAGCTTCAATGAATTTTAACAACTAGTAATCATTGAACAACCAAAAGTTTCAACATTCATTACCTAAGGTTTATCATTGCAATCGTTGAAGGAATTTAGGAGTTTCGACAAGAGTTATATAATTTAAACCATCAGTTTACTTTTCCCATCACAAGCATATTTAAGCATAAGTTCCTAATTCATTCTACTCTACAAAATAAATGAGCGTACCTTTGCCTTATCGCCCGCCTCGATGATGTCCACGCACTCCATACCGCTCCCACTCGCCGACCGTCGAGACCTCACCGGTACCTCCCAGCCAACACTAGGGGTACTCTACTTTCCCCTTAGCCCCTTGAGCCACAAATGGGCCACACACTATCCAGATGGTACGTCTAGCTCCCAGCTCACCTCACAAGGACGAGCTACCACTCCTCTCCGAGCTAGGAAATCCCAACTCCCACAAGTAAATCAGTCAAGTCACTAATCAGGTAGCGTAACATTATGCTAACAGTCGATCCCCTTTCTTCCTTCTCCTCCCTCTCTTTTATAGAATTTTAGAACTTCCATTCTTTCCCTAAATCTCATTAAATTTTAAGTTTTAATAAAAATCTTCTAAAAATTGTCCTTCGTACAAGTGTCATCCATCCCCCACTTTCCTCCAATAATTATTTTCTTTAATTTATTTATTTTCTCATTTACCTCACCCACCTAGAGTTACTCCTAAATTTACTCCTAGGTGTCCCTAGATTCCCTTACAGGTTTTAAAAGCTTTCCCCAAAAGGAAATTGCTAAATCAGTTCAAAATTAGAAGTTTCTTTAAATGCCTATTCTTTCCTGAGTTGGTTTCTTTCTTTTTTCCATGAGTTCCCCTCTTTCCCCCTTTAGGTTACCTCCTTTCCCTAATTTACTATTTTTTACATTTCCTTCATTCCTTTTTTTATTTGAGCTAGAAAAGATAGTTGTGCAATTTATCCTCTTTTTACTTTTATTATTAATTTAGTAGCTTTTGAAATTATCAAAAGTTAAAATAAATTAATTTCTTCTTGACATTTTATATCCATTGATTTTAATTAAATTCTTACTCTCTTCATTTTACACCAAAATTTTTATGAAGACCAAAACTATTACTTAAGTGGTTTTTAGTTTAAATTTTATTATTTTATTTTTATATGGTATATTTTCTTAATTGTAGACAAAATTTTACCCCTAGAGAAGTTTTAGACATAGAACTTAGATTTTGAACTAGGAGACATTTAATTAGGGAAGTTGTTTTAAAATTTCTTAATGTGTTGTCTGTCTTAGGGACATCTAGGTTCCTCCCTCTATCATCATCAATGCGACTTGCCCTTCAGGACGCACTAGGTGCTCCAAGGGTGCCACTTGCCTCATCTGTTCCTTTGTGCGATGTGCCCTTCAAGATGCACTACGTGCTCCAAGGGTGACACTCACTTCTTGACTGATTGGTAGACATCAATAACCCCTGGAGTCAACACTCCGTCAGGTGAACTTGTGGGAGACTAAGGGACTCTAAGAAATAAGGCCCCCGCCTTATTGAACAACCCTTAGAATCATCATGAGCGACTGTCGCAGTCTGCCCTCACGACATTGTGGGTCCTCTCAAACTAGGTAATTGTTAGCCTACAGTTCGAGCCACAACGGGAGTGCTAGTAGGTTGTGGCAGGGCTACTGTCCACACCTCTCCCTCAAAATCTCTGGTAGTCGTGTGTGACCCCTTTATTCCATATGTGAGTCTGGTTGTCAAGTTATCGTTATCCTGCATCATCAAAAAATCATGTTAGAACATGTCCACATCATATCATCATCTCAAATGTACTAACATCACAGTACATCAATCAAACCCAAATAGCACACTCCCTGACTCAATCTAGAGTCCAAGGGGTTCCATTGATTCCTCTACATCCTGAAGGTCTGAAACCCTGCACACTTAGAAAAACCAATTCACTAGCACCTGTCTATGTAAATGTAGTAAAACAACATGTCATCTACCCATGACACATCATAATCAAAGAAAAATGTTTTAATATCATAATAATCCGGATCACTTGTGAACAAGTGTCCTCAAAGAATAAGTTCACTCAGTGCATCAGAGAGGGATGTTACATACACCCCCTCTTGGTCTAAACTTCGTCCCAAAGTTTCACAGTATAAATGAAAAAAATAAAGTGTATCACAGTGTCATATGTCTAACTATCAAACAAAAATGGAAACTGTTGGCACATATCATATGCGTCCTTCCAGGTCGTCGAGTGCGGACTATAATTGTCCCACTGGACCTTGACCTGATCTACTGTTCGACATCGCAGCTGTCGAATGAGATGATCCAAGATGTGGACCAACTCAGCCATGATCGCTCCATCATCCAATACCTGCAAGGAAATCATGTCAATAACATGTGTAGGATCACTAATATAATGTCTCAAAATAGATACATGAAAAACATCGTGCATACACCTCAAAGAATCAGGCAAGGCTAGTCGATAGGCCATGGGCCCCTTTCTCTCCACAATCTCAAAAGGTCCCACGAACCTAGGAGATAATTTATCTCCCTTCCCAAACTTAATCGTACTCTTATGCGGTTTAACCCACAAGAAGACTCGATTGTTGACCTCGTAACTACGATCGACACGACGTGCATCGACATAACTCTTCTATCAATCATGCGCTTCTTTAATCCTTTGTCTTATGGTTTTCATTTTCTCTTCCATTTCTTGGATTACTTCTGGTCCCACCAGGACCCTATCCTCAAGCCAATCCCAACTCAAGGGCGTCCAACACAGTCGCCTGCAAAGAAACTTGAAAGGCACCATTTTAATGGTGCTCTGGTAACTATTGTTGTAAGCGAACTCTACTAGAGGCAAGAATTCTTCCCAACGCTTTTGTTGGTCCATCACGTACATGTGAAACATGTCCTCCAAGGTTTGGTTCATTCGTTCGGTCTATCCTTCAGTCTTCGGATGATACACAGTACCAAAGTTAAGTTGGGTTCCCAAGGCCTCTTGGAAACTCATCCAAAATCATCCTGTAAACACCGATCCTCAATCAGATATAATCCTCTTAGGCACACCATGCAGCCTCACAATCTCATTGATGAAAACTCTAGCTATCTCAGGTGCCTGATACGTCGTATGCACAGAAATAAAGTGAGCACTCTTTGTCAGAGTGTCTACTACTATGAAAATCGAGTCATGTCTCCTTGCCGTCAGTGGCAATCCAACAATAAAATCCATCGAAATAACCTCCCATTTCCATTCCGGAATAGCATGTGGTTGTAGTAATCATGTTGGGTGTCTATGTTCAACCTTTACCTACTGACACTCTAGACATCTGGCCACATAGTTGACTATGTCGGCCTTCATTCCCTTTCATAAGAATAAGGGTTTAAGGTCTTCCCTCATCTTCGTGACTCCCAGATGAGCCATGTAAACTGCTCTATGAGCCTCGCTCGGGATCAACATCCTCAACTCATCGTTTGGAGGCATGTAAGTCTAACCTTTAAACCTCAATAAACCATCACCATCAAATGAAAATCCCTCATATCATGGTACCATCATTGTGTTTTGTCCGATAAAACCCTCAACCTCTTTGTACTATTCATCGTCACACTGTAAAGTTAGAATCTTTTCACGTAGATTTGTTTGAAGAGAAAACACCGAAAATATGTGTGGCCTGTGACTCAAAGCATCCATCTCTCGATTCATTGTTCCCTTTATGTAAGCAATCTCAAAGTCGTACTCGCTAAGAAATTTCAACCAACGTCGTTCTCGCGTGTTTAGGTCGCTTTGCGTAAAAATGTGTTGTAGTCCACAATGATCAGTCTTTAGTTCAAATTTTCATCCAACAAGGTAGTGTCTCCAAACCTTCAAGGCATATATGATGGCTAATAACTCCAAATCATGCGTCGCATAGTTCTCCTCATGCCTTATCATTTTCCTCAAAATATAAGTGATCACTCATTTGTCTTGCATCAAGACTCTGCCTAAGCCTTCCTTGGATGCGTTTGTGCATACCAAAAAGTCCATGTCCATGTCAGGGACCTTTTGTATTGGTGTTGTTGTCAACAATTCTTTGAGCCTCTGAAACGCTTCCACGCATTTCTCCGTCCAAACAAACTTCCTATTTTTCTTCTGCAATTCCATGATTGGATTTGCTATCTTCGAAAATCCTTCGACGAACCGTCAATAGTATCCTGCTAAACCCATAAAGCTACGCATTTCTGTGACATTCATCAACACAGGCCATTCCATAATAGCCTCGACCTTGGTTGGATCCACGGCGATGCCTTCGTTGGAGATGACATCCCCTAAGTAGTGAATCCTCGATTGATAAAAAGAGCATTTGGACAATTTCCCATACAATTTGTGCTCTCGCAGACACTGTAGTACCGAGCACAAGTGT
Source organism: Picea engelmannii (assembly GCA_009831015.1). Classification (NCBI taxonomy): domain Eukaryota; kingdom Viridiplantae; phylum Streptophyta; class Pinopsida; order Pinales; family Pinaceae; genus Picea; species Picea engelmannii. The sequence goes on along the minus strand of ML786520.1, from coordinate 366,829 downwards.
TCATCATGCTCCTTCTTCATACGAGAGTAAATCAAAATATCGTCAATGAACACTTGGATGAACTTTTCCAAGTACTCGCAGAACACCCCGTTCATCAAACTTATAAATACCCCTGGGGTGTTTATCAGTCCAAATGGTAAAACAGTAAACTCATAATGTCCAATCCTCATCTTAAACACGGACTTAGGGACATCATCCTCCTTGATCCGTAATTGGTGATACCATGATCACAAATCAATCTTGGAGAACACTATCACACCCTTCATTTGATCGAACAGGTCATCAATTCTCGACAATGGATATTGATTCTTGATCGTAGCCTTGTTCAGTTGACGGTAGTCAATGCAAAGCCTCCATGATCCATCATTTTTCCATATGAAAATAATAGGTGCACCCCACGGTGACACACTAGGATGTATCAGTCTTAGGTCCAACAACTCCTTCAGTTACATTTTCAACTCTTATAACTTTGGGGTTGACATCTGATAAGGCGTTCTCACTATTGGTTCAATTCCCGGTTTTAGGTCTATGGTAAACTCCAACTCCCTCTCCGGTGGCATCCTAGGTAACTCTTCCGGAAACAAGTCCGCAAACTCTCTCACCACCAGAAGGTGTTCTAGACCTTCCACTAATCCCTTCTTTTTTAGCGCAAGGATTTCATAAATCTTGCACCCCTTATGCATGCTCTTCTGAAGTTGCAAGGAGGAGATGAGCCTCAGGGAAACTCCCTAGTTCTGTCCTACAATCACATGTCTTTGTCCCTCGTCATCGACCAAGCTCAACTACTTTGTCTTATAGTTGAGTATCGCGTCATGTGACTCCAACCAATCCATACCCATCATGACATCATAAGATCCTAGGATCATGATGTATAGGTTGGCCCTCGTGGAAAACTCTCCCAGGTTAAGGGCGCAACCCGTAACCTTTCCTCCAACCTTCTGTTTGGCTCCATAATCCATCTCTATGAAGCTAAAATCGTCATATTCGATTGCCTTTACCTTAAAAAAATTTAGCGCTGCACCAAAAATGAAACTCTCAGTAGCACCGGGATCTATCAAAATCCTAAGAGTCTGGTCAGCGACGGTACCTGTCGTCTCGAGAACAGTCGACTGGTGCTCTGCCTGCATTTATTCATCACTTCATGAATCTTATGGGCCTTGCCCATATCTCCCATGGTAGTGGGTCCTACTGATCCATATGCTCTGGTACTCTCCACAGGATAGTCGCGTTGGTAGTGTGGCTCCCCACATGTCCAACACCCCTTCTTCAGCCCAATAGTCCTGGTACTCGAAGTAGAAGATGACGGCCCACCGGCTTGGAACCCTGGTCTATTCTACTGAAAAGGCCTAAACTGCTTCTGCTACGGGCAGCATTGTTGTTGATGTTGTGGTCCTCGATAAGGTGTTCGTTGTTGAGCTGGTGGTTACCAGGGTGTAGTGAAAGTGGATCCCCTCTGGAAGCCACGATATCCTGACATATGTCTCACTGGTGTCTGGTGCTATTGCATTCCAGATCAAACCTACCCTGCTGGTCTCACTGGAGTCCTGGTTCTGGATGGCATCGTGCAAGGTTTGGGGCATCAAAATCCTAACCCTTCCACGTAGGTTGTCGTTAAGGTCGAACACGAACCTTTTGACCTTAAGTATTTTAGTGTTAAGGTGTGGAGTGTACCAGAGAAGCTCGATAAAACGTGTCTCATACTCAGGCACCATACGACCTCCTTGGCATAGGGCGTTGAACTCATTGAGTTGACGCTCAATGAATTCCTCTGAAAGGTACCTCTCTCGGAACCGTTCCTCGAACATTTCCCATGACACGTCTTCAATAGCCATGTTCAGCTGGGGTAGGAGCGTCTTCCAGCATAGAAGAGCGTTCCCCTTTAGTTGAAATATTGCCATGCAGACCTTCATGTTGGAGGTATAATCACGAAGTGTGAAGCACATCGCCATGTTCTCTAACCATGCCTCAGAAACTATGTCGTCTGGGGAACCAAATAACTTGGGAAATTTGACCTTCTCGAGTTCATGGTGAATGCTACCAGTAACGACCAGTGCGCATGCCGGAACCTTAGCGGGCATTGGTGGTCTAGCCTCATCTCTGTCCAAATGGTTGATCAGTGCCTTGGACATGCGCTGAAAGGATCTCCTCATTCCGACTACATCGTCAATTGTTATCTGCTCCTACCTGAGAACCTGCTCATCTCCCTGGGGGTTAGACCCCTCAGGTGTGGATGCTACTGGAGGCATCACGCCTCCTCCCCTAGCACCCCATCGTCTGCCTCCATGACATCCTCTAACCATTATTACCTGCATGCACACAATTCAACTCAATTAGCAACAGTATAATCAAATCATAACAACGAAATCCGTAGCGATCCAAAGTCACTGTTGAACCCCACTCTGATACCATATGTAATGTTCCTCCTCGTTATGACAACAAACCTCTTATAACAAGTGCATTTTTTTCTTTTTTTTTTGTGCATGTGTACAAGGGTAACAAGACATTATACTCTGTGCCACCACATGACGACGAATCATGACGCATGCAACTTCGATATCAACATAAATATCTAAGACGCACATCAACGTCTACGAGTAAAGAACAACAATCAACGGACAAAATAATAAGACTGACTGCCCGCCTATCCTACCCTATAATGGTTAGGACCTCCAAGACACATAAGAACTGCTCAAGCCCAGGTTCCCATAGATTTTAACCATTTAAGGTCTCAGGGCTGGGGACTATTTTGAGGAACATGGAGATGTCTACATCTTGCCCGACGCAAGCAGACCCAACAATTAAATGTTTACAACCAGGTACAATAATAATTAATGAACATCCCGTCCTCTAAGTAAATCACAAGTCAGAAGGACTCCGACAACAACCAACCAAAATTAAGACAAGGCATTATCTACGACTCAATTTGGCATTAGCTATTGATCGATTACTCCAATTTAAATTCCGTTAGTCGATGAGTTACCAACCCAACCTTAAAAATAATGTACATTTAATTAATTGCAAAATCCCCACTTGCTAAATCATAATAAGTAATTGTACTTAGTTTCAAGGACCTTACATTTTATATGTTGTCAATAACAATAACATTACAATAAATTAACCATATCATTACATTTCATATTACAATAACAGTGCAAATAAACTAACAATGATCTTACATTTCCTATGTTATCAAACACTAACATTGCACTTTATTTATATTGCAAGAACCTTACATTTACATATTCAAAAACAATATATTCAATGACCTTAAATAACATTGCAAATAAAATAACGACGATCTTACATTTCATATGTTATCAACCACTAACATTGCATTTATTTATATTGCAATAACATTTCATTTACATAATTCAAAACAATATATTATAATTACTTATTTCATAAGAAAATATTCAATGGCATTCCCTTACGTATTACAATAACGCTATCACCGTATAAAGAAATTTGCACCTTACTAATCCAATTGATGTCATCATTAACAATAAAAACCAGCTGTGGTGAGTGCATGCTAGACCAAAAGGGAACTAATGCACGCATGCCAGAAATCACGCCTCAATTGGCAGCTGTCAGAGACCAGAATCAATCGACAATTTCTAAATTGACAACTGACGGAATCCGAGAATCAATTCGACAAATCCTAATTTAATCCAAATCACATATTACCAGCATTTAACCTTGATAAGGCATTAATTAAATGAAGTGGAAAGTTACTGCCAACAATGTAAAAATTTTAGACCCCAACTCAGTTTCAGTCTCACTGATTTTTCATCCAAAGTTAAATGCCAAACCCAATTTCAGCATTGTTTCAGCATATGTTCCAACACTATTTCAGCATATGTTTCAGCATTGTTTCAGCATATGTTCCGCCACTGTTTTAGCATATGTTTCAACATTGTTTCAGCATATATTACAACATTGTTTCAACACTAGTTACAACATTGTTTCAGCATATACAAACTTAACAAAAAATAAACTTCAGAATTGAAACATGGGGATTCTGAACATCATTTTCAATGTAGAAATAAAATATCAGCAGTATGGAAAACTCAAAAAATATAGACACAAAGATTTTTGGTCTAACTTCGACCCTGGAAAAACCCACAAGGGGAAAACCAGTGAGAGAGTGCTTTTTATTATTTATGAGCTTCTGAGAAATTTCTTTTATAGCATATTCATCTTTAGAAATTTACACAAAATTATCTGGACATTCCTGTAGCTTTGCTCCTAGATTTATGAACCAAAAATCCATACAATTGTACGGATGTCCCAGAAATTAATGTTGTACAGACTGTCTCGAAATTTGTGCCAAAACTCTACTAAGACTGTACAAAAAACCCAACATGAACAACTCCTTGTAAACCATGTTGTACGGCCCTCAAAATTCATGCCAAACTGTATGGATTGTATGGAAATACACTCAGAAATTTATTACAGCAGTCACCTCGATTTCTGTGCCAATAAATGTTGTACGACAACCTTGGAATGCATGTCAATACTCTCAGAAATTGCAAATGTTGTCCTCCTCAATTTATGTCCACATTAAATGTTGTACGGCCTCCACAAATCCGTATGGTACGGCCTATTCTTCCTTGTTGTCTGTTGCCTTGAAATCCATACTTCTCTTTGCCTTGGGATGCATGCTCTCCTTCATCAAATGCTATCTCTTTTCTTCAGCTCGACCTCTCTCTTTCTCTCTCTTGTTCTCTCAACAAGAATGCTTGAACTACCCAAGAATGCATGCGCCCTCTTTCCCTAGTTGACCTCATGAGGGAAGGTTCTAATCTAACGGTTGATATTAGATTAGATGGGTGGTTGAGATTTGGTGTCTCTTCACTCACCCTCACTTTAGTCATAAATTCACTTTTTAATATGCATCTCACAAATTAATTTGACTAGGACCCACATTAGGCACTTTCTCCCCCTTAAGCACCTAGGGAAGAGAAACACTTGCCTTGGTACTTTATTTTTAATTAAAAATTTAACACTCCCTCATACCGAGGAAAGTGATACTCACCACTCCAAGCTTGTCCCTGAAAAATACAAACTTGCCCATGTTCAATGCCTTGGTGAGTATATCTGCAGCCTGCTCCTCAGTAGATATGTATTGTAGCTCCACAACTCCTCTTTGAACATAATCACGGATGAAGTGATATTGAATCTCGATATGATTAGACCGGTCATGAAAAACTGGATTCTCCGAGAGTTTAATGAAACTTTGATTATCATAGTAAATCACGGTAGGCCTCAACTGCACACCGAACAATCAAACCAACATCTTGCAAAGCCAAAGGGCCTCACAACTAGCCTGACTAGCTTCCATATACTCAGCCTTTGCCAAATTCCAAGCCATTGAATTCTGCTTCCAACTGAACCAAGACACAACTGCTGATCCCAATCCAAAGCAACACCTTGAAGTGCTTTTCCTGTCACTGACACATCCTTCCCAATCTGAGTCAGTATAGCCAACCAGACGAACTCCATCTCCTCTATGATAGTCCAGACCATAATCTACCGTACCACAAAGATATCTGAACACATGTTTTACTCCCACCCAGTGCACTCTCTTAGGCTCCACCATGAATTGAATGAGAGTGTTGACAACAAAACAAATATCTGGCTTGGTATTGACCAAATATATCAATGACCCGATCAACTGATGATACAAACTGGAATCCACCAACTATGACTCAAAAGCATGAAGCTTCTTCCAGTTGGTAATCATGGGAGTGGTCATGGGCCTGCTATCTCCCATCTGAAATCTTCTCAGAATGTCACACACATACTTCCCTTGTCCCAGGAATATTTGTCCAGGCTCCTGCCAAACCTCCAATCCCAAAAAGTAATGCATCAGTCCAATGTATGTTATCTCGAACTCTGAAGCAAGTCTCTCCTTGCAGCTGTTGATGATTCTCTTTGCCTCTGTAATGAAAATATCATCCACATAAAGCAGAAGAATGAGAGGATCCTCTCCAACCACAATGAAGTATAGGTTGGGATCCACCTCACTCTTCTCAAAACCCAACTGCTGCAAATAGGCATCTATCCTCGAATACCAAGCTCTGGGAGCTTGTTTCAGCCCATACAATTCCTTCTTCAGTCTACACACATGAGACTCTCTCCCATGCACCTCAAAGCCCAATGGTTGCTCAATGTATACCTCCTCTTCAATAAGACCATTCAGAAATGAGGTCTTCACGTCCATCTGGTGGATCTTCAAACCCATCGCTGCTGCAATGGAGATCACTACCTTGATCGAAGTGTATCGAGCAACCGACACAAAGGTCTCATTATAGTCGACTCCCTCAACCTGTGAAAAACCCTGAGCCACAAAGCGATATTTTTACTTCTCAATGATGCCATCCGCAACAAGCTTTAGCTTGTAGAGCCACCTGGAAGTCACCACTAACTTCCCCTCTAGTCTAGGAACAACTTCCCAGACATCGTTCTTCATGATGGAATTGTACTCTTCCATCATGGCATCTCTCCATACCTGTCTACTAGTGGCCTCCTAAAAAGTGGAAGGCTCAGACTCTCGAATATTGCTCACCATTGTGATGTAGATGCAAAACCTCTTGGGAGGTTTACTCTCCCTCACTTCCTGTCTGGGATTCCCCACTGAACCCTGTGCCTCCCTAAAAGTGTCCTGAAGCCACTTGGGCTTCCTCCTCTCTGAAGTAGTGTCCTATGGAGGGGACTCTCCTTGCTCAACCCCATTTGTTGAAGACAATGATCTTGTAGTAGACCTTGAAGTACCTAATCCTGAAACCTGTGGACCGGTAGCCTGTGAACCTGAACTCTATGGCCCTGTCACCTGTGAACCCGTAGTCACCGAAACTGGTGGCCCCGAAATCTGTGTCACTGTAGTCTTCTACAGGCTCACCTGAATCTGAGATGAATATTGCTCACCTCTCTTTGTCCCTCTAGACTTCCTAAAGGCTTTGTCCTCCTCAAATTTGACATCCCTCCTCAAGACAATCTTCCTCAAGGAAGGAAGGTAAATACGGAAAGCCTTTGAAGTCTCACTGTACCCAACAAAGATCCCTCTCTCTGCCATGGCCTCTAGCTTTGTCGTCTTCTTAGAAGGGACATATGAATATGTGATGCACCCAAAAATCTGAAAGTGCCCCACCTCAGGCTTCTTCCCAGAGAAAGCCTCCTCAGGAGTCATGCTCCCCACAGCCCTGTGAGGATTCATGTTCTGCAGATAAACTGCAGTGTAGCATGCCTCAACCCATAGAAATAATGGCAGCCCCTGATCATGTAGCATGGCTCTCGCATCCCCAACAATGGCCCTATTCTTCCTCTCAGGAACCCCATTCTGCTGTGGGTTGTAAGGAATAGTCAACTCCCTCCTAATGCCCTCTCCTGCACAGAAATCCATAAACTCTTTGGAGGTATACTCACCCCCATTGTCCGATCTTAGGACTTTAATTTTCTTCCTTGTTTGGTTCTCCACGAGAGCTTTGAACTCTTTTAACCAATTGAAGACCTGTCCTTTGGTCTTCATGAAGAAAATCTAGGACTTCTGAGAGAAGTCATCAATGAATACAACATAACATAGGGATCCAGTCAATGATGCCCAAGACATCGAGCCACATACATCTAAATGTATAAGATCAAGTATCCCTGCTTCTCTACTGTCACTGCTCAGAAAAGAAGTCTTGGTGTACTTTCCCAAGGTACACCCCTTGCACAAATCATGGTTCTTTGAACTAAAATCCGGAACTCTCATTACCATCTCCCTCAGAACTCGCAAAGCCCCATGGTGAAAATGTTCCATCCTCCTGTGCCATATCTCACATAGGTCGTTGTTGTTGCTGGTAGAATGAATCAATGATCTCATTGGTTGGAAAAAAACCTTGTACAACCTCTCATGTCTAGTACCAATCACTTTGGCCGAATTTATGCTAGACCCTCTGGGGAAAAGAAGCACCTGCCCATCACAGAACAAGACCTCATAGCACTTCTCCTCAATAGTAGAAACTGACACTAATTTCTTCTTCAAGCCTGAAACATAAAGAACCTCTGTCAAAGTCATGGGAGGCACAAAATCCCTCCGAAATGATACGGTCCCACAACCAGCCACCTTGACCTCCTGGTCATCTCCAAGCACTACCTCTGCATCTCCACACTGAGTAAGATCTGTCAAGTGCTCACGAATTGTTGTCATATGGCAAGAGGCACCACTGTCAATATACCAAGTATCGAGAGTAGTGGTCCTTGAGGATAGACACGCAATCAAGAAAAATTCCTTGTCAAACTTGGTGGAAAACTCTTCCACCTCTGCTGAAGCTGCTTTTTGTTTCTTCTTCTTGTTTGGACACTGTCCTGCATAGTTCCCAAACTTATGGCAAGAAAAGCACTTGACTTTGGTCATGTCTTTCTTCCCTTCACCCTTGGGTTTTTGTCCTCCCTTTGGACCCTTTATTAACTTCTTCTTTCTAGTGGTAGCAAGAGCCACATTCTCCTCCTCATGACCAGTAGATGAATTTCCATGTACATAACCTCTCCGGGTCTCCTCCTGAATAAGGTCATCCCAAAGACGTTCCCAGCCGGGAATCTTTTCCCTAGCAACAATTCCATCCACAAAAACAACCCATTGTTTGGAAACACCATTCAATGTTTTTCTCACAAGATCACTATCAACTATGGCTTCCCCCACAGCTCCAAGCTCACCCCTCACCTGTGTCAATATAGTAAGGTATGTGACCACATTTTCATCCTTGGTAATTTTTGTGCTCTTTAATTTTTCCCTCAAAACCATCTTTCGGTTCTCATTTGTACTCTAGTACAATTTTGTCAAAGACTCCCACATCTCATAGGCATGTGTCTTCCTCATCAAGTGAGGAATCAAATGATCCTTGATGGCATCAATAATAACTCTCTTAGCCTTGATACTCTTCTTATTATAGGTTGCAAGAAGAGTAGCATCAGTAGGTACCACAACAGGATGAGTAGTGGTATTCTCCACAATGTCCCACAACTCATTCTCTTGCAAAAGCAAGATCATCCTCTCCTTCCAAGCACCAAAATTTGTTTCCCCGTCAAGTCTGTCTTCAACCCTCAAACCAATAGCCATGACCCTCTTTCTGTTGAAAATCACAAATTCAAAAATCTGCCCTGTGAAGTGACTGTTGTCCCTACTTTCTGTCTGCGGAAATTTTTTCCTCTCTTCAACTCAGCTCTAATACCATGTAAAAATTTCAGACCCCAACCCAGTTTCAGTCTCGCTGATTTTTTAGCCAAAGTTAAATGCCAAACCCAGTTTCAACATTGTTTCAACATATGTTCCAACACTGTTTCAACATATGTTTTAGCATTGTTTCAACATATGTTCTGACACTGTTTCAACATATGTTTCATCATTGTTTCAACATATGTTACAACACTGTTTCAGCACTAGTTACAACATTGTTTCAGCATATACAAACTTAACAGAAAATAAACTTCAGAACTGAAACATGAGGATTCTGAACATCGTTTTCAACGCAAAAATAAAATATCAGCAGTATGAAAAACTTAGAAAATATAGACACAAAGATTTTTGGTCTATCTTCGACCCTGGAAAAACCCACAAGGGGAAAACCAGTGAGAGAGGGATTTTTATTATTTATGAGCTTCTCAGAAATTTCTTTTACAAAATATTCATCTTCAAAAATTTACACAAACTTATCTGGACATTCCTCTAGCTTTGCTCCTCGATTTCTGAACCAAAAATCTGTACAACTCTATGGATGTCCCAACAATTAATGTACGGACTGTCTCGAAATTCATGCCAAAACTCTGCTAATATTATATGGAAAAACCAACATGAACAACTCCTTGTAAACCATGTTGTACGGCCCTCAAAATTCGTGCCAAAATGTACGGACTGTACGGAAATACACTCAGAAATTTATTACAATAGTTACCTCAATTTTTGTGCTAATAAATGTTGTACGATAGCCTTGGAATGCATGCCAATACTCTCAGAAATTGCAGTTGTTGTCCTCCTCAATTTTTGTGCACATTAAATGTTGTACGACCTCCACAAATCTGTACGATACGACCTATTCTTCCTTGTTCTCTGCTGCCTTGAAATCCATACTTCTCTTTGCCTTGGGATGCGTTCTCTCCTTCAGCAAATGTTGTCTATTTTCTTTAGCTCGACCTCTCTCTTTCTCTCTCTTGTTCTCTCAACAAGAATGCTTGAACTACCCAAGAATGGGTGCGCCCTCTTGCCCTAGTCGACCTCATGAGGGAAGGTGATGGGTTTTTTAATCTAACGATTGAGATTAGATTAGATGGGTGGCTGAAATTTGGTGTCTCTTCACTCACCCTCACTTTAGTCATAAAGTCACTTTCTAATTTGCATCTCACAAATTAATTTGACTAGGACCCACATTAGGCACTTTCTCCCCCTTAGGAACCTAAGGAAGAGAAACACTTGCCTTGGTACTTTATTTTTAATTAAAAATTTAACAAACAATTAGTAGGGTTGGACTGTCAAAGGTTAAAGGAAATTACTGTAATGTGTGGAAACAAGGTTTACTGAAATAAAAGGTAAATATATGTCCTTTCTAGTTTAGAAGGCACAGTCAGTAATTGGGTACGCTCTCAAGAAAGGGTTCGCTCAGAAATTCGAGTGGCTATAGGATTGTGTTTATACAGTGGTTACCGAAATGGTAGTGGCAGACACCGTCTTGAGAAACAAGGGTTAGGTAAGGCATTGAGTACCAGAACAAAAAGCTATAATGAAAATCAGAATCCAACTTACAAAACGGAAGTGCCGGAATGAATTTGCCAGCACGAAATTTCAGAAACGAGTTCTCTGAATTGATATTACAAAAATGAATTGCCAGAAATGAAGTCCCAGCATGAAACTACCAGATCAAAATCTCAAATAGTCTTACAAAAATGAAAATGCTAGAATGCCCATTACAGAACGAATTCAAATTTATAAATTTTTATTTCTATTTAATTAACAACGGTATTATCTATCCATCTATTATATAATGATATAAATTTTTATTTCTATTTAATTAACAACGATATTATCTATCTATCTATTACATAACAGTATAATTTTTTATTTCTATTTAATTAACAACGGTATTATCTATCTATCTATTACAGAACGGTATAATTTTTTATTCCTATTAACAACTCGAGGCAAAACTGCCAGCAATACAAAGGAGATGGGTTCCATAAACGCTATACCAAACAAAACAGAAACCCTGTTTGGGAATCTTGCGTCGCAAACAATGCTAGTAATATGACCTTGGGATAGCAAAACATTGCTTGGGAATTAATGAAAAGAAATGTCTTTTCAAAACAAACAAAAGCCCGTTGACACGAGACTGAGGTCAATATTGTGTATAAAAACAAATGGGTGAGGAATGAACATGGAACTTGGATCTTGAGGTGTTCTGAGCTTTAATAAGCCTTTCACTTTTCTTCTGTTTGGTGAAGTGTTTGAAGAAAATATCTGCATGGCGATCAACGAGCCGCACCAGCGACGAGTGAACCTCATCACAACTCTTTTACAAGGAGTAACTAATGAGCTTTCAATTCTAGAGTGTAAATCTGTTTTCAATTCTAGAGTGCAGATCATCTAACAAGTATAATTAGGAGTAGATCTTACCACAGTCGTTGAGTGGCATTAGAAGGTACAGCGAAAAGATTCAATGAATTTTAACAATTAGCAATCGTTGAACAACCAGGAGTTTCAACATTCATTACCTAAGGTTTATTATTGCAATCGTTGAAGGAATTTAAGAGTTTCGACAAGAGTTATATAATTTAAACCATCAGTTTACTTTTCCCATCACAAGCAGATTTAAGCATAAGTTCCTAATTCATTCTTCTATACAAAATAAATGAGCGTACCTTTGCCTTATCGTCCTCCTCGATGGCGTTCGCGCACTCTGTTCCGCTCCCACTCGCCGACCGTCAAGACCTCACCGATACCTCTCAGCCAACGCTAGGGGTACTCTGCTTTCCCCTTAGCCCCCGGAGCTACAAAGGGGCCACACACTATCCAGATGGTACGTCTAGCTCCCAGTTCACCTCGCAAGGCCGCGCTACCACTCCTCTCCGAGCTGGAAAATCTCAACTCCCACAAGTAAATCAATCAAGTCACTAATCCAACAGCGCAACGTTACGCTAATAGTCGATCCCCTTTCTTCCTTCTCCTCCCTCTCTTTTATAGAATTTTAGAACTTCCATTCTTTCCCTAAATCTCATTAAATTTTAAGTTTTAATAAAAATATTCTAAAAATTCTCCTTCGTATAAGTGTCATCCATCCCCCACTTTCCTCCAATAGTTATTTTCTTTAATTTATTTATTGTCTCATTTCCCTCACCCACCTAGAGTTACTCCTAAATTTACTCCTAAGTGTCCCTAGATTTCCTTATAGGTTTTAAAATCTTTCCCTAAAAAGAAATTGCTAAATCAGTTCAAAGTTAGAAGATTCTTTAAATGCCTATTCTTTCCTAAGTTGGTTTCTTGCTTTTTACCATGAGTTCCCCTCTTTCCCTCTTTAGGTTACCTCCTTTCCCCAATTTCCTAATTTTTACATTTTCTTCATTCCTTTTTTTATTTGAGCTAGAAAAGATAGTTGTGCAATTTATTCTCTTTTTACTTTTATTATTAATTTAGTACCTTTTGAAATTATCAAAAGTTAAAATAAATTAATTTCTTCTTGACATTTTATATCCACTGATTTTAATTAAATTCTTACTCTCTTTATTTTACCCCAAAAATTCAATGAAGACCAAAACTATTACTTAAGTGGTTTTTAGTTTAAATTTTATTATTTTATTTTTATATGGTATATTTTCTTATGGGTAGACAAAATTTTACCCCTAGAGAAGTTTTAGACTTAGAACTTAGATTCTGAACTGGGCAACATTTAATTAGGGAAGTTGTTTTAAAATTTCTTAATGTGTTGTCTATCTTAGGGCCATCTAGGTTCCTCCCTCTATCATCATCAACACGATGTGCCCTTCAGGACGCACTAGGTGCTCCAAGGGTGCCACTTGTCTCATATGTTCCTTTGCACAACGTGCCCTTCAGGATGCACTATGTGCTCCAAGGGTTCCACTCTCTTCTTGACTGATTGGTAGACATCAATAACCCCTAGAGTCAACACTTTGCCAGGTGAACTTGTGGGAGACTAAGGGCTTCTAAGGAATAAGGCCTCTGCCTTATTGCATGCCCCTTAGAATCATCGTGAGTGACTGTCGTAGTCTACTCTCACGGCATCATGGGTCCTCTCGAATTAGGTAATCGTTAACTTATAGTTCGAGCCACGACGGGAGTGCTAGTAGGCTGTGGTAGGGCTGTTGTCCACACCTCTCCCTCAACCTCTCTGGTAGTCGTGTGTCACCCCTTTACTCCATATGTGAGTTTGGTCATCAAGCTATCGTCAGCCTACATTATCAAAAAATCATATCAGAACATGTCCACATAATATCATCATCTCAAATGTATTAATATCACAGTAAATTAATCAACACCAAATAGCACACTCCCTGACTCAATCCATAGTCCAAGGGGTTCCATCGATGCCTCTGCATCCTCAAGGTCCAAAACCTTGCACACTCAGAAAAATCGAGTCAATAGCACCTGTCTATGTCAATGTAGTAAAACAACATGTCATCTACCCATGACGCATCATAATCAAAGACAAATGTTTTAATATCATAATAATCCGGATCACTTGCGAGCAAGTGTCTTCAAAGAATAAGTTCGCTCAGTGTGCCAGAGCGGGATGTTACAACAATCAAGTCCCAACTAACTATTTTAAATCAACAACATGAACGATAATCAATTTCATCAATCCATCAATTCTAATTCACAATTAAACATGGTGAATGAGTAATCATTCACATAACACATCATAGACCACATTAAATCACATACGCAATAGCAATTATCAGTTATATTCATGGCACAAATCCCAATAACAGTATGCAGTCATCCATCATAATAAATTTTCATTTCGCGCAAAAAGATTAATATTTAAAACCATCATTCATGACATTAAATTCCATTTGTGCAAGACGCCCAATATCTAAACATCATACATTACATTATATTTGCAATGCGCGCAAGGAATCTAACTATGCAACTAGTCATACATCACATTATGGAATTGTGCACGAGCATTCTATTCAACTAATCCATCATTTATACATCAACAATTCAAGACGCATGAGATATCATCCTTAATTTGCAAGACACAAGAGAATAAAATTAATAAATCAATCTTATGACAACATTGTTCTAAGGGCACAAGTATAAACAACTTTATTTTTCAAGAAACACGCATGAACTAATTACTAAATTTAAGCTTAATCAAATTCAATCAATTTCCAAAATACAACATATTATTCTATCACAATTAAAATCTTCAACGATAAGGAAATGCATGAGAAGGAGGGTATCACATACAAAGTAATGAATCAAGCACATAATTGTATTCTAATCTTTAGTAGCTTAACTATTCAATTCATATTTATATTTAGGATATCTTCTAGGAAGATTATTTACAATTTCATTAAGAGCACCCAAGAAGATCCATGCCTTAAATCTAACACCACCTTTCACTATGCATCCATTTAAAAACTAATAAAAATCATTTATAAATAGAAATAATTTAAATCATTTAAAAACTAATGAAAAATAATTTATAAATAACAATCATTTAAATCATTTAAAACTAATGAAAAATAATTTATAAATAACAATCATTTAAATCATTTAAAACTAATGAAAATGATTTATAAAAAAAAAATCATTTAAATCATTTAAAAACTAATGAAAATCATTTATAAAAACTAATGGAAATCATTTATAAAAAAGATAACCATTATACAAGGTTATAAACAACAACTCACGTGTTTAAATGAAAATGACTATAGAAACCAAAGTAAAAGGGGCGATATCATTAATATTAATGTCAATTGCAAATGATGGGAATGAGGCCCAATTTTAAATTTCATTAAGAAACATTCAAGCCACGAGATCTCATATGAAATCCCAACGCCAACTCAGCACACAATACCAAACGCAAGGCGCAAGGAAGATAGCCAGGAGGGATTTCGCGCATCTGTGTCAACAGGAACTCAAGGGAGACCGAATGCATAACAACAAGAATTTCAATGGAGGTTAAACTCAGAAAGGAACTCCACGCGACGACAGATCTGACCAAGGAGGTGGTTGCGGGCGTGTAAAAATAAAGGATCCCTCCAGGCTTAGTCTCATGCAGTAATAGAGGAAATATTTTCGCACCAGTCACTACAACACTCGAGAATCAACTCAACTCAGAAGTGTCTGGCGATGGTGCGGCCATACATTTGAGTTGTCTCAAGGTGAACAAGGAACTCCCAAAATCGCATACCAGGGAGATCGCATTAACCTTCAATTGATTTGAAAGGGAGGGAAGCGTTACACACCTACCAAATTCTCATGGATCTCGATCTACGAAGGGTGCTGGAAAATAAAAGGGGTTTAAATTTTCCTTAAGTAATATAGAGTTTCGACTGGGAACCAGTGGCAGCAATAAGGGAGAATTCAAATTCTGGTAAGGACAACCACAAACGCTTTAACATTCTAAGGATTTGTTGGTAGACCGTCTAGTATGACTATGAAGCAAGGTTTGGACGAATGGAGGAGATCCATAATAAAATGCATCGGACGCATGCATCTATCAGCAACGATACAACAATTTGGAAGGAGAAGAAAGCTTTTTGGTTACAATATAATTTGCAGAAAAAAGGGGCGTACAAAAAAATATCGCTGATAATTGAGGTCAAAATCGTTGTGCAAGGAGACATAAATTGGTTGCGCATGGAGACATATAATTTTTGAGTAATGAATATGAATGCGTTGAGCGAAATGGTAAAAGCACCTAATTGAGGACTCTTCCAAACGCAGAGACAAGAAACAAGTGCGTTGGGCATGTTTTAAACGAAAAAGGGGACACATAGACTAGCGCAAACAATTGTTGAAGTACCCCACATATATATATACAAAAATCATTAAAACATTGCAACTTCAATAAAATACAATAAACTTGATACTTTTCATTTACTAGTTCAGTGAGGAATACTGTAACTGAAGATGAGGAGTCAAAGTCGTTCATCCACACTTGCGCTTCGTCCAGCTTTGAGCTTGCTAACCATAGAGACCTCACTGGTATCTCCCAGTCAATGCTAGGGGTAATCTTCTTCCCTCTTATCCCCCGGAGCCGCAAAGGGGCCACACACAAACACAACTAGAAAACTTTAACTCTCAGCTCGTCTCGCAAGGTCGAGCTACCACTCTCTTTCTCATGCTGGGTATCCCAACTCTCACAAATAAATCAGTCAAAGAAATTCCAGTAGCATAACCTTACGCATACCAGTCATGATCCATTCATCTTCTCAGTCATTACTTTTATAGAGTTTTTCTTAGTGACTACTTACCATTTTCATGTTTAATTTGTTTTATTAAAAATTAATTAGGAATTATTCCCCCCATTCACTTGTAACTCGTTCCCTTAGTTGCACCAATAAATTCACTTATTTAATTTAATTAAATTTCAAATTCCCTCACCTATCCTGAAATCGCTCCTAAAATTACTCCTAGTTGTCTCTTTATTCTCTCTATTTCATTTTTAATGACTGACGTCTTTCTAAAACTTAGTTGTGTTTAATTTAGGAAATTTTTTTAGTTAGACTAGACTAGATTACTTTTTATGCTTCCACATTCCTTTTCACATTCATTTCATTTCTTATCTTAGTTTCAATTTATCATTTCTTGCACATAATCAGTAATTAAATCTTTAGATAAAATATTTCTCCTTTTTAATTCTTAACTTGATTTATTTTTTCTACACCCCCCTTATTTAATTTATTAACTAGTTTTAGTCTTCTTACTAAAACTATATGTAAATTTGTGAAGCTCGTCAAACTCGAAATCACGAGAAGATTCCAGTCGTTGATTGAGGAGAGATGTGGACCATTAATTGTCAAAGGAGAATTTAGGCATTTCAGGGATTGAGAGAACGGAAGTGAAGTGTCTTTTGACTCCGTGATATGAGAAATCCCGATACGTGAAATGCGGATGAGATCTGGACCATTAGATCCAGAGGCGCATGGGTCGTCATATATCGCGAGCTCATAAAGAGTCAAGTTTGAGACTTGAAACTCCCGAAGCATGGAGAGAAGAAGATCCGTGATTCATTGATATGGGAGGAGACACTTGTCAATATATCTCGTACTCCAGGGAAAAGACAAAGTGGATTCTCAGATTGAGAATTGAGATCGTCGGAGTGCGAAGACCCGAAGTCTCTGAATAAGATCTGGATAGTTGGATTCGGAGTAGTTGTGGCGCAAATCTGTTAACTTTGGGTAAACTCCCGAAGTAACCCTCAATCGTTGAATCAAGAGGTACACGCATCAGTGGATCTTAAACTACAGGTGAAAGTCATTGAGAATGAGGGGTTTGAGATTTGAAATCTCAGAAGTCCAGAGCCCCAAAAGAAATCTCAATCATCGATCGAGAAGGAGCTGTTGGACCGTTGATATAGGCTAAAAGGTCAAAAAGCTAGGTGAAGGCAGGGTCATTGGTCGAAAGGACAGGAGTCCGAAGATTGATAACTCCAGAAGAGTGAGGTACAGAAGGAAGATGAGTTTTAGATTTCAAATTCCCGGAGTTCGAAACTGTGAAGAGAACCTCAACCATTAATTCACAGAGAGTTGATATGGTCCATAGATAAGAAGGGCGCATATATGAACATCGATTTGGACGTTATCATCAAGATCGTGAGATCAAAGATCCGGTGTCATTTCGAGGCCAGAAGTTGCGAGGAGTTTAAGGAATCAAAGGCGGCCCACAATTTGAACCATGGTTTCACCAAGGGGACGCATGGAGGTCATAGGAGCATTGTGGGCCGAACAATGGTTTAACTTCAGACCTCTTATGACTGTGGCCGCAATCACGTGGTCATAGCCCCAAGTCATATCAGGTGAGGGCTTAGATGAAAGGGATCTGACGCCGACATTCTGAGTTTTCACACAGAGCGAAAGGGGAAGGTCGTGGGTTGTTGTCAGACCTGCACCAAGAAGTCGAGGGGGCCTGTGTTTTAGATACAGAGGGGGAACTTTAAGTTTCCAGCGAGTCTTTTGACTCAAGAATCGAAGATCCAAGACCGGGAGGTCACGCAACCCTACAGGGGAGTAAGGGGGCTGCATCACAATCCCTCAAGACATTACCTAAATTCCCTTCTTCTACCCCCCACCTGGAGTTCAAGCAGTTCAGATAGTCGCGATGCTTACCCTTCCCAACATGGTTCTTGCCATCCCTATATGGTATCTTCACCCACCCGCGATGGTTCCTTAGCCATCTCTCCCTCCTCAGCTAGAGGGAATCTTGATGCAGATTCCAGTACAGGATCCGACAGCACCACCCTCACCCCCAACTGTTGGCACCATTGCCAATGCCAGGGGTAGACGAAAGAAGAAAGATCCCACAGCTCCACTTCCTCCCCAAGTTCAACATCCTTGCGCACTAAGCGAAAGAGAGGGACACCCCACTAATATATGTCCTACTCTTCCCGTGTTACACAATCTAATTCAACTCCCTTGAGCAACCACATCGCTCACCTCTTCACCAAGAACGTCTAGTGCTACTATTGCATCTCCCACTACAGGTAGTAAAGGTTTGCAAACCAAATTTGTTTGTGCCATCTGTTAAGAATATGGACACTATACTCATAATTTACCAGCTCTACCTCATTTTCACCAGACGCTAGCTATAGTACACCAAAAATTTCAGCAAGATCCCTCTCTTCCACCACTTTCTAGTGCTCACGTCATTGACATTCATTATGTCTCTTATTCAGTCCCCGAATGGATGAGATTCCATTGTGCTCTATGTGACTCACTTGCTCACTTTGCATACTGATGTCCTTTGATTGTTGCATACCGAGGTCATCATTCAACCCTTTTTCAACCAAATATGACCACCTCAGCACTGGTATTGCACTCTCTAGATATTGTCAAATATTACCTCCCCTAAACCTGAGTCACTTCCCATCCCTCCATGGTTAACATATCCACTGTCTGAGGACATTCCCCCAAATCCTCGTAATTCTCCAGTAAATTTCCCACAAGAAATCTTTCCCTCTACCAAAGTTTATCGCCCACAGTGTCTCAACATTTGGTTTATGTCAAGCGAGCCATCGTGCCCTGTATGCGATATCTCCTCTACGTCTTCACCACTTGAGGAAAATCAAACTTTTACAATCTCCCCTGTCTCCTCCCCGGATCCCCTGTATTCTCGCATTTTCCACTACAACGAAGATATCCTGGAGGAACTCACTACCCCCTATTTCCCATGGAATGTGCTCCATCATCGAGATATTTTTCTCTCACATGAATCCTTTCACTCTCCTATTGAAGCTTTTGTATGTGCGATCAAAACCATGGATTTTATTGCTTCAGGGCATATAGACTGGTTCGACAACCCTATCCCTACCCCAGATTCTTTTGAAGAAGGAAACATGGCCAATATCTCCCCCATGGTTAAGATATACATTTCCATCAAATCGCGATCGTAGAAGAAATCACCATTGGCGTCACATGCTCCGCTGAGGAACTCACATCTTACAAAGCTCTCTTTCAGGAATACCAAGATATTTTTGCATGTTCATATACAGAGATTCCCAACCTCGATCCATCTATAGTTGAAAATCGCATCGACACATGGCCAAATTTCGCCCCAGTTCGTCAAAAGAAGCGCCCCCTTCACCCATCCAAAGTAGTAGCTATCAAATCTAGGATAAGTTACATGCTACTGGGTTCATTTACCCCATTGTGTATGCCTCATGGGTTTCTAACCTCGTCCCCGTTAACAAAAAATAGGGCATTATTCGCGTCTACACCGACTTTCACAATCTCAATCATGCTTGTCCCAAGGACAACTTTCCAACCCCTTTCATCGACCAAATTATCGATGACTGTGTTGACCATGAGGCTTTGTCCTTCATGGATGGGTTCTCCAGCTACAATCAAATCCAAATCCATCGAGCATATTAGTATAAAATCACTTTTACTACCCCATGGGGTACTTTTTCTTATCGTGTCATGCCTTTTGGAATCAAGAACGCAGGTCATACATTTCAACGGGCCATGACTTATGTTTTCCATGATATTTCTCACATCATCCTCAATTATTTGGATGACCTCACTGCTCGATACAAGAAACAAACTCAAAATTTAGATGACTTACGCATCATTTTTCAACGATGTCAATAGTACAATATACTCTTGAACCCCCTCAAGTGTGTAGTTTGCGTCATTGTCAGACGCCTTATTGGGTTCATTGTCTCCCAACATGACATCACGATGGACCCCCTCAAATTCCAATCGATCATAGAAATTCCACAACCTAGTTATTTACGCCAACTGTAGATCCTACAAGGAAAGATAACGTTTTACGTCTCTTTGTTCCAGATTACACCACTTGTGCACATGGTTTCCTTCACTTACTGTGTCATGATATTCCATTTAGATGGGATGAACATGCTCAAACCACTTTTGATGATTTTAAAGAGGCCCTATCCAATGGCTCTTTGATTAGTCCTCGAGAATATGATCGCAATTGCATCGTCTACTTGTCATCCTCAGTCGTCTTAGAAACAGGAGTCCTCGTCCAACTAGGGGATGATGGGTGGGAACATGTCATTTACTACATCACTAAAACTCTTTTTGGACCACCCCTAAATACAATCATTATGAGAAACTCACCCTCACAGTTGTCCTTGTAGCCTAAAAGCTGTGACACTATATCTTTCTTTGAACTACCAAAGTCATAGCAGATTCCAACCCCATGCAGTACTTTCTTAGTCGATGGAAAATTCATGGAAAATTTTCCTGATGAATCGTCATCGTTCAGAAATATGGCCTAGATTTCTCAACTCCTAAAAGAAAGAAATCACTCGTCCTCTCCAAACTCATCACATCTTTTCCCTCAAAGGCTAAAGCTTCACCCGTCAATACATATTTTCCCAACGAACACCTCTTCTTCATCCGCTATGATGACCCCTAGTATGGCGACCTTCTCGTCTACCTTCGAACACAGAAGTTTGGGTCTCATCTCTCTTGAGATGTTCTTCGATGAATTCTCCATCAGGCCCCTCGATACCTCCTCATTGAATATGTCTTATACCGACATGGGTTCGACAACATTTTTCGTCGATGTCTAATCATCGATGAAGCTGACATAGTCTTGAAGAATTTTCATAGAGATGCTTGTGGTGGTCACCTCTCGGGTATGTCTACTGCCAAAAAAATCATTCGAGTAGGGTACAACTGGCCCACGCTATTTCATGACTACATTCACGCTATCAAGCAGTGCGACAAATGCCAGATCTATGCAAACAACGCACGAGCGCCACCCGCTCTTATACATTCAGTCATCACCGTTGGCCCTTATATAAATGGGGCATAGACTTCATGACTTACAATCCTCCATCCAGTAATGGACAGAAGTACATTTTCGTGGTAGTTGATTACTTTACCAAATTGTCTGAAGCCATTCCAACTTTCAACAATACCACTGACACAACAATGTGTTTTTTCTTCAACCATGTCATTACTCGATTTGGAGTTCCACTAAAGTTAGTGTTCGATCATGGTAAACACTTTGAGAACGAGATCTTCACCGAACTCTCCTCAAATTTAGGATTCTCCCATGAGTTTTCCTCCCCATAATACCCTCAGTCCAATGGACAGGTCAAGGTTGTCAACAAAGTCCTCAAAACCATGCTACAACGTACCATCAACAAACATAAGACCAACTAGAATCATATGTTGTTTTCAATGTCATGGGCTTATCGCATGGAAGTCAAAACTGCCACTGGTTTTACACTATTCCACCTCGTCCATGGGATCAAAGCCACCCTCCCTATCGAGTGTGAACTTCCCATGTTACACACTCCCATCGATTTATTACCTGACACTTCTCCAATGGAGTAGCACTTGCTGACCTTATAATCGTTGGATGACGATCGTCGGTCTTCATTACAGAATAATGAGGCAGCTAAAAAATGGTCCAAATACACCTTCGACCACCATGTAAACCTTCATTCATTCAACAAAGGAGATCTCATCCTAGCCTATGATATCTCCCGTGATACTCTCATCCATCGGAAATTCGAGTCATTATGGCACAGACTCTACATTTTCCAACACTGCCTCACTAAAGGAGCATACATCTTGGCCTCTCCATAAGGATATCCTCTCAAAGAACCCGTCAATGGGTCATACTTAAATAATTTTTACGCCTGAGCGTATCCATTCTACCTTAGGCTTTTTATTTGTACACATTTGTACTGTTTTTAGTCTTCTTTTTCTGCCACCACTCCTCATTTCTGATCTACCATCCATGTTATTGACATATGTATCCTCCATCATCCTACCACATTGGTTACACTGATGGTGTTATCCGTTGGACACATAATATCTCTTTGGCTGCTTGGGCCCTCTATACCCCCTCACATGTACTTCTCCACTACAGCAACATATGTTTGGGCTCAACCACCAACAACTAAGAAGAATATGTCACCATCATTGGTCTCCTCTCCAAGGCCATTCACCACCACATTCATCACCTTAGCGTTTTATTAGATTCCCAGTTGGTCGTCCTGGATCTCAACAATGTATATCATGTCCGTGATCCTTTCCTCTTTCACAAACACCTGTAAGTTAGACTCTTATCTCGCAACTTTGATTCAATCACATTTACAGATATTCCAAGACAATTTAATCAAATAGCAGATAACATAGATAACCTAGTGTTAGATTGGCATTTATCACATAAAAACATCATCACATATACATAACCATCATACATTTGTCACAACATATAGATTAGACATCATAAATCATCCAAAACATAAACACATCAAGACATCAAAT
>ML786520.1:321327-333269 GCA_009831015.1 Picea engelmannii | reverse complement strand
ATTTTATCTTGGCCCTTTATAAAGTCATTTATTTTCCTTTTCCATTAGAGGTTCATCATAAATACCATCACTATTGTCCCCGTGATTCTCATCTAGATGACCAAATAAGTCTTGGATCATTTAATTTGTCCCATGATCTTGAACTATGTTATTTTCTTCATCTACTTCCATGGGACCATTAACTTGATCTTCATTATCCACTTCATGTTCCTCATCTTGTACAACATCATTTATACTACTACGTGGTTCTTTCTACAGAAATTTAGGGGGAAACTCTAACTTTATAATTACAAACAATCATGCAAAATTAGTGCATGTATAAAAAAATATAAAATTTTACAAATACAATCACTATTAAAACGGATAATGATATATATATATATATATATATATATATATATATATATATATAGAGAGAGAGAGAGAGAGAGAGAGAGAGAGAGAGAGAGAGAGAGAGAGAATTACCATGGGACTATATTTATTTGATCCCCCATCCATGTTCCCATATTTTCTACAATGTTTTTTAGTTGTTTGTGTTACAACAATTTTTGCAAGCGAAATAACATTTACCATCACCCTTTTCACTCTCTTTAATTTTTCTTTTACCTCTAATGTTTTCTAACATTCTTCCCCACAAAAATATACTGATGATTATCTTATCAAATTGGGTGGTGTATAATATAATATCTATTATATTTTTCTATTATAACATATGAAAAAATATGTGTTTTGTTCACCAAGAAGACCCTATACCCTTTTTGAACTGTCATTGTTATCGAAAAATGTTCCAACATCCCTAAAATGCAACATATTTATAGATTTTATAACATTACAATTCCGATGACAATTGACCAAGTCAAAGTTGAATTTTTCAAATAGTGGGTGACCCTTAGAGGAGGGGAAAAACTAGTGTTGACATCGTCTGTATTGCGGTGAACATTTGATTACTTGTATCTTTTGATGTCCTTTGGAAGACGTATCTCTTGCAACAATTTGTAAATTTTATTACACTTGCGATGATATCGGGCAGGATGGAGAAAAAATTTCAAAATTTCCTCTATTTTTTGACAATATGACCAATTTTGTCCATAACGTTGCAAGTATATCATTGCAATTTTTCCATTATGTAGTAGTGACAAGAGTACAAGAAAAACATTGACAAGGAATAAACCTTTCAATTTGGTCTATGGGAAAGAAGAAATGATGTCAATGGAGTTTACTTTGTGTAGCATGTGCATTGCAGCAATTACTGATATTTCAGACTCTAGCATAGTAGAGGAGTGATTATCACAGTTGGTACAACTTGAGGAAGATTGGTTTGTCATAGGTTTCCATCAGCTAGTTAGGAGGGAAAGAGAGAAGGCATGGCATGATAGACACGCTAAACAGAAAAAGTTCCAAGTGGGAGACTTAGTATTACTTTATCAAAGTAAGTTTATGAAGCATCCAAGGAAGTTTCAAATACATTGGTTAGGACCCTATGTAATTCATTATGTGACGCAGGAGGGTGCTACACAGTTGGAAACCTTGGATTGTGAAGTCCTTGGAGGAATGGTGAATGGGAGTCGGCTGAAACTCTATAGAGATAGCCAACCATTTGCACAGTAATCTGGACTACACCAGAGCATATGTATTATAGTAATTGTACTATAGTAAGGAGATAAAACATAGAAAAAAATAGAAACAGAAGAAAAGGGAAGAAAAATAAATAAAAAGTACAGTAAGGAAGAAAACAAAATGAATACAAAGGGAAATGAGAAAAATTATTGAGCAGAAAACAATGTATCGCACAGATAAAGGGAGAAACATAAAGTCATCTCTATGCATGCAAAATTCTAGTGCAGGAGAATATTGTTAAGGAAATTAAGGAATGGAAAGGATAGTTAAAAATCCATAAATCACAATATGTATTGGATATGTGTATTCATAAATAGAAGGCTCTCTTGAATATCGGGATAGATTGGAAAATGTAAGGAAAAATCTGGCGGAGGATTAACATTAATGCCATAGTAAGGAATGATTGATCTGATCGGAATCAACATTCACATTGGGTGCAAAATAAATTATATAGTTTTCAAAGGGTGATAAAATCTCCAAAGGGCCCAACGAAGAAGGTTATTTGCAATTACCTAGAGTTGTTAGCATATAGAGTGAACCATAGCTGAATCAAATCCAAATTATAGCCACACCAGAACCAACACATATCAAGTAAAGAAACATGTTGCATAGAACAATGGCCCCACTGAAAGTTAGAGCACCATCAAGAACAACACAAAAATTATTGAAACGACCACTAGTTGCACCAGAGGTCGACTGAACAAAGGAATCCTTGAATTCACAAGAACATTTTTACAGGGACTGTATACCACCACGAAAAGACACTCCACCCCAAGTTAAAGTACCTGTAAATGAAAAATACGCACTGACCACACCAACAATCCCACCTGTTGTAAGTATTGAAGGGGACATGCTAGGGAAGATTGTTTCCCCCAAGTTTCCAAATAATGATATATTGGATGAGCAAAAGTTCCCTAATCTGGAAAGGGAAATGTTTTGTGTGCCAAAAGTGTATCATGAAGAGAAAAAATATTACTGCTATAGCAATATTTGCCTCACCCTATGCAATATTGCATAGAAGGCATTTTTCCATTTCCCCGTGCAGACTTTTAATCCCTTTTTGCAAATCCCAAAGCTAAAAATACAATTTTTCCACATATACACACCTTGCCTACTATACAACATGCGCATATGCAGGTTGCACCACTACAACCAGTGTACATCGGTAAATGTGCCCAAAAAATTAAAAATGGTGTTGGGTTTCCATGTCACGACAGGAGATCAATGATCCTTGGCCTTCCATATACTATAAACGTTTTGACTCGACCCTTCAGTTCCACTTGAAGGCCATAAATGGGCCAATTCCGAGCTATGAAAAAGAGGAGAAAGAATTCAACTTTGAGAGAAAAGTTACTCTGGAGGAATTATTCACTTCACATTGAGTCTGCATCCCTTTATCCTTTAAGTTTGAACATAGTGTTCAACCCCCAAGCTCTTCCCTTATTGAGTGAGAAATACATTATCTCTCTTACATGAGCTTACGTTTTGTGGAGTATTGAAGTGGTGGAGGCCCAGTTGGAAAAGAATTAGTTTCTCGGTTCTAAACTGTGCCGACACAGAAGTTTGTAACTTATTTACTTCTGATGATTATATCTTAATAGAAATAATATTTTATCGTCCAATTGATATCTTGAAAACATTTGAATTATTATTCCATGGGAATATCGGTTATGAATGTTAATGGATTATGCTATTCAATGTGCTAACATCATATATTATCACCATATGCTTGTTTTTCTTGGTTGTTGAGGACTAGTTGCAGGTATATTGCTTTGGGTCAAGTGCTCAATAGCGGACTTCATCGAATGTCTAGATGAGGTAGGCCTTTTATCTTGTCTTGCTAGCATATTTGTTTATATAGCTTACTTGAGAATATATTTGATTTCTATATTCATTTCCGTCTATTGCAAGTTTCCCCTATCCATAGAGATATTTTCCTCATAACAAAATTAGCGACCATACTAGGGATTGAATATTTTTTTCAGGGTTTAGAGTGTTTTTCTTCTTAGTTTTCTCTTGTTCATATTGCATTTCCTTTCGTATCATTACTTGAAAACCTATGTTCAGTTTGGGTCTGAGTCTTTCATCCTTTTCATTAACCTAGTTGTGCTTTTGACATAGATACACGGGTTTTTTTTTTACAGTCGCATATATATGCATTTTGTCCTTCTGCAAGCTGTGTGCATACGCGCTTTTCTCTTGAACAGTCATGTACATCAACCTATTTTTATTTTTTGTTGGGTTTGGTGGTTGTTGGGTAGGTTTTGATGATTGATGAGTCTTCTTGGGTCTCTGTAGTGACTGTTAAATGCCTGTGGTATGACAGGAAAGTTGTCTTTCATTAAATTTTTGGGCGGTGCCTTTCTCATCATCTTTTCATTCTAATTCTTCTTGTACATTGGGATGGTTTTTTTTTTTCCTTGGTTTCCTACTTGAGTTTTCCATGTCTATACACAATAGATTCTATATATCAAGTTGTTGTTCAGTCCATGCATTTTAATTTTTCTTATATTGAAAATACAAAAATATTAGGCAGTTTATATTGGTTGGAATTTTGATCTTTTGAGTCTTTGTCATTTATCGTAGTGCATGTAAAGAAAGATAGAATTTTTATTCAGAATTGCAGAATTGAATTGAAAGTTGCATTTTTTGGAAGCATATCATTCATTGGAAATTGAATTTAGGACTTTGCATTGTATTCGTATTTACTTTACTCGTTGAGTCATAACATCACTAGTTTCACGACCATGCCTTTTGAGTAAGCATGGACATTAAAATTAACGTTATAATTTAAAAATTGATTAGTAACAATTTTATTTTCTAAGGTGCACAAACTAGCTTAGGATTTAGTGCGTTGGAATAGGACTTTGTGAGTAAACTTCTCCAAGGATATTAAATCAACATATGTGTCTGACTAAGGGAGTGGAGAAATCGATTGTATAATCGGTAATATCAGGAAGCTCCACTTACATCAAAGTTAATCATGGGGTTGTGCGAGGTCGGTTGAAGGGATATCCCCGTGATACCTTCTTCGCATCAGAGATATTTATGGGGATCTATTCATATTTGGGGATCTTTCTAGTTCCCTTACCTCCGTGAGAGGCAGTGATTTCAAGGTTTCAGGATTTTATACCCTGCCCATACGGTGGACTTGACTTATGAATGATCACCTCTACATCAGTTATATAGTGGCTTCTTAGTTTCTTAACTTAGGTACCACATCAGTTACTTGCAGGGGTTATTCTATAGGTACCCTGGGTCAGATAAGGATCAGACAACACACAGCCTTTATGTAGGATTACCTCTCTAGGGGGATCTGACTGACTGGTTGTTAAGCCCATGAGGGCCCTTATAACTGATTTTGTTACCTTTGATATTTACCAGGGAGTCTCAGGCCCCTCTTAGGCCATGCATACCTACTTTAGGGAGGGAGGCCCCTTTCAGCCACTTGGTCATTTGATTATTTTTGGTGTGTTATTTGATTACTAGTTGGCCTTAGGATTTGTTTTTACATCTTAAATATTAAGTCATTGTGGAGTCGGACCAGCTTCCCCACCGGTCTCACCGCTTGTTACAGTTACCACCGGATTTCAAGTCTTTTCCTTCTAAAATGCATAGAGTTATTAGACGTGGTACACACACCTCCACTTTTCAGACTTGTGATTCTACAAGGATGAGTATTGAACTGAGTCATCAAAATACTAGGAGCCCCTTGAATCCCACACCTACTATATTTAATGGTACCCTTTCAACTCTTGCAACCACAATGGTTATAGTGTCGGAGGTACCTATCATCACTATTTTCCGTCCTATAGTGAATGATCAACCTATTTCCACGAACCCATTTGGGTCTCTTGGTCACTCACTCAGATATAATGTTTAGTCCATCCCTATGGCCTCTAGTCCTTTTTCCTATGGTATGCTGAATTTTACCTCACAGATTTCAAACTCCATCCCAACTGTTGGCCGTAACGCTAGCATTGGACTTGGGGTCACAACTCCTCCTTATACTCCATTCTCATTTGGTGGCTCTCATATCCCTCAAATGACTCCTACTATGGGATGCATTCCTTATTTTGACCCCGGTTCTAACACTGTTGCTTCTGGGTGGAGTAACAAACCTAGAGGACAATCTTCTACTCATGTTATGTCCTATACCCTCACCTCCTTGGTGTCGATTTCGACCAACATGTTTGGCATGAAGAATACACATTTATCCTTTGGATTCACATTGAGAGGAGGTTATTTTCACGCCTTGGGAAACCCCCAACCCGAAGCCACTCTGATTGGGGGAAATTTTCATAAAACTCATCAAAACATTCCTACTGGAATTATGCCCAACCAACCTCTTATGAATTAGCACAGAGGAGGGTCTTACAATCCCGGAAATGGCCATGGTGCTTACCAAAAATTTGGATGGGCTACAATTCCCTAAACACAATCTGTCCATGGAGATTGGGGCTAGATGCCGCAACCCCATCTCCCTTTTATCGCCACACTTAATCTTCCAAAATTTTCTAAGTTGATGAACAACCCTGTGTGTCATGATCCTTCATGGCCCCCCATTCCCACCAAGATTCCTTCGGATATTCCAAAATTCAAAGGTAAGAATGGCAAGGATCGTGGTGATCACGTCACCACATTTCACCTATGTTGCTCTTCAAATTCCCTTTATGAAGATTCCATTTCGTTAAGATTATTTCAATGCACCCTCATTGTGGTTGCCATGAAATCGTATATTGAGATACCTAGGGGGGCATACAGGACCTTTAGTCAAATGGTGCTAGTCTTCCTTAACCACTTCCAATTGTCATTTCGTTATGATGTTGGCCTAGAAATTCTATCGACCTTATGCCAAGACACAACCACTCATATCTCAGATCACATCCAGGAGTGGCGTAGATGAAAGAGGTTGATCAAGAACTACATCCCCCCGAATTTCATGTTAGAATGGTTCCTTAAATCCTTCCAGCCTCCTATCTCGAAGGATGTTGATACATCCGGGGTTACATCTGAGGAAGAAGCAATATTCATATATTATATACACTCAGTCTGGGATGTTATACCAGATTTTTCCAGATGCACCGAGGTAAAAAAAAAACCCTAGACAAAATCCTAGACCTCATGTTAATGGAATTGTAGGCTTCACCAATGTAAAATACACAGACTCGGTGACAAACCATTTGAAAGAGTTGTCCTTAAACCAATTTGCAGGAGGGCCATCTTCGTCTATGTTTTCCAATCCCACTCAGTCAGTGGATGTACATTCTATGCAATCATCTACAAGCCCAAATGGTAACCAAGAACCAGGCGGGAATAAGAAGAAAGGACGTAATAATAATCGTAAGGGTAGGAGTAATAATAATAAACCCATGGAAAATGGCAATAATGAGAAGACAAATAATAGTGTTGGTGAGGGAAAGAAAGAAAGACGTAAGGTGAAGTTTCCCTGTAAGATTTGTAAAGACGATCATCTTACTCATTTATGCCCCAAACTTGCGGAAGCTGGGAGGCTCTTATCTCTACTGCCTGTCGTGCTGAAGAATCTTTTCCCACATAACCAACACATGGCCTTAAATACCAGAAATGTGGCCAGTGGAAGTAAAAAACCAACGACACAAGAAGATGATCTTTTGTGTATCAATATGGTCAATTCTCAGGTTAATGTGGCCACCTGATCTCGCAATAATAGTTCTTCATAGACTTTACATGGTCTAGAATCTTCTCTTCCTGCTTTGGAGACACCTCTGCATATCGAAAAACCAAATCCACCATCTCATATTTTGAAAGGAGTACTCAAGCGCTCTATCCACAATCCAAATGCTAGAGCTACCCAAAATTACTCTATTGTTGAGGACCTAGTTCAAACCCCTTCATAGAGGAATTCCTTATTATCTGCGTTAGGAGATCTAGACCCTAGTGGCTTGAAGGTTATCAAGTTTGACGTCACATATTTGAAGCCTCGCTTTCCTTACCATGTAGCATTCCAAATCCATGTGGGTTATTCAATGTATACCATCAAATGTGCGGTTGTTGATGAAGGCGTTGCTACATGTGTGATGTCCCTGATTTGTTGGAAAGCTCTTGGCTCTCCGACTCTCTCTCAATATCTGATCATGTTGATTGCTTTTGACATTTATTCCTTACACCCTCACGATACTCTTCCTGCCTTTCTAGTCTAGTTAGGTGGGAATATGGTAGAGGTGGATTTAGAGGTGGTTTATGTGCCCCTTGGTTATAACTTGTTACTAGGATGCAATTGGAATTATGCTATGACTGTCGTCATATCGTTCATCTTTCACACTCTTTGTTTTCCTCATGATCGGAATATCATTACGGTTGACCAACTGTCCTTTACGTATGCTATCCCCAATGCATTTGTTGGATTGTTGATCCCCGTGTTTGACAATTCTCAGCCGACAACTGATAATATCGGTGTTGAAATGTATTCATCCCTTATGGGTACCATCGACTTCATGACACCAATTCATCATGTTTATGCCATGTCCAGTAAGCCTATTTCATCAAAGAGGTCTCTTCCTTTTCGGAATTCCTATTTTAAAGATCCTTGGACTCTACCTTCCTCGACTATGTCTTGTTAATCTCAATCGCATGGTGGAATGACCATGCAATTATTGGTAGCGGAGATAGCGTATCAAGTTGTTCTTTAGTCATTCGTTGATCCCAATCCTATTACCTCACCGACAGATGAGGATGATCCAATTATTAAGTTTGTGTGGGTGACTTCGTTTTCTTGTTCACATGAATTCCTTGATGATACTTTTCCCTCAGATGAAGTCATCATTGAGGCCATGAATGGTTCTGGAAAACCTTGGGATGATATGCATCATCACTCTTATTTTCTCCCATAGCTTGCTAGAATCAAACAAGATGACTTCCAATATACTTTGAGCAAGATAGTTGGAAATTTCATAGTTCCACATGATACACAGAACATTTATTCCAAAGGAAATATGGCGAGTATTCTCCTACCGTCATGATTGATATCTCTCGTAGCCCTGGCAATATTGAAAATGTACACATCGGTGCAGATTGTTCGCTAGAAGAAATCCCGATCTACACTGAACTCTTCAAGGAATTCTAAGATGTATTTTCTTGGTCATATGAAGAGATTCTGGGAATCAACCCTCAAATTTTCAAGCATGAGATTAGAACTTATTTGGATGCTAAGCCTATTCGACAACGTCTTAGAGCTGTCAATCCCCGGAAGGCCCCTACTATTAACGCAGAGGTAGAGAAGCTACTTAATGTTGGCTTTATCCACCTGGTTCCCTTGGCTGAATGGGTGTCCAATCACATTCCTATGAGTAAGAAGAAAGGAACCATCCGTGCATGCATGGAATTTCATGACCTAAACAAATACTATCCTAAAGAAAACTTCCCAACACCTTTTATCGATCAGATTATCGACGAGTGTGTGGGTAGTGAAGTGTTTTCTTTCATCGATGGACTTTTAGGGTATAAACAAATTCAAATTAAACCCGAGAATCAACACAAGATGACATTTATTTGTCCTTG
Source organism: Picea engelmannii (assembly GCA_009831015.1). NCBI lineage: Eukaryota > Viridiplantae > Streptophyta > Pinopsida > Pinales > Pinaceae > Picea > Picea engelmannii. Next base: position 324,113 of record ML786520.1, on the reverse strand, counting down.
GGGTACTTTCACATATCGGAAGATGCATTTAGGCCTTAAAAATGCCAGAGAAACCATCCAATGTGTTATAACCTTTGCATTCCACGATCTTAAGCATATAGTCAAAGTTTATCTTGACGATCTTGCTACTCACTCTCGTAGGAGAGTGGATCATTCTAAGCATATTCGACTATTTTTTGAAAGATATTGTCATTATAGAATCCAGTTGAACCCTCATAAATTCATCTTTTTCATTAGGTTTGGACGTCTTTTGTGATTTTTAGTCTCTGAGAATGGGATCATGGTAGATCCGTTAAAGGTTGAGGAAATACTTTGATTACCTCCCCCACACACTATTCGAAAACTTCAAGGTTTATAGGGGAAATATAACTTTTTACGTTGGTTTATAGTAAACTATGCCAATATTACTAAGGGTTTCGTGCATCTTTTGAAGAAGGACACCCATTTTATCTGGGATGAGCGAGCCCAAGAATCCTTTGATGCTTTGAAGAAAGCCTTGGTATCGGTGCCTTTGTTGAAGTCTCCTGACTACAGTATCGGTGTCTCATCCAAAGAGATGATTGGTATGGTTTTGGTTTAGGAGAATGATGAGCTCCGCGAGCACACCATCTACTATCTTAGTCGAAACTTGGTCGGTCCTGAGCTCAATTATTCTCACATCAAAAATCTAGCTTTAGTTGTCATTCATGCATTCCAATGATTACTCCATTATATATTTCTTTGCAAGACTACCATGGTTGAGGATGTCAATCCATTTCAATACATCCTTACCAGGTCTATCATAGGGGGAAAATACAATAAATGGATTGTCATTTTACAAGAATTTGATCTCGATTTCGCTTCTGCGAAATACAATAAATAAATATTCTTTGCAGAGTTAATATCCGACTTCCCATGATTAGATGAGGAATTTATTCATGATGATTCGTTTGCAGATGAACACATTTTCCTTGTCTCATTGAGTGATCCCTCGTATGGAGACATTGTTCTCTATCTTCAAACTCTGAACTTCCCTCAGCATATCTCACGAGATGACCGATGATGTGTATGATACCAATCTAAGAATTACATTATCATCGGTGACACTCTGTATCATTGAGGAATATAAAATATCTTGTGTCATTGTTTAACTCACGAAGAAGTTGAGTCAGTTTTAAACGATTGCAACAGTGGGGCTTGTGCTGGCCATCTATTTGGGCTTGAAACAACCCAGAAAATTTTGTGAGCTAGTTATTTCTAGCCATCTATCTTCAAATATTGTGTTGAAGAAGTTAAGAAGTGTCACCCCTACCAAGTGTTCACTCAGAAAATGTGCCCACATCCATCCCCTTTTCACCCAGTCATTACCATCGGTCCCTTCATGAAGTGGGGGGTGGACTTCATGGATTGTAACCCAACTTCGTATGGGGGGAATCAACACATTATCATGGTCATGGACTACTTTCCTAAGTGGGTTAATGCCATTCCTATAGTTAAATCCAACGGGAATACTTTCGCCTTCTTCGTATTCAATCAAATTATCGCCAGGTTTGGTATCCCGAGTGAGATTGTCACTGATCATGGAAATCACTTTCAGAATGAAATGATTGAAGATATAGCATCCAAGCTGGGGTTTAAGCATGGTCGTTATTCCCCTTACTACCCCAAGGAAAATGGAAAGGTAGAGGACGTCAACAAGTCTCTCAAGAACATTTTGCAGAAAACTATCAGGGAGAGTAAATCTGACTAGAACATATTTCTATATCCTGAACTCTGGGCATACCAAACCTCGGTCAATACTACCACCATATTTTCTCGTTTCCAGTTACTACACGGTGTGGAGTCAATATTACCTATTGAATGTGAAATCCCTTCTCTTAAATTGGCAATCGTGCTCCTCTCAGACACTTCCTATCTCAAGTGACACCTCATACACCTAGAGAGTCTTGACGAGCAACGTCAAGATGCTTCTACAACTATCGAGGAAAATAGAATACGTGTCAAGGTCTAGTGCAATAAGTTTGTTTATCCTCATTTGTACGCTGAGGGTGACTTGGTCCTTTTATATGATCAAGTCAAAGAACCGTTGGGGGCAGGCAAGTTCAAACCCATGTGGTGCGATCCCTATATCGTGCAACGTGTCTCAGAAAAAGGAGCCTATGAGTTAGAATATTATGAAGGGAACATGTTGGCTGAGTCGAGGAATGGGATGTACTTGAAAAGATATTACAATTGAGACCCAAGATTGGGCATAAATCTTTGTATATTAATGTAATTTAGTGTATATATATATTCCCTTTATTTTTTGTCTTCAACTTGCTTATCGAGTTTTCCCTTGGTTGGCAGATGTCAACAAAGTCTTCGGTCTACATAGGATTCACAAACAGAGCCAGTCATCATACACCAAACTTGGCTTCCGCCACTTGGGTGGTTTACTCACCCGAGGGTCTACTGGTGTCTTCAAGTGGTGTATGCCTAGGGCCATTCACGAATAATGTGGTCGAATATAGCATCGTTATAAAACTTTTACCCAATGCCATTTCACATGGTATTCGCTCTTTGGATGTTTTCCTGGATTCCTAGTTAGTAGTATGTCACTTGAAGGACAGTTATTGCATTCGCGATCCTACTTTACTCCGACGATTCCTACGAGTACATATTTTAGAGAGACAATTTGATTTTATTACTTATCATCATATACCTAGGAGTTCTAATTATGTATCTGATGCTTATGCTAATTTTGTTTTAGATTGGAATTTGTCACACAACTAAAGCAAGGAAAACAATCTCATCAATGTACACATTGT
>ML786520.1:249647-311840 GCA_009831015.1 Picea engelmannii | reverse complement strand
TTTTGTGTTGATGATGTTTTCCCCCTTTCTTTATATTATGGTCTTCTCCATCATCACTACTTTCATCCTTTACATATGGCAACTTATCAACAAAATATCCTAATTTTTCACAATTAAAGCATTTAAAAGGAATCCTGGATTTATATTTTTCAGATCCTTTCTTGAGTGTCCTCACAAAATGGGATTCCATTGCATCTTATTCATTTTCGGAGACATCAATTGATTCATTCTCTCCATTCTTTGTCTTATTTAATGATTTAAAGGCCATTTATTTATTTTATGGATTTTATTTCTCTGTCCTCATTCCATATTCCATGAGGATCCCATGAAATTCATCCATTGTTAATGAATCAAGATCCTTCATTTCTTTAATGATAAACACTTTGGCATAACAAATTAATGGGAGTGACCTTAACACCTTTTGTAGAATCATCAATTATTCAAGATTTTCACCAAGTCATGTGATGGTTTTGAAAATTTCATCCACATACAAAAGATAGGCTAGAACATTCTCGTTTTATTTCATTTTCAGGATCTAAAACTAGTTTCTATGAGTTTGGACATTTTCCTTCTTAACCTTGTCTTCTCCTTTGTACAAATTTTAAAGATTTTCCCAAATTTGTTTTTATGATCCAAAATGAATCACCTTTACAAACTTAGATTATGATAGACAACAAAATATGGACTTCATGGCGTTTCCATTATGTTCATTAGTCGTCTTCCTAACCACATCTGTTGGTGGAGTTGTTTGGGTTGTATAAGAAGTCACGACTAGTTCCAAAATATCAAAACCAATGACCATTAGATATGTTCACATCCTTATGCTCCAGAATGAATAGTTTGTTTCATCAAACAATGGATCTCTATTTGTAGAGAAACCTTCATGACTAGCCATGTATGCCCCCAAGATCTACCTTCAAGCAATTAGACTATTTCCGAAGGAACATACTCTGATACGGATAATTGATCACACATTTATAATGAGAGGAGGGGGAGGTGAATGTGTATAAGACAATTTCTTTCTTTTTCAAAAATTCATCAACCATAAGAAAGCAATCACATATGAGATATATTAACTACATAACATGGAACACAATATTTACATGGAAACCCATTCGGGAGAAAAACACAAAACTTTTGTTTATAATTCTTTGTAATCACCAAACTACTATTAAAAATATTTGTAGGCACCAACCTACTAGAGACACCAGTCCCCACTAGTACAAATCCTAACATGCACGAACCTACTCTTACAAATCTCTGTAAACACTAATCTACTAGAGACACCAATCCCCACTACTAAGAACCAACTTAGAAAGAGACACAAATATATTTATTTGAGCGACATAAAAATACTCTTACATATATTCATATACACCAATATATTGGAGACACCCATCCCTACCACTAAGCATCAACTTAGCAAGAGACACAAATCTCTTTGTGTGATATGAACCAACCTTCACTTAGTTTTCTTACTACTTCTACCTTCACCAAGTCTTCTTGTTTTTTCTACCTTCACTAGGTCTACTCACTACTTCTTCCTTCACCATTTCTTCTCTCTACTTCTTCCTTTACTAGGTTTGACCAAAATTTGAATTTCCAAATGGTAACATTATCAAATATTGTTGTTTTGGGCCTCYTCCCAAGAATGAACTTATACATCATACCAAAAATTTATTTTTTCAAACATGATTTTAAAATTGTTACCTAAGGTAATTCTATATGTCTCCTCTATACTTTGAAATTTTCACAATCTAAAGAGTCCCATAAAATAAGTTATAGTGAAAATTCCAAGATGAAACATTTGAAACTGATTTCAGGAGCAATCAGGAACCCTAACTTCCATAGGGAATATATATGAAATTATAGTGAAATATCATATGAAATTTTCTACCACATGTACACCAATATTTTGCCTCTATATATGCAAAGTTTCAAGATATGAAACATCCCAAAAAATACATTATAGAGAAAGTGCTAAGATGACTTGTTTGAAATTGATTTTAGGATCATTCTGGAACCCTAACTTCCACATGAAATATATTTGACATTATAGAGAAAAAACATTTGAAATTTGTATCATGCTTACACCTCTCTCATTCCTATGTATATTCCTAATTTCAAGGTATGAAGAAGATTATAAATTTTTTTATCATGAACATGCCAAGATGACCTAAAATTGATTTCACACTTCAATATTTTCTAATCCATTTTTCCCACACACACTTTGTCTCAATGATTTCTATTTTTATACTTTTTAATAACCCTTCATGAAGGGACATGTCCCTTAATTCATTCCCAATACCATGGGAAAATACCCCAAACCCACAGGTTTGAATCCCCCATTTCACATTTTACATTTTCACTTGGACCCTTTTTTCAATATACTTGTAAAACAATATATATAAGTTAATATTTGAGATATTTTATGTATTGTAATGTCATAGTATAGCATCAATTATATCATTAGTTTTTTGACGTCAATGACAATAATTCCAATAGTTTTCCCTATTTTATTTTCGAATTCCTATGCAATACAAAACAACAATAAGTATTTTGGAACAATATAAATAAATAAAATACTTTCTCAAATTAACAGTGACCATACCTGAAAGATTCATAGTTTATCGTTGTAAATATCTACTAGTTAGGAAATCATTTCCATAGAACTATTTTACAATTGATTATTCAAACAATGATTATCGCAAGTTTCAAATTAGGTTTTAAACTTCTAATTGTGACCTATGGCTTATGAAATTGATGAAAAGAGGCCCTAGAATATAATAGGTGGGAAACATAAAGCTCTGTTAATGTTTTCATATGAAATATTTCAAAGAGATCCATTATTGGGGAGATATGCATAAGGAAAAACTGATCCAAAATGAATCCAGAATGTAGCGTGGATAAGACTCAGTACCTATAAAAAAAATCGGTAATCAATCAACATTATGAAAGCCATGTTAAAAAATGAAAGTTAACATTGAATAATTCAAATAAGGATGTAATAAATAAGTTCAAGAAATATAATTAAAATGACAAGGAAACAAATTGGAGAGAAGGCTAAGGAATGACAAGTGAAGGGCCATGGTTGTTGGCCTTCCCTTACCACCTAGATCTCCCTATTTATCCACTCACACTCATTTCCAAAGGGATTTTTGACCAAGGAGGAGGAGAATATTGTAAAAGATTGCAAACTTGTAGAAATAAGAATATCAATCACCATTCAATTGGTTTTCCCCTTTGGTTTCAAGGAAAAATAAACTTGTACTTTATGTGATTGATTATTGTGCCTATCATTATAGATTTCATTTGAAAGGGTGGATGGTTCATCATTAAATTCCATTCTCTTTTCTTTTTTTAAATATGAGAAGTAGTGTATATATACTTTGGTATACTATCTTCATTAATTGATTTTTCATTAGAAATTGGTGAGATAAAACAACTATAATATGACAACGATTCATTATAACAAGTTTTGAGCTCATGAGGGTCACTCTCTCTACCTGATCATTGCTTGGTCGAACTCACCTCACCCTGGACATCTAACTTATTTGTTACATATCCATTTGATTGTTGGGACATCCTCATCATTACTACGAATTTAATTCAATTGTTAGGTGAAATTTCCATGTTGTTTACTCACATGACTTGTTGGGAGAACCATCGAGAGTGTGTTTGTTTTGCACGCTTCCCATTTATTCACACTATATATTGAGTGCACTCATCTCTATGGAGTAGTTCCTCAAAGAAACAACCCACACATTTATCTAGCCTTAAGAGATTCTCTATGTAATTTCTTCTCTATTGCACATAATGTGAGAAGGAGCCCTAACTTAGAGGAATCCCACTCATGTTTTTTCTTGTTGAGTAAACCATATCACCCAAGATGGATCCCACTCAAATTCATCTTCTTGTCCATACAATTGATTATGAGTTTTATTCAGATTAGAGAAACATGTTCATATTAGAGAAACATGTATGTTTGAATTTCTACATGAGAAATACCTAACCCTAATTATTTGAGCAATGCCTCAACATTCCACACTATACAAGATCCAAGGAATGTTCCTTTAGTCAATCAATTTTGTCTCACTCTTATCCTCACTTTCTTATGGACTGAACTTCACTTGTCCATCCACCTTCATTTGGATTGTTTCCTATATTGTACGTATGTATCACAATTGAATTGGGTGTCAGAATCTATGCTAGAAGTATAGTATCATTCATGTGCATGAGAGTTGTGTGGGATACTTATCCATAAGGAATGTAATTGACTTGGTTTGAAAGATGCTACAATGAAGAGACATAGAATGAATAGGGATACTAATATAGTAAGGGATCATTCTTCCATTTGAAGTTTCTCATTAAATTGGTGAAATCAAAGACTAGAGAATGAAAAGAAATTGAAAATTAGGTTTTCCTATGTAAGACACTATTGCATCTTATATGATATCATTAATCATTCCACAATATAGAAGAATGAGTTAGTTATTCAACCCATAAAATAGAGAGTAATTACACATAATTATACTGAGAACTGAATATCGTTTTCATCATAGATATAGATGAGATAGAGTTCATAAATAAATTCCACAAAGAATCCATGTAGGAGAAGTGAGTGGGATGTGATCCCTTCGATTATGGATCAGATAGTATCAGAGAGGTTGCAAACTTGATTGAGACATTGCTTCCAAGAGATTGAAAAAAACATCGCATATAATAACATGGGAGAAGCAAGCAGAGATAAGTGGGAATACTTAAGGGCTAGCAATGTCGAGCTTCGAGAAGAGAATGAGAGATTGAAAGAAAAGGTTAAGATGTTTAAATAGAAGATGGAATATATAGAAAATAAAATGGATATGCATTCCCAATTTCTTCCATTACTCAAGGAGAAATTTAATGAAGGCAAAGACTCACTCATAACAATTATAATATATTGGGAGAAGAACATAGAACAACTTTTGTACCTTGGTGATAAGGTCATCCAAATGGACAACTAGGACAACTGGCACGAGGATAGGTTCAGGAAGATTATGAGACAACTGCAATAAAATTTGGTAGACAAGGAGAAGGCCTTGAAATGATTCAAGCATTTTTCTAAGTGAATAAAGGAGTAGGGAAACCTTCCATTTTCACTGCAAATGCTAGCACCATCACTAAGACCACCTTGTTAAGCTCACCTTCAGTAGATATCTCAGAAGATAAGCTTGGAGAATTTGAGAAGCATACCAAGGGTACTATTTCTAAACTCCTAAATAAAATGGGATATGATGGGAAAGGTCTACGCAAGAGGAGACAAGGCATACTTATCCCCATAGAAGTTACTGCTTGGGCCAAGCATGAATTCCTAGGATTCAATGGTAGAAGTGAAAATTTCATTGCCATGAAGAATACTATTTTAGTGAAGGAGACAAACATTTCGGAGTTGGATTTCTCATCAAGAGAAGGAGAAGCAACATTAAGTGAAGGTGTCAGTACACTACCACATCAACCTTGTGGTAGATTGAAGGAGAACAACAATGAGGAGAGTTTGTAGACATAGACCACACCTACACTCAGAGACAACAACAAACCAATCACTAAAAGAAATAAGAATAAGAATATGAGGAGGTCCATGTCAAATGAGAATTTTTTTGTTTGTCAGTGCTACAAGAAGAGAGTCCATACCATAGACAGTTGTTGGTATGCAGAGGCATGCTACTTTTGTGGAAAGAATGGTCATTGTGAGACATATTTCCGGAAGAATAAATCCATGTTCAGGATTTATTTTTTTCATAATTTGAATGATAGGAAGGATTCTCCCATCCAACAACATACAAATAGGCATGTGAAGAGTAGGAGTATGTCAAGAAATCCTTTTAGCAGACATGGGAACATTTTCCACCATTGCAAGTTGAGTGGACATTGGGAAGCAAAGTGTTGGAAGCTTTATCAAGTGCTTCACCCCATAAATCGCACAGTGAAGAGAAGAGTGGAGAGTGAAGAGCTACATGAATCTCCCATTATATGAGAATATGTTTCCCAGACAATTGCAGTAGTATAACAGGTAATCCTCAACAATGAAGAAATTAGTTGTTCAATGTAATTGGGAGAGAGCGAAGAAGGAGCTCAAGAATGGGATGACATATATTTCATCAAATTTTGGTTGAATGATATTATCTATAACCAGGACCACTACATCGACATGTAGGGGCATGCAATAGGGTCAGTTAATTGACATGGCCACAAAGGTGGTTTCCATGATAAGAGTCAATTGATTCTAGAAGATGAATGTAGCCACACTTCACTCGAGGAGTTATTTCATGACGACAACATGTTGGGGTCACACTTAGCAAGAAGAAGAACATTCTACTTGGATTTATTCATGGCCATGATGGAATATCTCCAAGACAAAGAGAAACAGGGGAATGGATGTTGAGTCTGAAGTTTTGATTCAGAGATTTCTCAAAGATGAGAGTCAGTGAGAATATTGTTGTAGTGCAGGAACAAGCGAGCTAGTACCAGAGCCAGAGCTAGGGCCATAGTTGAGGACCATAGATAGTATCCATAGCCATGATCTAGGGATATATTTATAGTTGTATCCAGGATCCAATGTCAGAGCCATGTTCCAGAGAAGCAGAAAACATTGATACAAATTATTTTCCTAGATCTTTTGGAGACCAAAAATCCTCTCAATGGGGAGGTGTGATCCAAAATGGATCCATACTTAAGAGTGGAAAATATGCAGTAACTTAAAAACAAATACAAAATAAATCAACAATATGAAGGACACGTAAAACAATGCAGGTTAATGTGGAATGAGAAAAAAATAATGTAATAAAGAATTTAAAGAATTATAATTAACATGACAAGGAAACAAATAAGAGAGAAGGATAAGGAATGGGAAGTGAAGGTCCCTATTATTTTCCATTCCCCTACTCCATAAATATCCCTATTTCTCCACTCTCACTCATTTCCAAAGGGATTTTTGGCCAAGGAGAAGGAGTACAATGTCAAATATTGCAAACTTGTAGAAAGATTAATATTGAGCACCATTCCACAGGTTTTCCCATTTGGGTTCTAGGGTAAAATAAGCATGTCCATTATCTGATTGATTATTGTGTCTATCATTCTAAATTTCATTGGAATGGGTGCATGGTTCATCATTAAATTCCATTCTCTGTTCATGTTTGGAATATGAGTAGTAATACATAAATTCTTTGGTTTATTGTGTTCATAAATTGATTTTCCATTTGCAATTGGTGAGAGACAAAATCTATAATATGATGACCATCTATTCTAAAAAGTTGTGATAGCAATGAATGTTATCATATATCACTTGGAGAACTTTCAAAAATGAAACTTGTCTCTTGTGAGGGTTGCTCTCTCCACCTGATTTTTGTTGGGTCAAACTCACCTCACCCTAGACATACAATTTATTTGTTAGACATCCATTTTCTTTTTAGGACATCCTCATACTTAATGTTTGTTTAATTCACTTGTTGGGTGATCCATCCATTTTTTTTTACTCACACAACTTGTTCAACACACCATACATGGTGTATTAGCTGTGCCAATTGCCCATGTCTTCACACTAACCACTGAGAACAATACTCTTTATGTAATAGCACCTCAAAGAGAGAATCCACACATTTCTCTAGCCGAAAGAGAGTATCTATGCACTTTCTTATCTATTGCACATGATGTGAGAAGGAATCATAGCCTAGAGGGATCCAACTCACATTTTTTCCTACTGAGTAAACCCTAGCACCCAAGAAGGATCCCACTCACATTCATTTTGTTGTCCATACATTTTATTATGAGTTGTAGCTAAAGAAGAGAGCCCCATACATTTCAATTGCTTTGTGAGAAATACCTAACCCTAATTATTTGAGCAACACCTCAACATTTCACACCGTTGGGGCTCCAGGGAATGTTCCTTTGGTCAATTACATTTATCTCTCTCTCATTCTCACTTTCTCATGGACTGAGCCTAACTTGGGAATCCACCTTCATTTGGATCATTTCCTCTATTGTCCACACCTATAAAAATTAAATTTGGTGTTAGAATTTACACTAGCAGTATAATAATGTTCCTGTGTAGGAGAGTTTTCTATAAGGACCATAATTGAGATGGTTTGAATGATTCTACAGTGAAGAAACAAAGAATGACTGGGGAAATGAGTTAGTAAGGGATCATTATGCCATCAAGATTTTCTCATTAAATGAGTGAAATAAAAGGATAGATAATGACAGGCAATGGGTAATTAGGTTTTCTTATTTAAGACATTATTACATGTTATATGATATCATTATTCATTCCAGAAGATGAAAGAATGAGTCACTTAGTTAACCCAGAAACAAGAGTAATTCGACAAAAAATTCTACTGAACACTGAAGACCTTTCTCATAAGAGATAGAGCTGAGATAAAGTTTATAAATCAAATTCCACAAATAATCTATATTATTGAAGTAATTGGAATATGATCCCCTCTATTACAGATGAAAAGCATTTCTGAAGATGCTTTCTAGAAAAGAGCTATCATAATAGTCCTTTAGGGAAAGTGTATTCAAACCAATGTGTTCAGGAAATAACTCCATCAAAAAGTGTCCAAATGAATAGTTGATGATACAATCCGATAGATATTCCCCAAAGGAATAGTTGGGGTTTTGTATTGGGAAGTGTGAAGATGCATTCTTAGTAAGGGGAAAGCGGTATACTTAATTATGTGTATTTTCATTAATAAAACCTGATATAATTAACCTTCGAAGAGATGTACTATAAATGTTAAAAAGGTAATCTCACGGGAAGAGATTATAAAAGGTAAAATTTAATTATTGGTAAAGACTTATAACATTATTTATCGTGAGATGCTATTCAGAAATATTGGATCAAACAATTATAGAAGCAATTTACTTGTGGAAAAAACCAGAAAAAGGATTCCCAAAATAATATTTAGGTAATGGTCTTGGGAAGCACGCTTAAGATGAGATTAACCAAAGAAAAGAGTAAAACCGGGTTGGTGATGATTTAAATTAGATAATGAAATATTTTAAACTAAACACACACCAAATCCTTTGAAATCATAAAAAGATACTTTAAAGCTTAGTTTTGGGGAGAAAATAACTAGAGAAATTAACACTATGAAACTTTACAAAAAGGATTCTCGGATATTTTCGGAAAGGTTAAGGAATATTTACAATCTGATAAACAGGACTCTGAAAAGAGGTATCTAATATCCTTTCGGTAAAATCCCTTTTGTGAAGAAAGCGTTGACATGTATTTTTCTTCATTCCAATGAAGAAAACCCAAAGACTCTATTCCAATAGTATTTTGAGCTTTGAGTCTCAAAAAGTTATGCCGAACAACACAACCCTTCCTTCCAGTGTAAATAATATCATAAATAAGACCCAATAGGCTTAAGGATTGTGAAAAATCAAGATTCCCTACACACGATCTGAGATATGCACGATATATAGGGAGATCCCAAAATTAAATAAAATGTTAAAATCCTGTCATATTTGAAATAAAAAGGTGACCTTGCATATAAATGGGTCTTCGGGAAAGGATTGTTTAGAGTCTAAAGAGTCTCATGGACGAAACTCTTCCTCTGATAATCCTTACAAGGTTACCATATTTGATAAACCACTCATATGCCTTAGGATTCATGTAGAATTTTCATAAGGGTGGGGTATTGAATTTTCTCTGGAATAGAAAACATTAATCAGAGTTGTTGCAGCCACAACAAATGGTGATTTGTTGGGAATAACTAGTTATTTTTGTCCTCAATTATTTCAAAGGACAAATTGGAATATGTCTGAATGAAGTTTTCAAGAAACTATGGTTCTCACTCGTGGCATGGGTTCCACATCATCAATATTTCTTTTTGAAAGATATTGACAGGTAATAGGAGCTTTTAGGTTTCATTATAAGCATTATCTACAAGACAATATATGAGGTTAATTGATTAGAATTTTACCAACATATAATCCTTGTTAGTTTATGATACCACACATGAACCTTCTGTAATTGACAATAGGACGATGTTTTTCCGTTGTCTCTCTTTTATGTGCATTGCTTTTCTCCTAGTGGGCATCCATAGCCCCGAAAAAGTTGTCTTGATATCATATAAGCATGGACCAGTTGGTAGTGAGCATCCATATCCCCAAATGTTTTACTTATACTTCCCACAGAGTTAATGGTGCTTTTCAAATTCCTTTAGATCCTTTTACCTTATTCACCTTTATAGGTTTGTATATAAGTTTTGCTTGTATAAATAGAGTGTGAAGGAGGTGGGGTGATATGAGATTTTCTTATATATGCAAGCCTTTTCAAATAGCCCTTATGGGTCCAACTTCAAAAGGTATAACATGGTTATCATTTAATGTGAAGTGAGTTAAGCTCATATATAATATCCAAAATGAAACCTATAGGATCCTATCCTCCATGCATGTATGTTCTAAAATTCATTGTGAGAATAACACAATGATAAGGAAGATTCCACATTTACATCCAAATTTTGTAATGCATTTCCCTAATGTATAAGTTGATAATTTTATTAGTCTTGAAAATATTTTTTCATGCCTAGATTTCCATTCCTTGACCTTGACACCCTTATTCTTCACCATATTATAGAAAGTCGATTCTTCTTTTCTGGGTATCTTTGAGATAATGTTTTCGAGGAATTGTTTCCTCCATTTTTCATATTAAGATAAGCCATCTCTTCCATCACACATAAAAAATTAAAAGGGATGAGTAACATTTAAAGCAAGTAAATTAGTTCAAAATTAGCTTAGAAAGAAAAAAAAAATTAATTCAAACTGTAAATTGGAAATCAAAAGAAAGATAAAAATTCCCAAAGAAAATAATTATGAAAGTAAATCTAATATATACAAGTATACATCACCCGAGGTGATTATGAAGAATAATTTTTGAGGATTTGGTCACTGGCAGGGAGTTCCTCAACCTCCCCTTCTACAGTTTTTATTTTAAAAGTCCCAGACCCAATTTTTTTATCAACTTAGTATGGACCAAGCCAGAGGTACTGAAACTTAGTATGTTTCCCTTTATTTTCATTAGATTTCTCCCACCTTAACACTATGTCTCCAAATCCAAAATCCTTATTGCTAACAGATCTTTTATAAAACCTRAATTTTACTATATCTTGGTGTTGATCYAGTTTTCTTTTAACTTRCTCTCTTTTTTCTTCTAGTTTGAGAAGAGTATTCAATCTATGTTGCATGACTGGACAATTTTCCTCCTGGGTAGRTTGGTATAATTTCAAGGAAGGAAAGAAAATGTGAGTAGGTTGAATGGATTCTTGTACATAGACCAATAAGAAARGATATTTCCCTAAGTATTATTTAGGTGTCACCTTATCAGTCCAAAGGGAATTTGGTAAATCTAGATGYCAAATTCTTTGATGGTCRGTTATATTTTTCTTAAGGATCCTTATCATATTTTTCTTAGTATATTCTTCATTTTTCTTAGTATATTCTTCTGTGTTGATAGTAATTGGATACATATTTTACTTTTATATTCTTTTTAAGAGCATATTCATTCATTTTTTATGATGATTTTTTTTTTTCATTATCAAATATGAAAGGATGAGGAACACCAAATCTAGTAACTATGTGTGATTCAAGGAAATAAATAACCTATTTTTCATTTACCACTTTCATAGGTATTTCTTCTATTCAACATGTAAAGTAATTAGTAGCATTCAAAATATACTTGTGAATTTGCGATGAATTTGGATTCAGTTCCCAAATTATTTCCAAAACACACTATTGGAAAGGGCTATCAACTGAAATAGGTAGTAAAGGAAATGCATGTGTCTTCTCCCTTCCAACTGACTTTTGAAACACCTCTAATTTCCTAAAACATGCATGGGAATATTGAAGCATGATGGTATAGTAATATCATTCCACAATAATTTAATGTGTTGTGATGTCCCCTCCAAAATGACCTCCTGTAGAACCATCATGTAGTTGCTATAAAACATTTTCTAGTTAAGATTTTTGAAGGCACCTTAAGAAAACATCATTGTAGTTCCTTCTAAAAATAATTTCATTAACAAGACATTGTTGATCAACTTTGAGTCTAAGGGATATCCTCTTTCTTGGTTCCAAGTATTGGGGATCACTACCATGGGTTAAGTAATATTTCATCTCATAGTACCAATATTCAGTAGGAACAAGGATATAGTAAAAATAATATTCAATTAAAACCCCTTCTTCATATAGTTTCTCTTCATCATTAAATGTTCCTCTTCAATTTGTTGCAAGCTTACAGATCCCTTGCACCTTCACTATATTGGAAATATTAATATGAAGTTCATACTCCTACAAGGAAGTCATCCAATGGGATTTTTTCTCACACAGGTGTTGTGTCTGTTTCATCACTTGGGTGAGTAAAACAATGACACTTGCATGCCTAGTTGGGCCTGCTAGACAAGACCGAAGTTTGTGAGTGGGTTAAACAAGCCAAACACATGTAATACACAAATAAACAAACTAAAACAACTAAGAAAATAAAAACTAGAATGCATAAGAAACTTAAAACCATAAACAATCAACCAATGACCAAGATAATGGCACTAATGGATAACTATATTAGTTGGCAAAACAACGTAGAGAAAAATGAGGACTTATGAGTCCCCTCTTTCTCCTTGGGAGGGATCTTGAGTTCCCTAATGGAGAGCTCTTCTTACAATGGAAGAAAAATGGAAAATGATGAAGAAAATCAATTCCTATTCAAGAGTTGAGTGGAGTGCCCTATTGCAATGATGCTTGAATTCTCCAAGGAGAAAAGAGGATTCTCAAGGGAGAATTGAGGCAGTATAAGAATACTATGAAGATCTTGGTTTCTTAGTGCACCCATGGATTTCATTTATATCATTTCTTCAAGGAAAAATATAATTGGTTCTTGGTGTGAACAAGGGGCCTTTTAGGGCACCCTTTGGTCCTTGACCACTCCCCCATTTGGATTTCTCTCAGATATGGAGGTCAAATCAGGTTGGGATCTAGTCCATAAGTGGTTGGGGGGGTGACAAGAACCATGAATGCATTGTTCACAGAAGTGTGTGGCTTTTCTCGTACACATTCTCACATTGTGCGCTATGAGGGATTTATTAGCCCACGCACTATGCGTGCACTTCCTTTAGTGAATTTGCGGATGACAATTTTTTCCCAATTGTATAGTTTTTGAATTTTGAAATACATTTTAGTGCTACAAGTGAGATAATTATTGTTGTCATTGATGTATTTATGTAACCATTTGTGGGAAATGTTGTGGATGAAATTTCAATGATAACATATACATATAGTTGAAATACATCAATGTTTCTTCTACTGAGAGTTCCATTGTAATAAAGAGTGCTGAGAGGAAATGCAAGAGTGATTCGTCAGAGGGAGAGGGGAAACTGTGGGATCCAAACCTTTCTCTAGGTAGAAAAAATAAAATATGTATACAAACGAGGCGGGCATGCCCCATGCTCGTGTTATATAACCCAAAATGTAAGGTAACAACTGAAGATGTATGGTGATGTAGATAAATGCAATGCCCTATGGGGCAGCTGATAATGATAGATGACAATGATAGATGATAATGATGGCAAGGATTCTTTTAAGAAGTGTCGATGACTAGTAGGCATTAATGGTCTAACAGATTCATAGGTCTTCGGATGGTATACACAATTGCAATAGTCGCATAGTAAGACCCACTGTAACATGATGTTTTGTTGAAGTCAAATGTTATGGGGGTAAACATAATCAAAGAGAAATGATGAGTGTCATCCAAGACTCTTCATTGTAAAGGGAATGAGAGTCAAGCTACTACCGCCCTTCTGGAAATTGTGTTGATGTCGACAAAAAGAGAGACACTACTCCAAGAAGAAAAGGGATTCGTGAAATCCATTGAGATGAGATCAGGTATCGATAGGAAGCATGAAAAAATTCAAGATGTGGTGAGACTCGATACTTCCCTTGGTTGGGGTATATTGAAGGATGATTGGCAACAACCGTAAAACTGTATCTAGCATCAGGGGGATGACTGGATATGGGGTTAAACTGTTCTAGAGGCTTTCCAAAGTGGACAAACTCAGAGAATAGGGGTACATGGATTTTGGGATACTCGGGGTTCGTGAATGATGTCGAAATGAAAAAAGGAGAGTCGATTCCCCAACCAAGGGAGACATGGGTTGCGTTGCTGGGAAAAGAAGGTCATCAAGAGTGATGACAAAAATCTAAGTAAATCCAGGAACAAATTATTTTTACAATTACCAAATAAATAAATAATAATTTGGGATGAGTGTACAAATACTGAAATGGGTGCCCCAGTGCGAGATGGCTTGGCCTATGAGGGAATAAGTTGCAAAGAGAACTGGTGGAGGGTGGGGGCCCCATGAGTGGGTTTCTGTATGAGGTAAATGAATGGAGGGGAATCTGCATATGGGAAAACTGATGGTGGATGACATGGAGGGAGAATGATATTGTGGAGGTGATATCAATATAACCGATATGAGATAACCTAGGAGCCCATTGGGAAAGCTAGTAGTATGATGAGAACACGTATGTGGCTTATTCTCGAAAGTGTATAAGACTATCGAGACTCCCATCCCTAGGGGGTGAAAACAACATGAGTGTCAAGTTGCCAAGGGGAACTATGAATGGGAAAACTCATGTGGGGGAGAGTGCTACCGAGTGGCAGTACCAAAATGCAGTAGAGGTGAAGGTACTGCAGAGCTAAATGTAAGGACCCTAAAGGTGAACATCAAAGGGTGTGACTAGGAGATGAAATTGATTTTCAAAGGGAATAATTACATTATTGTGTCGAACATATACCTGAAGGGGATACGTCATTTTTTATGACCAAGTACCTGCACACATAAAAAAAAAAAACCTGACGTGGACAATATCTGATGATAAATAAAATATAACAACTATTTGATAATTTTGAACATAAGCATGCGTAACTAGACATGACGTGAGAAAAATGATCCCCCGAGGCCAAGCTCAAATGATGACCTGGGGAATTTGACTATGTAGATGGTGGTACCATGATCCCATGGCTGAGAGCATATCAAGAAACAGAGGCTATGGGCTCCTATAACTAAGTGTGGAAGGTTGGCGAGAGGGACTATATATGGCTAGTGGGCCACAATGCCACCTCATTTGTACCCATCGATGTAATGATTTGATGAGATAATTTGGAGGAGATTTGGAGATTACGGGAGCTCGAGTCGACCGATCTGAGAGCTGCGAGACTCAAGTTAGTGGTCCCATCCTCCTACATAGTGTGAATTTCATAGAATTGAGTTAGGGGGTGTACGGATGGTCGTAAAAGGGTAGATTTAGGGATGGGCCCACTAATGCGAGAGAGAAGGAAGAATACCCTCTCTCAAATGCGCGGTTATATTTCCATCTCTCGTGCATAATGTGTGGTTGTGCTTGACACAACTGCACATGGGGGCATGGGGGAGGGAAATATAGGCACGCATGAGATGTGCTCCTATTAATATGACAATTACGCACTGTGCGCAACTGTTTCTTAGACAACTACGCATGAGTGTGCAACTGTGTAGAGGACAGGTGTGCATGTGTGTGCACATGTCGGGGTGAAAACTACGCATTAGTGCACAAATTTTCAAAGAATAAGTGCACACATCTACGCATCTGTTTGGGTGAAAGCCGCGCACTAGAGGGAAGGCTAAGGGTGTTTGAAATTTTGATTTTTTTAATATTTTTGATGGATGATGAGGTCTAACCAAGTGTTTTTGTGTGGATGCAGCTGATCAACTTGTGACGAGAGAGAATTATTTCATTCCATTGGAGGGAGAGAGAGAGACTGGGAGGGTCTTTGAGAGGCGGTGAGAGAGAAATTGGGCATTCAAAGACACTTGGCAGCCTGTGGGTTGCTCAAGTTCTTCGAATTTCCCTTGATACGATCTCAAGAGTTCCTAATAAATTATATTATATCTATTTGGAGAACTAATTTGTAGTGTTTCATCATTAGGGGAAAACAACTAAAACTCTCATCTGTGGAGGATCTGTATTTTTTGATGGGGCTCCCATTCTAGGGGATGGCCCTGCTTGTTGACCCCCAGCTACTGGGGGATGAGATATTGGTTTACTTGGAATGTTGCCACTGCTTGGGACCAAGCCCAATGTTGGGTTTAGTCATTTGTATTAAGGTGATTGACAATCTCTTGACTCAGTGCATCGCCACCATGGTAGTGAGGATCTATGGATCCTTGCAAACTCAATGGATCACAAGAGGTCAGTTGAGAATCATGGAGAGGGTACCATTTTTCCTAGGGGATGATGTTTCACTCCAGGATGATGGGGAAGATTAACAGGTGTCATACCACCGAATATGGTGAATTTTCTTTTCTGGTGGTTTGTTTTTTGGAGAGGGTGCCCCTTTTGTTCCCTAGGATTTTGTTGGCGCCTTCAGGGCCGAGTGAGCCACGTTTGATGTGGTGGGCCCATGTGCTGGTGCAACATGGGGAAGGAGAGGGTGTCCATTACTTCATGACCACTATGGCACACGTGTGGATTCATATTCCACATGTGATACTACGGTACCCATACGGTGGTATGGACTACTGACATGATATTGACATGATGTTGCCTCCTCGAGAGGTTTGTGATCAGAGAGGTATGTTTGTGTACTTTTGTTTTGTGATTTTGATGGCTTCCAAGGGATGCCAGAGATGCATAATATATGATGTTGGGGCTGGACCAGCATGTCAACCGCAAGAAGAGGCTGGAGGGGGGATGGAGGACCTTTGTCAATGGTTCAAGGAGGTTCTACAGGGTGTGTCGGAGGGTATGCGGGCCCACATCTAGGATAAGAGGGTCCTGGATAAGTGTGTGGGTGTTACGATGGAGTGGAGAACTTTGATCCATTGAGAATCTATGGCAGGGGTAGTGATGACTGGTCGACTTCCCCCTAGACCTAGAGGACCCCCAACTGGTGGGGTGCCTCCAGCTGACAAAGGACCTAGGGGGGATCTCTGGGGGCACCATGAGTGTCAATTTTTGTATTTGTATAGGATTGTGATCCCATTTTGTACAAGTTAGATGATACCCATTTTTTATAGGGTTGGGGGTACCCATTTTATACCTATAGGGGTGAGGGGACTCACTAGCCTATGAGCGATTTAATTGTATATTGTAAATAGTTATGACATTATTGAGGATATATATATATATATATGTGGACACATATTTTTGGCTCATTTGATGTCTTGATGTGTTTATGTTTTGGATGATTTATGATGTCTAATCTATATGTTGTGACAAATGTATGATGGTTATGTATATGTGATGATGTTTTTATGTGATAAATGCCAATCTAACACTAGGTTATCTATGTTATCTTCTATTTGATTAAATTGTCTTGGAATATCTGTAAATGTGATTGAATCAAAGTTGCGAGATAAGAGTCTAAATTATAGGTGTTTGTGAAAGAGGAAAGGATCACGGACATGATATACATTGTTGAGCTGCAGGACGACCAACTAGGAATCTAATGAAACGCTAAGGTGATGAATGTGGCGGTGAATGGCCTTGGAGAGGAGACCAATGATGGTGACATATTCTTCTTAGTTGTTGGTGGTTGAGCCCAAACATATGCTGCTGTAGTGGAGAAGTACATGTGAGGGGGTATAGAGGGCCCAAGCAGCCAAAGCGATATTATGTGTCCAACGGCTAACACCATCAGTGTAACCAATGTGGTAGGACGATGGAGGATACATATGTCAATAACATGGATGGTAGATCAGAAATGAGGAGTGGTGGCAGAAAAAGAAGACTAAAAACAGTACAAATGTGTACAAATAAAAATCCTAAGGTAGAATGGATACGCTCAGGCATAAAAATTATTTAAGTACGACCCATTGACGAGTTCTTTGAGAGGATATCCTTATGGAGAGGCCAAGATGTATGCTCCTTTAGTGAGGCAGTGTTGGAAAATGTAGGGTTTGTTCCATAATGACTCGAATTTCTGATGGCTAAGAGTATCATGGGAGATATCGTAGGCTAGGATGAGATCTCCTTTGTTGAATGAATGAAGGTTTACATGGTGGTCAAAGGTGTATTTGGACCATTTTTTAGCTGCCTCATTATTCTGTAATGAAGACCGACGATCGTCATCCAATGATTATAAGGTCAGCAAGTGCTACTCCATTGGAGAAGTGTCAGGTAATAAATTGATGGGAGTGTGTAACATGGGAAGTTCACACTCGATAGGGAGGGTGTCTTCGATCCCATGGATGAGGTGGAATAGTGTAAAACCAGTGGCAATTTTGACTTCCATGCGATAAGCCCATGACATCGAAAACAACATATGATTCTAGTTGGTCTTATGTTTGTTGATGGTACGTTGTAGCATGGTTTTGAGGACTTTGTTGACAACCTTGACCTGTCCATTGTACTGAGGGTATTATGGGGAGGAAAACTCATGGGAGAATCCTAAATTTGAGGAGAGTTCGGCGAAGATCTCATTCTCAAAGTGTTTACCGTGATCAGACACTAACTGTAGTGGAACTCCAAATCGAGTAATGACATGGTTGAAGAAAAAACACATTGTTGTGTCAGTGGTTTTGTTGAAAGTGGGAATGGATTCAGACAATTTGGTAAGGTAATCAACTACCACGACAATGTACTTCTGTCCATTACTGGATGGAGGATTGCAAGTCATGAAGTCTATGCCCCATTTATAGAAGGTCCAACGGTGATGACTGAATGTATAAGAGCGGGTGGCGCTCGTGCGTTGTTTGCATAGATCTAGCATTTGTCTCACTGCTTGATAGCGTGGATGTAGTCATGAAATAGTGTGGGCCAGTTGTACCCTACTCGAATGATTTTTTTGGTAGTAGACATACCCGAGAGGTGACCACCACAAGCATCGCTATGAAAATTCTTCAAGACTCTGTCAGCTTCATCGATGGTTAGAAATCGACGAAAAATGTTGTCGAACCCATGTCGGTATAAGACATGTTCAATGAGGAGGTATCGAGGGGCCTGATGGAGAATTCATCGAAGAACATCTCAAGAGAGATGAGACCTAAACTTTTGTGTCCGAAGGTAGACGAGAAGGTCGCCATACTAGGGGTCATCATAGGGGATGAAGAAGACGTGTTCGTTGGGAAAATATGTATTGACGGGTGAAGCTTTAGCCTTTGAGGGAAAAGATGTGATGAGTTTGCAGAGGACGAGTGATTTATTTCTTTTAGGAGTTGAGAACTCTAGGCCATATTTCTGAACGATGACGATTCATCGGGAAAATTTTCCATGAATTTTCCATTGACTAAGAAGTTACTTCATGGGGTTGGAATCTGCTATGACTTTGGTAGTTCAAAGAAAGATATAGTGTCACAGCTTTTAGGCTGCAAGGACAACTGCGAGGGTGAGTTTCTCATAATGATTGTATTTAGGGGTGGTCCAGAAAGATTTTTAGTGATGTAGTAAATGACATGTTCCCACCCATCATCCCCTAGTTGGACGAGGACTCCTGCTACTAAGATGACTGAGGATGACAAGTAGACGAGGCATTTGCGATCATATTCTGGAGGACTAATCAAAGAGCCATTGGATAGGGCCTCTTTAAAATCATCAAAAGTGGTTTGAGCATGTTCATCCCATCTAAATGGAATATCATGACACAGTAAGTGAAGGAAACCATGTGCACAAGTGGTGTAATCTGGGACAAAGAGACGTAAAATGTTATTTTGCCTTGTAGGATCTACAGTTGGCGTAAATAACTAGGTGGTGGAATTTCTATGATCGATTGGAATTTGAGGGGATCCATCGTGATGTCATGTTGGGAGACAATGAACCCAAGAAGGCATCCGACAATGACGCAAAATACACACTTGAGGGGGTTCAAGAGGATATTGTACTATTGACATCGTTGAAAAATGATGTGTAAGTCATCTAAATTTTGAGTTCGTTTCTTGTATCGAGCAGTTAGGTCATCCAAATAATTGAGGATGATGTGAGAAATATCATGGAAAACATAAGTCATGGCCCATTGAAATGTATGACCTGTGTTCTTGATTCCAAAAGGCATGACACGATAAGAAAAAGTACCCCATGGGGTAGTAAAAGTGATTGTATACTAATATGCTCGATGGATTTGGATTTGATTGTAGCTGGAGAACCCATCCATGAAGGACAAAGCCTCATGGTCGACACAGTCATCGATAATTTGGTCGATGAAAGGGGTTGGAAAGTTGTCCTTGGGACAAGCATGATTGAGATTGTGAAAGTCGGTGTAGACGCGAATAATGCCCTATTTTTTGTTAACGGGGATGAGGTTAGAAACCCATGAGGCATACACAATGGGGTAAATGAACCTAGTAGCATGTAACTTATCCTAGATTTGATAGCTACTACTTTGGATGGGTGAAGGGGGTGCTTCTTTTGACGAACTGGGGAGAAATTTGGCCATGTGTCGATGCGATTTTCGACTATAGAAGGATCGAGGTCAGGAATCTCTGTATATGAACATGCAAAAATATCTTGGTATTCCTGAAAGAGAGCTTTGTAAGATGTGAGTTCCTCAGGGGAGCATGCGACGCCAATGGTGATTTCTTCTACGATCGCGGTTTGATGGAAATGTAGATCTTAACCATGGGGGAGATATTGGCCATGTTGCCTTATTCAAAAGAATATGGGGTAGGGATAGGGTTGTTGAACCAGTCTATATTCCCTGAAGCAATAAAATCCATGGTTTTGATCGCACATACAAAAGCTTCAATAGGAGAGTGAAAGGATTCATGTGAGAGAAAAATATCTCGATGATGGAGCACATTCCATGGGAAATCGGGGGTAGTGAGTTCCTCTAGGATATCTTCGTTGTAGTGGAAAATGCGAGAATACAGGGGATCCGGGGAGGAGACAGGGGAGATTGTAAAAGTTTGATTTTCCTCAAGTGGCGAAGACGTAGAGGAGATATCACATACAGGGCACGATGGCTCGCTTGACATAAACCAAATGTTGAGACACTGTGGGCGATAAACTTTGGTAGGGGGAAAGATTTCTTGTGGGAAATTTACTGGAGAATTAGGAGGATTTGGGGGAATGTCCTTAGAGAGTCAATATTTTAACCATGGAGGGATGGGAAGTGACTCAGGTTTAGGGGAGGTAATATTTGACAATATCTAGAGAGTGCAATACCAGTGTTGAGGTGGTCATATTTGGTTGAAAAAGGGTTGAATGATGACCTCGGTATGCAACAATCAAAGGACATCAGTATGCAAAGTGAGCAAGTGAGTCATAGAGAGCACAATGGAATCTCATCCAGTCGGGGACTGAAGAAGAGACATAATGAATGTCAATGACGTGAGCACTAGAAAGTGGTGGAAGAGAGGGCTCTTGCTGAAATTTTTGGTGTACTATAGCTAGCGTCTGGTGAAAATGAGGTAGAGCTGGTAAATTATGAGTATAGTGTCCATATTCTTAACAGATGGCACAAACAAATTTGGTTCGCAAACCTTTACTACCTGTAGTGGGCGATGAAATAGTAGCACTAGACGTTCTTGGTGAAGAGGTGAGCGATGTGGTTGCTCAAGGGAGTTGAATTAGATTGTGTAACTCGGGAAGAGTAGGACATATATTAGTGGGGTGTCCCTCTCTTTCGCTTAGTGCGCAAGGATGTTGAACTTGGGGAGGAAGTGGAGATGTGGGCTTTTTCTTCTTTCGTCTAACCCTGGCATTGGCAATGGTGCCAACAGTTGGGGGTGAGGGTGGTGCGGTCGGATCTTGTACTGGAATCTGCATCAAGATTCCCTCTAGCCGAGGAGGGAGAGATGGCTAAGGAACCATAGTGGGTGGGTGAAGATACCATATAGGGATGGCAAGCACCATGTTGGGAAGGGTAAGCATCGTGACTATCTGAACTTCTTGAACTCTAGGTGGGGGGTAGAAGAAGGGAATTTAGGTAATGTCTTGAGGGATTGTGATACAACCCCCCTACTTCCCTGTAAGGTTGCGCGACCTCCCGGTCTTGGATCTTCGATTCTCGAGTCAAAAGACTTGCTGGAAACTTAAAGTTCCCCCTCTGTATCTAAAACACACGCCCCCTCAACTTCTTGGTGTAGGTCTGACAACAACCCATGACCTTCCCCTTTCACTCTGTGTGAAAACTCATAATGTCGGCGTCAGATCCCTTTCATCCAAGCCCTCACCTGATATGACCTGGGGCTATGACCACGTGATTGCGACCAAAGTCATAAGAGGTCTGGAGTTAAACCACTTTTCGGCCCACAATGCTCCTACGACCTCCATGCATCCCCTTGGCGAAACCATGGTTCAAATTGTGGCCCGCCTTCGATTCCTTAAACTCCTCGCAACTTCTGGCCCCGAAATGACACAGGATCTTTGATCTCACGATCTTGATGATAACGTCCAAATCGATGTTCATATCTGCGCCCTTCTTATCTATTGACCATATCAACTCTCTGTGAATCAATGGTTGAGGTTCTCTTCACAGTTCCGAACTCCAGGAATTTGAAATCTAAAACTCATCTTCCTTCCGTACCTCACTCTTCTGGAGTTAGCAATCTTCGAACTCCTATCCTTTCGACCAATGACCCTGCCTTCACCTAGCTTTTTGACCTTTTAGCCTATATCAACGGTCCAACAGCTCCTTCTCGATCGATGATCGAGATTTCTTTTGGGGCTCTGGACTTCTGAGATTTCAAATCTCAAACCCCTCATTCTCAATGACTTTCACCTGTAGTTTAAGATCCACTGATGCGTGTACCTCCTGATTCAACAATTGAGGGTTACTTCGAGAGTTTACCCAAAGTTAACAGATTTGCGCCACAACTACTCTGAATCCAACTGTCTAGATCTTATTTAGAGACTTCAGGTCTTCGCACTCCGACGATCTCAATTCTCAAACTGAGAATCCACTTTGTCCTTTCCCTGGAGTACAAGATATGTTGACAAGTGTCTCCTCCCATATCAATGACTCACGGATCTTCATCTCTCCATGCTTCGGGAGTTTCAAGTCTCAAACTTGACTCTTTATGAGCTCGCGATATATGACGACCCATTCGCCTCTGGATCTAATGGTCCAGATCTCGTCCGCATTTCACGTATCGAGATTTTGCATATCACGGAGTCAAAAGACACTTCACTTCCATTCTCTCAATCCCCGAAATGCCTAAATTCTCCTTTGACAATTAATGGTCCACATCTGTCCTCAATCAACGGCTGGAATCTTCTCGTGATTTCAAGTTTGATGAACTTCACAAATTTACATATAGTTTTAGTAAGAAGACTAAAACTAGTTAATAAATTAAATAAAAGTGGGGGTGTAGAAAAAATAAATCAAGTTAAGAATTAAAAAGGAGAAATATTTTATCTAAAGATTTAATTACTGATTATGTGCAAGAAATGATAAATTGAAACTAAGATAAGAAAGGAAATGAATGTGAAAAGGAATGTGGAAGCATAAAAAGTAATCTAGTCTAGTCTAACTAAAAAAATTTCCTAAATTAAACACAACTAAGTTTTAGAAAGGCGCCAGTCATTAAAAATGAAATAGAGAGAATAAAGAGACAACTAGGAGTAATTTTAGGAGTGATTTCACGATAGGTGAGGGAATTTGAAATTTAATTAAATTAAATAAGTGAATTTATTGGTGCAACTAAGGGAACGAGTTACAAGTGTATGGGGGGAATAATTCCTAATTCATTTTTAATAAAACAAATTAAACGTGAAAATGGTAAGTAGTCACTAAGAAAAACTTTATAAAAGTAATGATTGAGAAGATGAATGGATCATGACTGGTATGCGTAAGGTTATGCTACCGGAATTTCTTTGACTGATTTATTTGTGAGAGTTGGGATACCCAACATGAGAAAGAGAGTGGTAGCTCGACCTTGCGAGGCGAGCTGAGAGCTAAAGTTTTCTAGTTGTGTTTGTGTGTGGCCTCTTTGCGGCTCCGGGGGATAAGAGGAAAGAAGATTACCCCTAGCATTGACTGGGAGATACCAGTGAGGTCTCTATGGTTAGCAAGCTCAAAGCTAGACGAAGCGCAAGTGTAGATGAAGCGCAAGTGTGGACGAACGACTTCGACTCCTCATCTTCAGTTACAGTATTCCTCACTAAACTAGTAAATGAAAAGTATCAAGTTTATTGTATTTTATTGAAGTTGCAATGTTTTAATGGTTTTTGTATATATATATATATGTGGGGTACTTCAACAATTGTTTGCGCTAGTCTATGTGTCCCCTTTTTCGTTTAAAACATGCCCAACGCACTTGTTTCTTGTCTCTGCGTTTGGAAGAGTCCTCAATTAGGTGCTTTTGCCATTTCGCTCAACGCATTCATATTCATTACTCAAAAATTATATGTCTCCATGCGCAACGAATTTATGTCTCCTTGCACAACGATTTTGACCTCAATGATCAGCGATATTTTTTTGTACGCCCCTTTTTTCTGCAAATTATATTGTAACCAAACAGCTTTCTTCTCTTGCCAAATTGTTGTATCGTTGCTGATAGATGCATGCGTCCGATGCATTTTATTATGGATCTCCTCCATTCGTCCAAACCTTGCTTGATAGTCATACTAACGGTCTACCAACAAATCCTTAGAATGTTAAAGCGTTTGTGGTTGTCCTTACCAGAATTTGAATTCTCCCTTATTGCTGCCACTGGTTCCCAGTCGAAACTCTATATTACTTAAGGAAAATTTAAACCCCTTTTATTTTCCAGCACCCTTCGTAGATCGAGATCCATGAGAATTTGGTAGGTGTGTAACGCTTCCCTCCCTTTCAAATCAATTGAAGGTTAATGCGATCTCCCTGGTATGCGATTTTGGGAGTTCCTTGTTCACCTTGAGACAACTCAAATGTATGGCCGCACCATCGCCAGACACTTCTGAGTTGAGTTGATTCTCGAGTGTTGTAGTGACTGGTGCGAAAATATTTCCTCTATTACTGCATGAGACTAAGCCTGGAGGGATCCTTTATTTTTACACGCCCGCAACCACCTCCTTGGTCAGATCTGTCGTCGCGTGGAGTTCCTTTCTGAGTTTAACCTCCATTGAAATTCTTCTTGTTATGCATTCGGTCTCCCTTGAGTTCCTGTTGACACAGATGCGCGAAATCCCTCCTGGCTCTCCTCCTTGCGCCTTGCGTTTGGTATTGTGTGCTGAGTTGGCATTGGGATTTCATATGAGATCTCGTGGCTTGAATGTTTCTTAATGAAATTGAAACTTGGGCCTCATTCCCATCATTTGCAATTGACATTAATATTAATGATATCGCCCCTTTTACTTTGATTTCTATAGTCATTTTCATTTAAACATGAGTTGTTGTTTATAACCTTGTATAATGGTTATCTTTTTTATAAATGATTTCCATTAGGTTTTATAAATGATTTAAATGATTTCTTTTTATAAATCATTTTGATTAGTTTTAAATGATTTAAATGATTGTTATTTATATATTATTTTTCATTAGTTTTTAAATGATTTAAATGATTTCTATTTATAAATGATTTTTATTAGTTTTTAAATGGATGCATAGTAAAAGGTGGTGTTAGATTTAAGGCATTGATCTTCTTGGGTTCTCTTAATGAAATTGTAAATAATCTTCCTAGAAGATATCCTAAATATGAATTGAATAGTTAAGCTACTAAAGATTAGAATACAATTATGTGCTTGATTCATTACTTTGTATGTGATACCCTCCTTCTCATGCATTTCCTTATCGTTGAAGATTTTGATTGTGATAGAATAATATGTTGTATTTTGGAAATTGATTGAATTTGATTAAGCTTAAATTCAGTAATTAGTTTATGCTTGCTTCTTGAAAAATAAAGTTGTTTATACTTGTGCCCTTAGAATAATGTTGTCATAAGAATGATTTATTAATTTTATTCTCGTGTCTTGCAAATTAAGGATGATATCTCATGTGTCTTGAATTGATGATGTATAAATGATGGATTAGTTGAATAGACTGCTCGTGCACAATTCCATAATGTGATGTATGACTAGTTGCATAATTAGACTCCTTGCGCGCACTGAAAATATAATGTAATGTGTGATGTTTAGATATTGGACGCCTTGCACAAATGGAATTTAATGTCATGAATGATGGTTTTAAATATTAATTTTCTTGCGCGAAATGAAAATTTATTATAACGGATGATTGCATACTGTGATTGGGATTTGTGCCATGAATATAACTGATAATTTCTATTGCGTATGTAATTTAATGTGGTCTATGATGTGTTATGTGAATGATTACTCATGCACCATGTTTAATTGTGAATTAGGATTGATGGATTGATGAAATTGATTATTGTTCATGTTGTTGATTTAAAATAGTTAGTTTGGACTTGATTGTTGTAACATCCCACTCTGGCGTACTGAGCGAACTTATTCTTTGAGGACACCTGCTCGCAAGTGATCCGGATTATTATGATATTAAAACATTTGTCTTTGATTATGATGCGTCACCAGTAGATGACATGTTGTTTTACTACATTGACATAGAAAGGTTCTATTAACTCAGTTTTTCTGAGTGTGCAGGGTTTCAGACCTTGAGAATGCAGAGGCATCGATGGAAACCCTTGGACTCTGGATTGAGTCAGGGAGTGTGCTATTTGGGTTTGATTGATTTACTATGATATTAGTACATTTGAGATGATGATATGATGTGGACAAGTTCTGACATGATTTGTTGATGATGCAAGCTGACGATAGCTTGACGACCAGACTCACATATGGAGTAAAGGGGTCACACACGACTACCAAAGAGGTTGAGGGAGAGGTGTGGACAACAACCCTACCACAGCCTACTAGCACTCCCGCCGTGGCTCAAACTATAGGTTAACGATTACCCAGTTTGAGAGGACCTAGGATGTCGTGAGAGAAGACTGTGATGGTCACTCACGATGATTCTAAGGGGTGTGCAATAAGGCGGGGGCCCTATTTCTTAGAAGCCCTTAGTCTCCCACAAGTTCACCTGGCGAAGTGTTGACTCTAGGGGTTATTGATGTCTACCAATCAGTCAAGAAGAGAGTGGCACCCTTGGAGCACATAGTGCATCCTGAAGGGCACGTCGCGCAAAGGAACATATGAGGCGAGTGACACCCTTGGAGCACCTAGTGCGTCCTGAAGGGCATGTCCTATTGATGATGATAGAGGGAGGAACCTAGATGGCCCTAAAATAGACAAAACATTAAGAAATTTTAAAACAACTTCCCTAATTAAATGTCGCCCTATTCAGAATCTAAGTTCTAAGTCTAAAACTTCTCTAGTGGTAAAATTTTGACTACCCTTAAGAAAATATACCATATATAAATAAAATAATAAAATTTAAACTAAAAACTACTTAAGTAATAGTTTTGGTCTTCATAAATTTTTTGGGGTAAAATGAAGAGAGTAAGAATTTAATTAAAATCAGTGGATATAAAATGTCAAGAAGAAATTAATTTATTTTAACTTTTGATAATTTCAAAAGGTACTAAATTAATAATAAAAGTAAAAAGAGGATAAATTGCACAACTATCTTTTCTAGCTGAAATAAAAAAAGGAATGAAGGAATTGTAAAAATTAGGAAATTAGTGAAAGGAGGTAACCTAAAGAGGGAAAGAGGGGAACTCATGGTAAAAAGCAAGAAACCAACTTAGGAAAGAATAGGCATTTAAAGAAACTTCTAATTTTGAATTGATTTAACAATTTCTTTTTAGGGAAAGCTTTTAAAACCTATAAGGAAATCTAGGGACACCTAGGAGTAAATTTAGGAGTAACTCTAGGTGGATGAGGGAAATGAGACAATAAATAAATTAAAGAAAATAATTATTGGAGGAAAGTGGGGGATGGATGACACTTGTACGAAGGAGAATTTTTAGAAGATTTTTATTAAAACTTAAAATTTAATGAGATTTAGGGAAAGAATCGAAGTTCTAAAATTCTATAAAAGAGAGGGAGGAGAAGGAAGAAAGGGGATCAACTGAGAAGGAAGAAAAGGGATCAACTGTTAACATAACGTGACGCTGCCAGATTAGTGACTTGACTGATTTCTTTGTGGGAGTTGGGATTTCCCATCTCAGAGAGGAGTGGTAGCTCAACCTTGCGAGGTGAGCTGGGAGCTAGACGTACCATCTGGATAGTGTGTGGCCCCTTTGCAGTTTCGAGGGCTAAGGGGGAAGAAGAATACCCCTAGCATTGGCTGGGAGGTATCGGTGAGGTCTCAACGGTCGGCGAGCGGGAGCGTCACAGAGTGCACGGACGTCATCGAGGCATGTGATAAGGCAAAGGTACGCTCATGTATTTTTTATAGAAGAATGAATTAGGAACTTATGCTTAAATCTGCTTGTCATGGAAAAAGTAAATTGATGGTTTAAATTATATAACTCTTGCCGAAACTCCTAAATTCCTTCAACGATTGCAATGATAAACCTTAGGTAATGAATGTTGAAACACCTAGTTGTTCAACGATTACTAGTTGTTAAAATTCATTGAAGCTTTTCATTGTACCTTGTGATTCCACTCCATGACTGTGGTAAGATCTACTCATAATCGTACTTGTTAGATGATCTACACTCTAGAATTGAAAACAAATCTACACTCTAGAATCGAAATCTCATCAGTTACTCCTTGTAAAAGAGTTGTGACGAGGTTCACTAATCGTTGGTATGGCTCGTTGATTGCCATGCAAATATTTTCTTCAAACACTTATGCAAGCAGAAGAAAAGTGAAATGCTTATTAAAGTTCAAAACACCTCAAGATCCAAGTTCCATGTTCATTCCTCACCCATTTTTTTGTATGCATAGTACCGACCTCAGTCTCACGTCAATGATCTTTTGTTTGTTGTGAAAATGCATTTCTTTTCATTAATTCCCAAGCAATGTTTTGCTATCCCAAGGTCATATTACTAGCGTTGTTTGTGACGCAAGATTCCCAAACAGGGTTTCTGTTTTGTTTGATATAGCGTTTTTGGAACCCATCTCCTTTGTGTTGCTCACAGTTTTTCCCCGAGTTGTTGATGTGAAATATATATATATATATATATACTTCCTATGCCATTTTGATAAAAATTTTGAATTCATACAGTAATGGTGAATTGTTCTGTAATAGATAGATAGATAATATGTTGTTAATTAAATAGGAATAACAATTTACATCGTTTTGTAATAGATGGATAGATAATATCGCTATTTATTATATAGAAATAAAAATTTATAAATTTGAATTCGTTCTATAATGGGTGTTCTGGCATTTTCATTTTTGTAAGACTATTTGAGATTTCGATCTGGCAGTTTCGTGCTGGCACTTCGTTTTTGGAAATTCATTTTTATTAGATTAATTCTGAGAACCCGTTTATGAAATTTTTTGCTGGCAAATTCATTCTGGCACTTCCGTTTTGTAAGTTGGATTCTGATTTTTGTTCTATCTTTTCATTCTGGTACTCAATGCCTTACTTAACCCTTGTTGCTCGGGATGGTGCCTGCTGCTGCCATTTAGGTAACCACTGTATAAACACAATCCTATAGCCACCCAAATTTATGAGTGAACCCTTCCACCCTTGCTTGCATAGAGAGCGTACCCTATCTTGAGAGCATGCCCAATTACTGACTATGCCTTCTAAACTGGAAAGGACATAAATTTACCTTTTATTTCAGTAAACCTTGTTTCCACAAATGATAGTAATTTCCTTTAACCTTTGACAACCCAACCCTACTAACTGTTGGCAATAACTTTCCACTTCATTTAATTAATTCCTTATCAAGGTTAAAGGATGGTAAGATGCGATTTGGATTAAATTGGAATTTTCCGAATTGATTCTTGGATTCCGTCAGTTGCCAATTTAGAAATTGCCAATTGATTCTAGTCTCTGACAGCTGCCATTGATGGCTTCCAATTGAGGTGTGATTTCTGGAATGCGTGCATCAGTTCCCTTTTGGTCTAGCATGCACTCACCGCAGCTAGTTTTTATTGTTAATGATGACATCAATTGGGTTAGTAAGGTGAGAATGTCTTGATACGGTGATAGGGTTACTGTAATACGTAAGGGAATGTCATTGAATATTTGTTTATGAAATAAGTAATTGTAATATATTGTTTTGAATTATGTAAATGAAATGTTATTGAAATATAAATAAATGCAATGTTAGTGGTTGATAACATATGAAATGTAAGATCGTCGTTATTTTATTTGCAATGTTATTTAAGGTCATTGAATATATTGTTTTTGAATATGTAAATGTAAGGTTCTTGCAATATAAATAAAGTGCAATGTTAGTGTTTGATAACATAGGAAATGTAAGAACATTGTTAGTTTATTTGCACTGTTATTGTAATATGAAATGTAATGATATGGTTAATTTATTGTAATGTTATTGTAATTTTATTGTTATTGACAACATATAAAATGTAAGGTCCTTGAAACTAAGTACAATTAAGTATTTTGATTTAGTAAGTGGGGATTTTGCAATTAATTAAATGTACATTATTTTTAAGGATGGGTTGGTAACTCATCGACTAACGGAATTTAAATTGGAGTAATCGATCAGTAACTAATGCCAACTTGAGTCATAGATAATGCCTTGTCTTAATTTTGGTTGATTGTTATCAGAGTCATTCTGACTTCCGCTTTCCATAGAGGACGTGGATGTTCATTAATTATTGTTGTACCTGTTTGTAAACATTTAATTATTGGGTCTGTTTGTATCAGGCAGGATGTAGACACCTCCATGTTCCTCAGAACAACCGCTAACCCTGAGACCTTAAATAGTTAAAATCGATGGGAACCTGGGCTTGGGCATTTCTTATGTGTCTTGGAGGTACTAACCATTGCAGGGTAGGATGGGTGGGTAGTCAGTCTTATTATTTTGTCGGTTGATTATTTTTCTTTACTCGTAGATGTTGATGTGCGTCTTAGATATTTATGTTGATATCACAGTTGCATGCATCATGATTTGTCGTCATCTGGTGGCACAGATTATAATGTCTTGTTACCCTTGTACACATGCACACACACAAAAAAACAAAAATTGCACTTGTTATAAGAGGTTTGTCATCATAACGAGGAGGAATGTTACATATGGTATCAGAGCGGGGTTCAACCCGCGATGGGATTGCTACGGCTTTTGTTGTTATGATTTTATTATACTATTGCTAATTGAGTTGACTTGTGTACATGCAGGTAATCATGGTTAGAGGATGTCATGGAAGCAGACGACATGGTGCTAGGGGAGGAGGCGCGACGCCTCCAGTAACATCCACACCTGAGGGGTCTAACCCCCAGGGAGATGAGTAAGTTCTCGGGCAAAAGAAGATAGTAGTTGGCGATGTAGTCAGAATGATGAGATCCTTTCAGTGCATGTTTGAGGCACTGATCAGCCGTTTAGACAGAGATGAGGACAGAGCACCAGCGCTCGCTAAGGTTCCGTTGTGTGCATCGGCCGTTACTGGTAGCATTCACTATGAACTCAAGAAGGTCAAATTTCTCGAGTTCTTTGGTGCCCCAGATGGCGCAACCACTGAGGCATGGTTGGAGAACATGGCGATGTGCTTCGTACTTCACGATTATACCTCCAACATGAATTTCCACATGGCAGTATTTCAAGTAAAGGGGAGTGTTCTTCTATGGTGGAAGACGCTCCTATCATAGCTAAACATGGCTGTCAAAGACATGTCATGGGAACTGTTCGAGGAATGGTTCCGAGAGAGGTACCTTTCAGAGGAATTCATTGAGCGTCAACTCAACGAGTTCAACGCCCTATGCCAAGTAGGTCATACGGTGCCCGAGTACGAGGCCCATTTTATGGATTTTCTCCGGTACACTCCGCACCTTAACACTAAAAAACTTAAGGTTAACAGGTTTGTGTTCGGCCTTAACGACATCCTATGTGCAAGGGTTAGGATTTTTATGCCCCAAACCTTGCACGATGTCATCCAGAAGGCCCTCATAGCAGAGGAGGAGCTTATCAGTGGGGGTCAGACCAGGACTCCAGCGAGACCAGCAGGGCAGGTTTCATCTGGAACGCAGCAGCACCAGACACTAGCAAGACATACATCGGGATATCGTGTCTTCCAGAGGGGATCCACTTTCACTACACCCCGATGATTATCGGCTCAACAAGGGACAGCTTATCAGGGACCACAACATCAATAGTAGTTTAGGCCTATTCAGTAGAATAGACCAGGGTTCCGGGCCAATGGGCCATCATCTTCTACTTTGGGTGCCAGGACAACTGGGCCGAAGAAGGGGTGTTGGATGTGTGGGGAGCCACACTACCAATGCGACTATCTTGTGGAGAGGACCAGAGCATTTGGATCAGCAGGACCCACTACCATGGGAGATATGGGCAAGGCCCATCAGATTCATGCAGCGGTGAATAACCTCTAGGCAGAGCACCAGTTGACTATGCTCGAGACGATAGGTATCGTCACTGACCAAACTCTTAGTATTTTAATAGATCCCGGTGCTACCGAGAGTTTCATTTCTGGTGCAACACTAAAAAGTTTTAAGGTAAATACAGTCGAACAAGACAAGTTTAGCCTCATAGAGATGGCTTCTAGAGACAAACAGAAGGTTGGAGGAAAGGTTACGGGCTGTGCCCTTAAATTGGGAGAGTTTTCCACGAGGGCCAATCTATACATCACAATCCTAGGATCTTATGATGTTGTGATAGGTATGGATTGGTTGGAATCACATGAGGTGATACTCAACTATAAGACAAAATAATTGATCTTGGTCGATGACGAGGGACAGAGACGTGTGATTGTAGGACGGAACTAGGGAGTTTCCCTCAGGCTCATATCCTCCTTGCAACTTCAGAAGAGCATGTGCAAGGGGAGAAAGATTTATGTGATCCTTGCGCTAAAGGATAAGGGAGTAGCGGAAGGTCTAGAACACCTTTCGGTGGTGAGAGAGTTTGTGGATGTGTTTCTGTAGGAGTTACCTGGGATTCCGCCGGAGAGGGAGTTGGAGTTTACCATAAACCTAAAACCAAGGATTGAACCAATAGCGAGAACACCTTATCGGATGTCAACCCTGGAGTTATAAGAGTTGAAAATGCAACTGAAGGAGTTGTTGGACCTGGGACTAATACATTCTAGTGTGTCACTGTGGGGTGAACCTGTTATTTTCATACGGAAGAAGGATGGATTGTGGAGGATTTGCATTGACTACCTTCAACTGAACAAGGCTACAATCAAGAATCAATATCCATTGCCGAGAATTGATGACCTGTTCGATCAAATGAAGGGTGCGACAGTGTTCTCCAAGATTGATTTGTGATCAGGGTATCACCAGTTAGAGATCAAGGAGGATGATGTCCCTAAGACCACCTTTAAGATGAGGTTTGGACATTACGAGTTTACTATTTTACCATTTGGACTGACAAACGCCCCAGGGGTATTTATGAGTTTGATGAACGAGGTGTTCTATGAGTACTTGGACAAGTTCATCCAAGTGTTCATTGACGATATTTTGATTTACTCTCGTACGATGAAGGAGCATGATGAGCACT
The DNA here is from genome assembly GCA_009831015.1 of Picea engelmannii. Lineage (NCBI taxonomy): Eukaryota > Viridiplantae > Streptophyta > Pinopsida > Pinales > Pinaceae > Picea > Picea engelmannii. The sequence continues at coordinate 278,345 of ML786520.1, read as the reverse complement.
TTTGCTTGGTACTACAGTGTCTGCGAGAGCACAAATTGTATGGGAAATTGTCCAAATGCTCTTTTTATCAATCGAGGATTCACTACTTAGGGAATGTCATCTCCGACGAAGGCATCGTCATGGATCCAACAAAGGTTGAGGCTATTATGGAATGTCCTGTGCCGATGAATGTCATAGAAGTGCATAGATTTACGGGTTTAGAAGGATTTTCGAAGATAGAAAATCCGATCATGGAATTGCAGAAGAAAAATAGGAAGTTTGTTTGGACGGAGAAATGCGCAGAAGAGTTTCGAAGGCTCAAAGAATTGTTGACAACAACATCAATACAAAAGGTCCCTGACATTGACGCGGACTTCTTGGTATGCACAGATGCATCCAAGGAAGGCTTAGGCAGAGTATTGATGCAAGATAAATGTGTGATCACTTACATTTTGAGGAAACTGAGAAGGCATGAGGAGAACTACGCTACGCATGATTTGGAGTTATTATCCATCATATATGCCTTGAGGGTTTGGAGACACTACCTTGTTGGACAAAAATTTGAACTAAAGACTAATCATTGTGGACTACAACACATTTTTACGCAAAGCGACCTGAACGCGCGACAATGACGTTGGTTGGAATTGCTTGGCAAGTATGACTTTGAGATTGCTTACATAAAGGGAACAATGAACCGAGTTGCAGATGCTTTGATTCATAGGCCACGCATCTTGTCGATATTTCCTCTTCAGATGAATCTATGTGAAAAGATTCTAACTTTACAGTGTGTCGATGACTGGTACAAAGGGTTCGAGGGTTTTATCGGATAAAACACAATGATGGTACCATGATATGAGGGATTTTCATTTGATGGTGATGGTTTATTGAGGTTTAAAGGTTGGATTTATGTGCCACCAAATGACGAGTTGAGGATGTTGATCCTGAGCGAGGCTCATAGAGCAGTTTACATGGTTCATCTGGGAGTCACAAAGATGAGGGCAGACCCTAAACCCTTATTCTCATGAAAGGGAATGAAGGCTGACATAGTCAACTATGTGGCCAGATGTCTGGAGTTTTAGTAGGTAAAGGTTGAACATAGACACCCAACAAGATTAATTCAACCACATGCTATTCCAGAATCGAAATGGGAGGTTATTTTGATGGATTTTATTGTTGGATTGTCACTGACGGTAAGGAGACACGACTTAATTTTCATAGTAGTAGACACTCTGACGAAGAATGATCACTTTATTCCTATGTGTATGATGTATCAGGCACCTGAGATAGCTAGATTTTTCATCAGTGAGATTGTGAGGCTGCATGACGTGCCTAAGAGGATTATATCTGATCAAGGATTGGTGTTTACAGGACGATTTTGGACGAGTTTCCAAGAGGCCTTGGGAACCCAACTTAAATTTGGTACTACGTATCATCCGGAGACTAATGGACAGACCGAACGAATGAACCGAACCTTGGAGGAAATGTTGCACATGTATGTGATGGACCAACAAAAGCGTTGGGAAGAATTCTTACCTCTAGTAGAGTTTACTTACAACAAAAGTTACCAGAGCACCATTAAAATGGCACCTTTCGAGTTTCTTTATGGTCGACTCTGTCGGACGCCCTTGAGTTGGGATCAGCTTGAGGATAGGGTCCTGGTGGGACCAGAAGCGATCCAAGAAATGGAAGAGCAAATGAAAACCATAAGACAAAGGATTAAAGAAGCACAGGATCGACATAAGAGTTATGCCAATGCACGTCGTGTCGACTATAGTTACGAGGTCAGTGATCGAGTCTTCTTGTAGGATAAACCGCATAAGAGTTCGATTAAGTTTGGGAAGAGAGATAAATTCTCTACTAGATTTGTGGGAGCTTTCGAGATTGTGGAGAGAAAGGGGCCTGTGGCCTATCGACTAGCCTTTCCTGATTCTTTGAGGTGTATGCACGATGTTTTTCATGTATCTGTTTTGAGGCATTATATCAGTGATCCTACACATGTTATTGACATGAGTTCCTTGCAGGTATCGGATGAGGGAGCACTCACGGCTAAGCCATTCCACATATTGGATCATCGCGTTCGACAACTACGATGTCGAATGGTAGATTAGGTCAAGGTCCAGTGGGACAATTATAGTCTGCACTCAACAACCTAGGAGGACGCATATGATATGCGCCGACAATTTCCATTTTTGTTTGATAGTTAGACATATGACACCGTGATACACTTTATTTTTGTCATTTATACTGTGAAACTTCGAGATGAAGTTTATACCAAGACGGGGGTGTATGTAACATCTCGCTCTGGTGCACTGAGTGAACTTATTCTTTGAGGACACTTGCTTGCAAGTGATATGGATTATTATGATATTAAAACATTTGTCTTTTATTATGATGCATCATGGGTAGATGACATGTTGTTTTACTACATTGACATAGACAGGTGTTATTGAATCGTTTTTTCAAAGTGTGTAGGGTTTCGGACCTTGAGGATGTAGAGGCATCGATGGAACCCCTTGGACTCCAGATTGAGTTAGGAAGTGTGCTATTTGGGTTTGATTGATTTACTGTGATATTAGTACATTTGAGATGATGATATGATGTGGACATGTTCTAACATGATTTGTTGATGATGCAGGCTAACGATAGCTTGACGAACAGACTCACATATGGAGTAAAGGGGTCACACACGACTACCAGAGAGTTTGAGGGAGAGGTGTGGACAACAACCCTGCCACAGTCTATTAGCACTCCCACTGTGGCTCTAACTGTAGGTTAACGATTATCTAGTTCAAGAGGACCCACGATGTTGTGAGGGCAGACCACGATAGTCACTCACGATGATTCTAAGGGGTGTGCAATAAGGCGGGGGCCTTATTTCTTAGAATCCCTTAGTCTCCCACAAGTTCACCTGGTGGAGTGTTGACTCCAGGGGTTATTGATGTCTACCAATCAGTCAAGAAGCGAGTGGAACCCTTGGAGCACGTAGTGCATCTTGAAGGGCACATCACACAAAGGAACAAATGAAGTGAGTGGCACCCTTGGAGAACCTAGTGCATCCTGAAGGGCACGTCGCATTGATGATGATAGAGGGAGGAACCTAGATGGCCCTAAGACAAACAACACATTAAATTTTTTTAAAACAACTGCCCTAATTAAATGTCGCCTAGTTCAGAATCTAAGTTCTAAGTCTAAAACTTCTATAGGAGTACAATTTTGTCTACCATTAAGAAAATATACCATATAAAAATAAAATAATAAAATTTAAACTAAAAACAACTTAAGTAATAGTTTTGGTCTTCATAAAATTTTTGGGGTAAAATGAAGAGAGTAAGAATTTAATTAAAATCAGTGGATATAAAATGTCAAGAAGAAATTAATTTATTTTAAATTATGATAATTTCAAAAGGTACTAAATTAATAATAAAAGTAAAAAGAGGATAAATTGCACAACTATCTTTTCTAGCTCAAATAAAAAATGGAATGAAGGAAATGTAAAAATTAGGAAATTAGGGAAAGGAGGTAACCTAAAGAGGGAAAGAGGGGAACTCATGGTAAAAATAAAGAAACCAACTTAGGAAAGAATATATTTTGTAGCTCAAATAAAAAAAGGAATGAAGGAAATGTAAAAATTAGGAAATTAGGGAAATGAGGTAACCTAAAGAGGGAAAGAGGGGAACTCATGGTAAAAAGAAAGAAACCAACTTAGGAAAGAATAGGCATTTAAAGAAACTTCTAATTTTGAACTGATTTAGCAATTTCTTTTTAGGGAAAGCTTTTAAAACCTGTAAGGGAATCTAGGGACACCTAGGAGTAAATTTATGAGTAAATCTAGGTGGGTGAGGGAAATGAGACAATAAATAAATTAAAGAAAATAATTATTGGAGGAAAGTGGGGGATGGATGACACTTGTACGAAGGATAATTTTTAGAAGATTTTTATTATAACTTAAAATTTAATGAGATTTAGGGAAAGAATGGAAGTTCTAAAATTCTATAAAAGAGAGGGAGGAGAAGGAAGAAAGGGGATCGACTGTTAGCATAATGTTACGCTGCCCGATTAGTGACTTGACTGATTTACTTATGGGAGGTTGGATTTCCTAGCTCGGAGAGGAGTGGTAGCTCGGCCTTGTGAGGTGAGATGGGAGCTAGATGTACCATATGGATAGTGTGTGGCCCATTTGCAGCTCAGGGGGCTAAGGGGGAAGCAGAGTACCCCTAGCGTTGGCTGGGATGTATCGGTGAGGTCTCGATGGTCGACGATTGGGAGCGGTATGGAGCGCACAGACGTCATCGAGGCGGCCGATAAGGCAAAGGTATGCTCATTTATTTTGTAGAGTAGAATGAATTAGGAACTTATGCTTAAATCTTCTTGTGATGGGAAAAGTAAAATGATGGTTTAAATTATATGACTATTGTCGAAACTCCTAAATTCCTTCAACGATTGTAATGATAAACCTTAGGTAATGAATGTTGAAACTCCTGGTTGTTCAATGATTGCTAGTTGTTAAAATTCATTGAAGCTTTTCGTTGTACCTTCTGATGCCACTCAACGAATGTGGTAAGATCTACTCCTAATCGTACTTGTTAGATGATTTGCACTCTAGAATTGAAAGCAGATCTACACTCTAGAATTGAAAGCTCATTAGTTACTCCTTGTAAAAGAGCTGTGACGAGGTTCACTCATCGTTGGTGCAGCTAATTGGTCACCATGCAGATATTTTCTTCAAACACTTCACCAAATAGAAGAAAAGTGAAATGCTTATTAAAGCTCATAACACCTCAAGATCCAAGTTCCATGTTCATTCCTCACCCATTTTGTTTTATACATAGTACTGACCTCAGTCTCACATCAACGAGGTTTTGTTTGTTGCGAAAAGGCATTTCTTTTCATTAATTCCCAAGCAATGTTTTGCTATCCCAAGTTCATATTACTAGCGTTGTTTGCAATGCAAGATTCCCAAACGGGGTTTTATTTTTGTTTGGTATAGCGTTTCTGGAACCCATCTCCTTTGTATTGCTCGCAGTTTTTCCCCGAGTTGTTGATTTGAAATAGATAAAATTTATATATATATATATATATATATATATATATATATATATATATGTGTGTGTGTACTTCCTATTCCATTTTGATAAAAATTTCGAATTCATACTATAATGGCAAATTGTTCTGTAATAGATAGATAGATAATTAGTTGTTAATTAAATAGGAATACAAATTTATACCGTTCTGTAATAGATAGATAGATAATACCATTGTTAATTAAATAGAAATAAAAATTTATATCGTTCTGTAATAGATAGATAGATAATCCATTGTTAATTAAATAAGAATAAAAATTTATACCGTTCTATAATAGATAGATAGATAATACAGTTTTTAATTAAATAGAAATAAAAAAATATATCGCTCTATAATAGATGGATAGATATTACCGCTATTAATGAAATAGAAATAAAAATTTATAAATTTGAATTCTTTCTGTAATCGGTGTTCTGGCATTTTCATTTTTGTAAGACTATTTGAGATTTTGATCTGGCAATTTCGTGTTGGCACTTCATTTCTGGCAATTCATTTTTGTAAGATTAATTCTGAGAACTCGTTTCTGAAATTTCATGCTAGCAAATTCATTCTCGCACATCCGTTTTGTAAGTGGGATTCTGACTTTCGTTCTAGATTTTCGTTCTGGTACTCAATGCCTTACTTAACCCTTGTTGTGCGGGATGGTGCCTACCACTGCCATTTAGGTAACCACTGTATAAACACAATCCTATAGCCACCCAAATTTCTAAGCAAACCCTTCCACCCTTCCCTGCATAGAGAGCATACCCTATCTTGAGAGCATGCCCAATTACTAACCGCGCCTTCTAAACTGGAAATGACATAAATTTACCTTTTATTTCAGTAAACCTTTTTGCCATAGATGACAACAATTTCCTTTAACCTTTGATAGCCCAACCCTACTAACTGTTGGCAGTAACTTTCCACTTCATTTAATTAATGCCTTATCAATGTTAAAGGCTAGTAAGATGTGATTTGGATTAAATTGGAATTTGTCGAATCGATTCTCGGATTCTGTCAGTTGCCAATTTAGAAATTGTCAATTGATTCTGGTCTTTGACAGCTGCCATTGATGGCTGCCAATTGAGGCATGATTTTTGGCATGCGTGCATCAGTTCCCTTTTGGTCTGGAATGCACTCACCGCAGTTGGTTTTTATTGTTAATGATGACATCAATTGGGTTACTAAGGTGCAAATGTCTTGATACGGTGATAGGGTTACTGTAATACGTAAGGGAATGCCATTGAATATTTGTTTATGAAATAAGTAATTATAATATATTGTTTTGAATTATGTAAATGAAATGTTCTTGCAATATAAATAAATGCAATGTTAGTGGTTGATAACATATGAAATGTAAGATCGTCGTTATTTTATTTGCAAGGTTATTTAAGGTCATTGAATATATTGTTTTTGAATATGTAAATGTAAGGTTCTTGCAATATAAATAAAGTGCAATGTTAGTGTTTGATAACATAGGAAATGTAAGATCATTGTTAGTTTATTTGCACTGTTATTGTAATATGAAATGTAATGATATGGTTAATTTATTGTAATTTTATTGTTATTGACAACATATAAAATGTAAGTTCCTTGAAACTAGGTACAATTAATTATTATGATTTAGTAAGTGGGAATTTTGCAATTAATTAAATGTACATTATTTTTAAGGTTGGGTTGGTAACTCATCGACTAATGGAATTTAAATTGGAGTAATTGATCAGTAACTAATGCCAACTTGAGTCATAGATAATGCCTTGTCTTAATTTTGGTTGATTGTTGTCGGAGTCCTTCTGACTTGTGGTTTCCGTAAAGGACGTGGATGTTCATTAATTATTGTTGTACTTGGTTGTAAACATTTAATTGTTGGGTCTGCTTGCGTCGGGTAGGATGTAGACACCTCCATGTTCCTCAAAATAGTGGCCATCCCTGAGACCTTAAATGGTTAAAATCGATGGGAACCTGGGCTTGAGCATTGCTTATGTGTCTTGGAGGTCCTAACCATTGCAGGGTAGGACGGGCGGGTAATCAGTCTTATTATTTTGTCGGTTGAATGTTGTTCTTTACTGGTAGATGTTGATGTGTGTCTTAGATCTTTATGTTGATATCACAGTTGCATGTGTCATGATTCGTCGTCATGTGGTGGCGTAGAGTATAATGTCTTGTTACCCTTGTACACACGCACACACACACAAAAAAAAAAATTGCACTTGTTATAAGAGGTTTGTCATCGTAATGAGGAGGAATGTTACAATTGTGTTAGTGGGATGTAGAAACATCCTTGTTCCTCATAATAGTCACCAGCCCTGAGACCTTAAATGGTTAAAATCAATTGGAACCTAGGCTTGAGCATTTCTTATGTGTCCTGGAGGTCCTAACCTTGTAGGGTAGGTTGGGCGGGTAGTCATTTTATATCCGTTATCTAACCGAATGTTTTTGTAAATTGTTCAAGATGATTATGATGTGCTAAATTGCTACGTTATTTATATTTATGTGAAGTTATCCTTTTTTGACGCATTGAATGCATCGTTAATTATTTCTATGATGAGTAGTTGGTATTTATTTTACCTATGATGTTATTGATTAGGAGCTTGTTGATGGACGTTTATTACATATCATAAACTGGAAGGTTAGATCCAGTTTGGGGTTGTCTGATTAACCCAAGCCGTTTCGTATGATCTAACCTGACGGGTTTAATGGCTATGTTAGCCAACTAGGGTCCTAAAACAATGAAAGGAAATATAATAATCTAAATCTATAACTCTAACAATCAATACATTAATTACAAATGTACAAAAAAAGTGTTAATATACAATGATGATATATAGTTTGTAAAGTTTAAACAAAACTTTCCAAAAGTGGTTGTTTGAGGTGATGTTTCTTAAACTGACTAAGCGAAAGAAAAAATTATTTTAATGATCAAAACTATCAAACTATTGAATAGTGAATGAGTATAATCATAATGATTTGACGAAAATAGACAAAGCTAATTAACGTCCTGATAACACAATTATTATTCATTCATAAATGATTTAAATAAATAACACATAGACTAACCTCTCGTTGATCAACAAAACTGATTTTATATTTTTCTGTTGTTTAAGCTCTCGCTTGTCTTGCATTTAAGGGAAACCTATGACAGAACAATTCTAGTACTTCCAAAATAAATTCAAAGAAGTGCTTGATATTTTTGGAGCGAATTTATAACAATAGAAAGATACATAACTATATTTCCTGTGATCTCAAGTTAACCAACAGCTGACGACGAGATAAATATTGATCATGTGCATTGATATTATCAACTATTTGATATCATAAGTAAATTCAAAAATAACTAAATAGTTGATTGATCACAAGTACAAACTTAACCAAGAGATCATGGAAAACATTTAAATATTTAATGATATGAGATATCTTATGAAGGCAAGACTAAAGCTAAATCAACAATAATAAAATATCATAACATATAAGTAATAGGAGAATACAATGAAACAAGCATTTCACAATTCACATAGGTCTAAATCCAATGGATAACTACTTTCCCATATCACTTTGAAAAATTATATGTCCATACTGTAGTCCAGAAAAAGTTCTCTTTAACACGAAACAACAACATCTATTTAAACATGTCTTGGATCATTAACCTCTTATCATACAAGATAGATGATGATCCCTGAAAATAAGTTGGCTTTACAAAAATTGAATAACAAAGGAGCACTCATGTACGAGTCTATTCATAAAAAATAATTACATAAATGACATTGTTTTATCAAAAATGAGAAATTACTAAGTTATGGAGTGCATTGATCCATGATTCCTTCTCCTTGAAAATAACATCAAAACTATTGTTTTCCTAAAAATGATAAAATGAAATCAAAGTTTTGATACCAATACAAACTAATACTTTCAAATAGACTCGCTACAAAATCGCACAATTTTGTAGCTAGTCTTAAATTAAAGACAAAATAAAAATTAAATCTATCTATTTTATTTTTCCAACATAATTAAATCAAAAGAATCAAAACAACTTTTTATCATTTTAGAGATTAGAGAAAGAAGCATCTGATAAGTCTGAATTAATTATAGTGTTGAAATTCGTTGAATTCTTGATAATCACATTACCATACAGTTTAACCCTTTTTTTTCCCTGTCAGCATTTGATCGAATGCTTGCTTTTAATTCTTCATTTTCCCTCTCAAGCAAGGAGTTTCGTGCAACTAGCTGGTTTAACCATGCTTGGAGATAGGGGATATCTCTGTAGTATCTCTCAACCCAATCAAGATAGTGCTCATAGTGAACTAGTTCTATGGTAGGTAGAGGTAGAGCCTATTTCACAGAGGGCGCTTTGGTCCCAGAGAAGCCTTCTTGATTATTTAGGAACAATGTGACATTAGAATCAAAATCATATTGTATAGCATCAATATTGGCATCATTTCCTAGAAATTGGTTATCTACATATTCTTGGCCAAGAAATTCATCGATGTCATCCTAGAACAAGTGATCGTCAACCTCGATCACTGGGATCGATCTCAGATGATGTCACTAGTGATTTCTTAAACTTTTGGATAAAATCCTACTTGGTCTCTTATTTGAGAAATTTAAATATGAATTACTATGTTCCTTATGTCTGCGATTTTTCTTGATAACTGATTCGTTTGGGACAACCTGAATAGGATCGACAGTAGGAACAAAAGAAACCCTATCCTTTAACACATCTAAAACCTCCTCTAACAATTTCCTAGGCATGAAATCACATCGTGGATTTTTGCCCAATGGGTTCTGCATAGCAACATAGGTTCGATCTGTGGTCGCATGGTATTCTTGTGGATCAAGACATATGCTTTTGATAGCAGGGTTAGATATACAGGGGATGGGGTTTTTTTTGAGCTGGAGAGGTGATTCTACTACATTCTCAAGTAGGGTGAAATTATTTCTAAACAAGAAATCTTCCCAAGTATCCCTAGTCTTGGATAGATGCGAAAACACAAGGATTCAAATCAGTCCATGGTGGAAAAGGCTTAACAGTGGGTTAAAATTCTATCTCTGATAAAGCTTGGACATTTTCTGCAGACTCATAAATAGATAGAAAGGCATATTTAACTTGAAACCTAGAAAAATCATCAGCAAACAAGCATGGTACAAGAAAACCAAGCCATATCTACCTTTGCAATTTATGAATTGTTTAAGTATTAGAAGAAGGTTGTGCCATTGGGGTTTGAAGAGAGTAATCGATGTAACTTTTGGGAGGTATCTCAATTTCTTAGATACCATGAGAAAATTCCAGGTCACGAGTTCGATTTTGGCATTTTTGAACCATTGTTATCCCTTCTAGGATAATCCTATAGCTTGTGCTATGGAATCCTCAGTCACTTCGAGTTGAAGATCCCCAATCTTAGCTTTGAATCCATCAAAAGAAATCGTGATATGATGGGCCACAACGATGTTATAATCCTCAAACCATATGATGAAAATTTCCCAGCCCTGTGCCACAATATCACCTACGACATCGTCATGAGTGAGGAGGGCTTCTAAACCATTGGGTTCAATTCTTACCACAAGATCCATGGGTACTATCACATAGACACAACAAGGGAAGTGAGACGTAGGTTGTTTTCTCCAACACACAAACAATAGTAAGAGGTCTGGAAAATTGAGAGAGGCCCTATACTTAAGGGCTCGAGAGGTTACCATAAATGACAATTTGAGCTTTGAGTGGGTAAGAACCAAAGTACGTGCAAGATAATAAACCATTATGTGAAATGAATACTAAACTCAAAAACCACAACTTACCTCCTTCAACAATGAATGTGAGTCTGATTTATGCAGGACAAAAGGATGATGTGGGATGTAAGTACAACAATCATGTACCAAGGTGATAAGATCGTGATACGACTCATAAGAGAAAGATTTGTATCTCAAATTTAACCGAAGTTTCTGCGCAATCAATCATATATCAAATGTAAAAATCACATTTCAAAAATAAAATCGATATAAGACATATCTTCCCAAGTGTATGAATCAAGTTTTATGATAATGGATGAATGAATTAAAAAGATAGGATTACAATATTTTAAGTTTATATAAAAATGTAGATTCACTTTAGGTGTAATCCCTTTTTCAAAAGAAACAAAGAAATCACAAACTGTACGATGATTACTCAAGACAAATTTTTTTTATAATTTCATGCTTTCAGTCATGAAGTTAAACAAAAAAAATGATAGATTAAAAAAAAAGCTCTTATACTCGCCTAGGCCAATGAATCTCCTCAAAGACAAAAGAAAAAAAAAATTGTAAGGAGAAGGAGGCACCTATAGAAAAATTGATCCCTTGGCGATGACATTTTTCATGATAAATTTTGACAAGAGTTGTTGGCTGCCAACAATGGTGACACACTGGGTGAAATAGTTTTCTCTGTATTACTAGGACTTCATATCAAGGAAACATATGACTTAGTAATAAATTTTAGAAACAGTTAAATACATATCAAACAGTTCGACAATAACTCAGAAAAAATAACACAATCATAGTATTGGATGAATTTCTGTACAAAAATTGTAATCTGGTATCTTGTGTTGACCACAGGGGTAGCAATGTTTATACATATGAATCCAATACAGTTGACATGGCCACTGATTCTAGCATGCATCCATAGCCTCATAATGGATGTCATTTAACCCACTCTATTACTTCTATCCCATCCAAGAGTCATCCATTTATGATAAAAGCATCCTGACACTTTATCAATTTAAAAAAAACATAAATGAGGATCTTCGAAACTCGACATTGATTCATTGGCAATAGTCATGTTCAATACCCCTGCGAAGTTGTCTTGGTATCATGTCTGCATTTACCCACTGCTAGCAGACCTATTCAGTGTCTTGATGGGTTTACACACAATTCCCAGACATTAATGTCCTTCTAACTCTCTAAAATTTCTTTATAAATTTCCAAAAACCTCATGATATTAAGAGAGTAGGGTGATACTGAAGATCTCATAGTTTGGAATTGATCATTTAAGAATTAATTTTCTGCTTTGATGACTTTCATCATAATTTGGACAATTGTATTTCAGTTAATAAATCATCTCTGGGATAGGTAAGCACTTTGAGTTGTTCTCATTAAAACAAGGACGACGTTAGAAGAAGTTTTTTTTTTAAGGATAATCGTGTTTTCCTGTGATTTTAATGAAAAAGTATAAACAATAACTGGATAAAAACTTACTTCTGTGTGATATGATCTTAGCACTTACTGTTAAGGTGCTTGACTATTATCAACTGTTGCTAATGAAAAAAAAATATGATTCCCTTCAATAAGGAATGGTGATCAAGAAATAATCATCTAGAAAACAAATAAAAAATCAAACAAAATGAAAAGAACCAAAAACAAAAACAGAAAGGAAAATTAAAAATATTTACAAAAGGGTGGATCTGAATTCATCAAGCGAAATATCTCTTGTGATCCTGGCCATTCACTGGGAAAGTGTCTGGTTGTTCCTCCAAGTTATGCAAACGAAAAGAGTTGGGACCCAATTTTTCATAAATTACAAATGACCACAACCATAGGTTTTGGAACTTGGTATGTTCTCATTTACTCTCGTGCACTTTCTCCCGTTTGAGGACCAAATACCCTCCACTAAAATTCCTTTTAGAGGATGAACTTGTATCAAACCAACTCTTCACAATTTGTTGGTGCTAATTGAGTTTATGTTTTTATTGTGTTCTTACCTCTTCTAATTTTAATAAATCATTTATCTAGTTTTCTAGAGGAAGACAATCCTCTTCTTGAACTTTCTGCGATAATTGTAGAGAAGGAAGTAGGACAGGTGGGGGGAGAATGGATTCTCTTTCGTAAACTAGGAAGAAAGGAGAATTACCAATGGATTATTTTGGAGTTACCCTATCAACCCAAAGTGCTTTGTACAATGCATTGTGGAAATTCTTGTGGTTTTCTGAAACTGTCCTTTTTATGATCTTGACCAGATTCTTATTTGTTGACTCGGCTAGACCATTCCCTTTAGGGTAATAGCTTGCAAAATACTTCAGTTTAATCACTTTTTCTAGAGTGAAAAAAATTATATCTAGGGAAGAAAAATAAGAAGCATTGTCAAAAACCAGACATTCAAGAATTATGAATCGAGTGATAATATGGGAGCTCAGAAATGACACTACCTAGTTTGTATTGACCACTTTTAATGGTAAAGCTTCAGACCATCTTGTAAGATATTTTGTTATCATGAGAATGTACTTGTGATGTTGCGAGGATAGGGGATTGATTGGTCCTATAATGTCTAGGCCCCATTGCTGAAAAGGTTCATCTACCTTAACATATTGCAAAGGAAAAGATGCATTTTTAACTCGTCCTACATCCTTTTGACAGATTATACACTTGCGGGACAGTGTATGGGCATCCTTAAACAAGGTAGGCCAATAGTATTCATCCCTTAGAACATTTTGGTCAATGTTATCTCCACCAAAATGACCATCGACATCACTGGAATGAAGTTCAACCAACATTTTTTCGAACTCCTCTTTTTCTAAACAACCCAAAAAAACATCGTCAAAATTCTTTCGAAATAATATATCATTGATTAATTGGAAAGATACATATTTAATCCTAAGTGATATTCTATTTTTGGGATCAAGATTGCAAGGATCAGATCCATGCAGTAAATAAAATTTGATATTCTCATACCAGGAATTGGGCACAGTTTGTGTAAAACTGATTTATTTTTCAACATGTTGATTTATAGTTGATGTATTCATTTGACTTTCTAATTTATCAACTGAATCAACCACCATTTTACAAAGGCCTTGACCTCTAATGATTTCACCAGGTACTATTTCAAGGTCATATTTCTAAAGTGATGTCATCCAATTGGCCCTTTTTTCTCCCAGCTCTCTATGTACTAACAAATTTCTCACAACAGGGTAAGGAATAACATTTTTTGTCCTGGATTTCAACAAGTATGATCTGAAATGTTTCACATCTTTAAAATAGCACATGCCTACTGATCTACCGCAGGATAATTTAGTTTTTTCCCTATAAAGCCAGAGCTCATAAATGACATCGGTATCTCATTTCTTTCTGCAATTTTCTGTGTGAGTACATCGACATAATATCTGTTAGATGCAAAAGTATATAATGTAAAATCTTGGGAAAAATTAGGTCTCATTAGGGAAGGTGCCTCGATTATGGATTTTCTGATTAAATAGAAAGATTGACTCTCTTGTGGTCCCCATTTGTATTGGACATCCTTCTTTATTATATTTTGTAGAGTTCTGACCATCTCCGAAAAGATCATAACAAATCGTCTGAAAAAATTATTTTTTCCTAAAAAGGATTGCATGGCCTTATTGGTAGAAGGTGAGGGAAGTTTGGCAATATCTTGGGTTATTTTGAGATCAATTATCATTCCATATTTAGAAAATATAAACCCAAGCAATTTACCTTGTTCTACTGCAAAGACCATTTTTTTAGGATTGAGTGAAATGTCAAACTTGCAACATTGTTCTAACACAACCCTAAGGTGAAACAGGTGATTTTTCTTATTTTTGGAAAAATGACATGGCCAAGATAGACCACAACTGAATGCTTGATGAGGCCACGAAAATCAATGTCCATTTCTTTATAAAAAGTGGCACCAACATTTATCATTCCAAAATGCAATTTTCTGTAGGCGTATGTGCACAATGGGGTACGAAAGGTGGTTTTAAGTTGGTCTAAAGGGGACATAAGGACCTGGTTATATCCTGAGAACCCATATAATAAAGACATTTTTCTAGAACCAGACACTCGTTGTAGAATTTGTTCCATTGGAGGGATCAGGTAGTTGTCTTTATCAGATGCTCAATTTAAATTTAGAAAATCGACACAAAATCGAATTTATCCACTCTTCTTCCTTATAGGGACTAAGTTAGATACCCATTGAGTATGCCTAACTAGAAAAATTATCTTTGCAGTAAGTAATTTATTTAGTTCTTTTTTTACGATAGGTTGCAATTTAGGATTCATTTTCCTCAATTTTTGTTGGAAAGGCTGAGTTTGGGGTTTCATAGGAATTACGTGTTGTATGATGTTTGGGTCGAAAGTTTCTAGATCGTTATACATCCACGCAAATACATCTTTAAATTCTTTGAATAGCTTCATAAAAGTTGTTTTTTCCTATTCAGATAACCCTCTTCCCAAATTGATATTTTGAGGATGATTTTGCGTTCCTAAATTGATAGTTTCATACAACAAAGAGGAACTCTTCATTTTCCAATTTACTACCCATCTAAACTTGTCATGTAGGACATAAAATTTTTCTAATCTATCAATAGATTTGGGAACAAAGTTTACCAACTCGAATGATGATTCTACAGATCAATGGTCAGATATTACGGTGAAGTCTCAGAGATTTTCGTCGTGAGTGATTTCATCGATAACTGCATCCTAGAAGGTGTCTTCCATGTGCATAAAATTGATGATCTGTTGATCATCATAAAATACTCGCTAGTTTGTGATGTTGTCAAGAATCAATGGCCTAAATAACAATTCAACCATGAATGCATTAGGAGAAAGACCTTCGATGGGCAACAATTTAGAAGCAACATTGGCTAGTAAATCAACTTCTAAATTACTCATCCTAGGAATGGAATTGATATTGAATGCTATAAATTTGTGCATTAAACCCCATACTTCATTTTGGTAATTATTCAGATGCGGTGACAAACAATGTATTGGATTTCTTACCTGTTTGACTACGATTTCTGAATCACCAAATACTACCAAATTTTGCATGTTCATGTCTAATGCCTTCCTTAGTCCTTGCAGAAGTTCATTTTACTATGTTGTGTTGTTAGTAAATTCAAACTCCAATCATCGGGAAATAAATGTTTTGTTACCTATGGGATCGATGAGAACAAAACCAACACCCGCCCCTTCCCGGGATTTAGATCCATCAAAATAAAAGGACCAGATTTGTGCGTCATTAGCAATATTCAGCATACTTGGAAAATATGGTGCCTGCGTATAGGCTATTACTTCAGATTGATGTTCTGGGTTAGTGATAGACGAAATTCCAGTCATGAAATTACCGAAAAAAGTATTCGTTCCCTGCGTTTAAATAGAATTTGCAGTAGTAAAAAAAGGCTAATTTCGGTCATTCAGATCTGTCACAGTGTACTTGAGGTAACATTCTCTATTTATTATGATCTTGTTGGGCTGTCCATTTTCTGGAATCCATAGATGAGACTAGTTTGTAGCAAAATATCTGTGCAAGTGTTCTGACCAATCGCTACTAAAAAAAAAACCATAAACTTCAGGAATGTCAAAAAATAATATCGATTACTTGATGAACCTTGGGATTGGACGATAATATAATCAACAAATTTTTGAATTCACCAATAACTTTAATAGTAGTTCAATCTAACAGACAAAGCTAATTAACATCTAGATAATGTAATTTGTATTCGTTCATAAATGATTTAAATAAATAAAACAGAGACTAACCTCTAGTTGATCAGGAAAATTGATTTTATGTTTCTATGTTGTTTGAGATCCTGCTTGTCCTGCATTTAAGGGAAACCTATGACAAAAAAATACTAGTACTTCCAGAATAAATTCAATGAAGTGCTTGATATTCTTGGCGTGAATTTTTAATAGCATAAAGATACATAACTATATTTCCTGTGATCTCAAGATAACCAACAACTAAGAAAGAAATAAATCTTGATCTTGTGCATTGATGTTATCAACTATTTGATATCAGAATTAAACTAAAAAATAACTAAATATTTGATTGATCACAAGTACAAACTAAACCAACAGATCATGCACAACATTTAAATATTTAATGATATAAGATATCTTATGAAGACAAAACTAAAGCTAAATCAACAATAATAACATTTCATAACATAGAAGTAATAGGAGAATACAATGAAACAAGAATTTCACAATTCACACAGGTCTAAAGCCAATGGCGAACTGCTTTCCCATACCACTTTGAAAAATTATATTTCCATATTGTAATCCATAAAAAGTTCTCTTTAACACTAAACAACAACAACTATTTAAACATGTCTTCGATCATTAACCTCTTATAATACAAGATAGAGGATGATCCCTGAAAATAATTTGGCTTTACAAAAATAGAATCACAAAGGAACACTCATGTAGGAGTCCTTTCATAAAAAATAATTACATAAATGATAATGTTTTATCAAAAATGAGAAATTACTAAGTTATGGAGCACATTGATCCATGATTCCTTATCCTTGAAAATAGCATTAAAAGTATTCTTTTCCTAAAATTGATAAAACGAAATCGAATTTTTTATACCAATACAAACTAATACTTTCAAATAGATTGGCTATAGAATCTCATGATTCTATAGCTAGTCTTAGATTAAAAACAAAATAAAAAGTAAATCTATCTATTTTATTTTTCCAACATAATTAAATCAAAAAAATCAAAACAACTTTTTACCCTTTAAGAGATTAGACAAAGAAGCATCTGATAAATCTGAATTAATGATAGTGTTGAAATTCGTTGAGTTCTTGATAATCACATTACCATACCATTTCACCCTTTTGTTTGCCCTATCAACGTTCAATCGAAGGCTTTCTTTTAATTCTTCACTTTCCTTATCGAGAGAGGAATTTCATGCAACCAATTGGTTTAACCATGCTTGGTTATAGGGGATATCTCTGTAGTATATCTCAACCCAATCAAGATAGTTTTCATAGTGAACTGGTTCTATGGTAGGTAGAGGTACAGTCTGTTTCACAGAAGGATCTTTGGTCTCTTCTGTAAATTGACTCAGATTGTGTCGTATACCAGAGAAGCCTTATTTATTATTTAGGAATGGTGGGATATTAGAAACAAAATCATACTATATAGCATCAATAATGAAATCATTTCCCAGAAATTGGCCATCCACATATTCTCAGGAAATAAATTCATCGATCTCATCCTTAGACAAGTGATCATCGACCTCAATCATTGGGATCGAGCTCAGATGATCTCGCTGGTGATTTCTTAAAATTTTGGCTAAAAGCTTGCCTGATCTCTTGTTTTAGAAATTTAGATGTGAACTACTTTGTTCCTTATGTCTACGATTTTTCTTGATAACCGATTCATTTGGGACAATCTGAATAGGCTCAACAATAGGAACAAATGAAACCCTATCCTTTAACACATATAAATCCTCCTCTAACGATTTTCTGGGCATGAAATCACATCGTGGGTTTTTTCCCAATGGGTTCTGAATAGAAACATAGGTTCGATCTATTCTCGCATGGTCTTCTTGTGGATCAAAACATAGGTTTTTGATAGTAGGGTTAGATATATAGGGGTTGGGGTTTTTCTTGAGGTGGAGAGGTGATTCTACTGCATTATCGGGTAGGGTGAAATTATTTCTAAACAAGAAATATTCCCAAGTATCCCCACTCTTGGATAGATGTGAAAACACAAGGATTCAAGTAAGACCATGGTGGAAAAGGCTTGACAATGGGTTAAACTTTTGTCTTTGATAAATCTTAGACATTTTTTGCAAACTCATAAACAGATAGAAAGGCATATTTAACTTGAAACCCAGAAATATCTTCAACAAACGAACATGGTACAAGAAAACCAAGCCATATATACCTTCAGAATTTATGAATTGTTTAAGTATTAGAAGCAGGTTGTTCCATTGGGGTTTGAAGAGAGTAATCGGTGTACTTTTTGGGTAACAACTCAATTTCTTAGAGACCATGAGAAAATTCTAGGGCACATGTTCAATTTTGGCATTTTTTAACCATGTTTCTCCCTCCTGGGATAATCCTATAGCTTGTGCTATGGAATCCTCGGTTACTTCGAATTGTAGATCCCCAATATTAGCCATGAATCCATCAAAATACTAAGAGAAATCCTGGTCCATAGTGAGTTTATAACCCTCAAACCATTTGATGAAAATTTTCAAGCCTTGTGCCACAATATCGCCTATGACATCGTCATGAGCGAGGAGGGATTTCAAACCATTGGGTCCAATTATTACCACGATAGCCATGGGTACTATCACATAGACACAACAAGGACAATGAGAGGTAAGTTGTTTTATCCAACACACAAACAATAGTAAGAGGTTTGCAAAATCTGGAGAGGCCCGATACCTAATGGTTCGAGAGGCTACCATTACTCACAATTTGAGCTTTGAGTGGGTAATAACCAGAGGACGCGTAGGATAGTAAGACATTCTGTGAAATGAATGCTAAACTCAAAAAACACTACTTACCTCATTCAACAATGAATGTGAGTCTAAGTTATGCAGGACAAAAGGATGATGTGGGATGTAAGTACGTCAGTAATGTACTAGGGTGATAATATTGTGATATGACTCGTAAGAGAAAGATTGATATCTCAAATTTAACCCAAGGTTCTGCACAATCAAGCATATATCACATGTAAAAATCACATAATCAAAAATAAAATCAAGATAATTCATATCTCCCAAAGTGTATGAATCAAGTGTTATGATAATGGATCAACGAATGAAAAAGATTGGCTTACAAGATTTTAAGTTTATATAAAAAAATAGATTCCCTTTAGGTGTAATCCCTTTTTCAAAAGAAACAAAGAAATCACAAATTGTATGATGATTACTCAAGACAAAATTTTGTTCTAATTTCATGCTTTCAATCATGAAATTAAACAAGAAAAATGATGGATTAAAAAAAAAACTCTTATACTAAGCTAGGCCAATGAATCTCCTCAAAGCCAAAAGATAGAAAATTTTGTAAGAAGGAGGAAGCTACAAAAAAATTTATCCCTTGGCGATGACATTTTTCATGATAAATTTTGACAAGATTTGTTGGCTACCAACAATGTTGCGGTGATCACGTGTTGATGTTAATTTATTAATGAAGAAAAAGTTTTTACCTTTTGTGCTTCACTTTTTCTTAGGAATAACAGAGGGATGTTACAATTTGTTTTTGAAAACATCCAAGATTTCTCCACAAAGTACAAGGATTTGTTGTTGCAACTCGAGGCTTGCAGGGTTGACACATCAAAGGAGGAAAAGTAAATGTTTCCCACCATTTTTTCAAAACTTGGTATAGAATACTTTGTCTTTGTTTCCACATTTCACACTCAGAGATTCACTAATGGAAAATCATGGACTATGCCCTATTTGGATACCTTCATTAAGTCCATGATTCAGGACAAACATAAATTCATCAAAATGGGTGTAATAAAAAAATCTAAAGCACATGCACTTGCTGCACATGTTTGCAGTGGTTCTCAAAATCATAAATACAAAGTGAAAGGAAAACCCAAGTCACGTGAAAAGTATAAGAAGGAATTGTACTCCAAACCCTTCAATGATTCCTGAAGATCAAAAAGTGGAAAACAGTTGAAAGGAAATACGTGTAGCTACCACAATCAAGGATTCCATCTAGAATCTATATGCATGAAGAAGAAGATAGACCTTATGGTTCATAGTCTTCAAAAGAAAAACCTTAGGGAACAAATTCCCAAGGGAGCCTTGTTGGGTATTTGTTATATTCTTTGCATGATTACCCTTAGTGTTTTCTATGTTGCACCAGATGCGCAGGGGTGTTTGAGGGGGGAGACATCCCCCCTATGTAGGGGTTCAGGGGGAGCACCCCCGAGAATTTTTTTTTTCCTCAAGAAACATGTCACATTGTTTCCTTATTTTTCATGTCACCTCGATTTTCAAGTCCATTGTTGGGAGGTTTTTTGACACATAGTTTATGTTGATGGTTTTCTATTTCCGGTTAAGGAATTATGGTTGTTGACTAATCCAGTTCATTGGGGTAGGGTTTTGGATGACACTGGCTCATATATTTTTATTGTATTGTAAACAATGTATCACAATGAATGAATATAGAATATAATGGTTTTCCTAGTTTGGGTTTCCAGGGGAATTTTTTTTTGTGTAATGTGTGTATTTGCGATTGTATATTTTTTCTTCTTTTATTGAAAAATTGTTTGTATTAAAATATTGTACAAGGTTAACATCTACATTTGGTATCAAATATTTGTTAACTTCAGGGGGACTCCTCTATAGTAAATGGTTTGTCTTGGGACTATGATAAGCCTTGTTACAGTGGCATATTTGTGGTATTGATTTTTAAGGTGAAAAGAAATGGTGAGAAGTTTGAAAATGGAGATTGAGAAGTTTAAAGGGAAAAATTTTGAGTTGTGGAATCTCAATACGGAAGATCTGTTGTTGGAAATATATCATTGGATCATGGTGGATCCAAGTAATGCACCTACAAGAACTTCAACATATAATTGGAAAAGGTTGGATCAGAAGGCGAAGAACAAACTCTAACTATGTCTCTCAAATTCAATATTATTGAATGTGCCATAGGTAGCTATAGATAAATATTTATGGGATACGTTGGGTAATTTGTATCCATATAAGTCCCTAGTAAATAAACTATTTATGAGAAAGAAGTTGTATAACCTGAGGATGAGAAATGGATACTTGGTGGATGAACATTTGAATGCCTTCAATACTGTGGTAAGTCAGTTAGTATTTGTTGAGAATAAAATTTCAGACAATTATAAGTATATCAGTTTATTGTTCTCTTTACCATACTCGTGGGATAGTCTAGTTGTGGCCATAGATATTAATAAAACTTCCTTGAAGTTTGATGAAGTGGTCTCATCCTTGTTGTCAGAGGAGATGTGATGGAAGAACATGTAAGGATAGAGAAAAAATGAATTATTTGAAAGAGGACGGTTCGAGGAAATAAAAACATCTAAGTCCTCAAGTGGGAGAACTAAGTCTAAGGGAAGCTATAAGTCCCCCAAAAATTTTGTAAAGGTATCTTGGAGATGTGGAAAATAAAAGAACTACAAGAAGCAATGTAGATCCAAAATTGAGAAAAATAAGGGATGTGAAGAATCTTCTTCTACAGAAGAAAATACCTCCCAGGAATAAAGACGGGATGTGTACTTGGCTTCTTCAAGCACACGTACAGATCATGAGGCATGGTGAGTTGAATCAAGTGCATCCTTTCATATGACTCCCCACAAGGACTAGTTTTATGAATATTAAAGGTATGATGGAGGTAATGTTTTCTTATGTGATGACTCGAAAACCAGAATCATAGGTCAAGGAAAATTCAAGTTGAGGCTCATAGATGGAAGGATTATAGCACTACATGTTTTTCTGCACATCCGAGGATTGGGCGAAAATTTGATTTATGTAAGAAAAATGGATGATGTAGGGGTAAAAACAATATTTGAAAAGGAAACATGCAGGATGGTTCGAGGAGCAATGGTGTTGCTAAAGGGATTTCAGTTTGGAAATCTATATAAGATGAAAGAAAGGACTATTAGTGATGGGTGTAATAGTTCCATTTTTCTTTATATTGGAGTTGAAGAAGAAAGAACTCCTATAGTCTCTAGAGAAAAGGTTATGATGTGGCATTAAAGACTGGGGCATATTGGAGAGAAGGGTCTTCGACTAATACACAATAAAGGTACGGTTGAAGGTATATCTAAATGCTCTATGGATTTTGATTTCTGTGAACATTGTGTATATGGGAAGCAAATTCAGGTAAGATTTCCCTCTAGTTAAATGAGGGCAGAAGGAATTTTACAGCTAGTTCACAATGATGTGTTTAGACCTATGTCAATTCCATCATTGTGAAATTCTATGTACTATGTCTCATTTATAGATGACTTCTCAAGGAATAATTGGATATATTTCCTCATGAAGAAATATGAAGTCTTTGACAAGTTTAAAGAGTTTAATGCTCTTGTTGAGAATCAAAGAGAGAAAAAAATTAAGGTGTTGACGAAAGATAATGGTGGAGAGTTCCGCGGGGATGAATTTGAATAATTTTGTAAGAAGTGTGGTATATAAAGGAAAACTAATACTCAATATACACCTCAAATTAATGAAGTTGTAGAAAGGTGACATGACGTTGATGGAAAAATCAAGGTGCATGCTCAGTGGTGTCAGGTTAGGGAAAGAATTATGGGCAAAGGAATTGGGTACTGCATATTACCTGGTCAACATCACCCTCATTAGCATTGGATGAAAAGAATTCACAAGAGGTATGGACTGGTAAGAAACCTTCTCTCGCACATATCAAGGTATTTGGTTGTGAGGTCTATGTTCGTGTTCCAAAGGAAAACATGAGTAAGATAGATAATAAGGTTTAAAAGTGTATCTCTATTGGGTATAAAGATAGTCTCAAAGGTTATAAGATTTGGAACCCAGAAACTAAGAAGGTTGTGTATAGAGGAGATGTGGTATTTAAATAAATGAAGGATGTTGTTAAACATGAATTCCTATCAAGTAAGAAAGAACTAGAGAAAATAGAGTTTGATTTAAAGGATGATGAATCATAATTTATAGAAAAACAAGAATCATAAGAATAAGATCCTCATACTCTATTATTGAGGAGATCACTTTGAGAAAGAAGGTTACCAAAAAGGTATACTCCATCTGATTTTCGTTCAAATTTTTCTTTGTCTATTACTAATGATGATCCTAGAACTATTAGGGATATAGTGGATTTAGAGGATGGAAAGCTCTGGAAAAAGGCCATTGATGAAGAAATGGAAACCTTGGATAAGAATGAGGCTTGGGATCTATTGGAGTTGTTGACTAGAAGAAATCCCATTGAGAAAATGGGTGTTTAAAAATAAGTTGAATGAAGAAGGCAACGTGGAGAAATACAAAGCTTGGTTGGTAGAAAAGGGTTATTCCTAGGTTGAGGGAATTGATTTTGGTGAGAATTTTTCTCATGTTTCCAAGTTAACTTATATAAGATTTATGTTATCTATTGTTGTTGCATTTGATTTTGAAGTAGAACAGATGTATGTGAAGACAAAATTCCTACATGGGGATCTAGAAGAAGAAATATATATGAAGCAACCATAAGGATTTTCTGAGAAGGGAAAGATAGATATGGTATGCATGATGAAAAAGTATCTATATGGTTTAAAACAATCATGAAGGATGTGGTATCAAAAATTTGACACTTATATGGTGAGACTTGGTTTCACAAGAAGCAAAGAGGATCATTGTGTGCATTTTAAGTTAATTGGTGATCATTTGATTTATTTGGTCTTATACGTGGATGACATGTTGTTGAAAGGAAACATCAAGGGAGTTATCCAGGATGTGAAAAATCATTTGTCCTCTAAATTTGACATGAAGGATATCGATGCTTCAAAATTCATTTTGGGCATGGAATTTAAAAGATATCAAAAAAAGAGGAAACTTTGGTTAAATTAGAGAAAATATGTCAAGACAATATTGCAAAGGTTTAATATGCAGGAATGTAAATCGTTCAAGGTCTCTATTCCTGTGGGTGTAAAATTATGTTCATATTAGTGTCCCAAGACACATGAAAAGGAGGAGGGCATGCCTTATGTTCCATATGTGAGTGCAGTTATCAGTTTGATGTATGAAATGGTCTATACTAGACCAAACATTGCACATGCAGTGGTATTTTTGAGTAGGTATATGTCAAAACCAAGAAAAGAGCATTGGACAATAATAAAAATGGTTTTCAGGTATTTTCGTGGCATGGCTAGCTATATATTGTGCTACCAAGGAATACCGGGATTGGACAGAGTGTTGGACATACATGGATTTGTGGATGTAGACTGGGCTAGAGATTTGGATTGTAGGAGATCTACAAGAGGGTATGTGTTTAATCTGTTTGGGGGAGAAATCAACTGGATGAGAAAAAAATAGGTTGTAGTGGAACTTTCAACTAAAAAATTTGAATACATGGCAACCACTCATGCAAGTAAGGAAGCAATATGGTTAAAAAGATTGTGNATAGGGGAATCGGTAACTGGCGGTTCTCGTACTCGAGTGACATAGGGTCGATCTCCATCAGCTACCACTATAACCCCAGGTGCAACCACCCAACCCGCAAGAATGGCACATGAGTAAATCCATGCGAGAATCGAACATGAGACTTCATTTTACAAATCCTTCTATTTACACGACACTTGCCAATCTGTCTACACCCGTGTGGGCATGTTCAGGTATTAGGTTGGTACAACAAGATGTAAGGATATATTGTGATAGTCAGAGTGCATTTTTTCTAGAGAATAAACTAACTTATCATTCAAAGACAAAGGATATTGATAATCAATATCACTTTGTGAGAGAAATGGTTGAAGAAAAGAAGGTGTTGCTGATGAAGGTGGACACTTTGAAGAATGTTACATATTCATTAACAAAATCTATGATCATTGAGAATTTATCTTGGTGTAGAGGATCCATATGTATTTGTTCCTTGGATTGTTGACTATGTAACCTTGTAACCCCCTATATGCAAAGAAAAAAACAAGTGGGAGAATGTTGGGTATGTGTTAGATTATCTGCACGACTAGCTCTAGTGTTTTCTTATTTTTCTAGGCACGTAGGGTGGTTTGAGGGGAGATAGTCCAAATGCAGAGGAGATCATAGGAAGTGCCCCTGAGAATGTTTTTTGGCCTCGGGAAACATGTTACATTTTTAGCTCGTTTTTTCGTGTCGCCTCGATTTTCATGTCCATTGTTGGGAGGCTTTTCGCCACATGGTTTTTTCCAATGGTTTTATATTTATGGTTAAGTAATTAGGGTTGTTGACTAATAGAGGCCATTGGTTTAGGGTTTTGGATATTGTTGGCTCCTATATGTATATTTTATTGTAAATAATGTATCACAATGAATGAATATAGAATATATTGGTTTTCCTAGTTTGGGTTTCCAGTGGAAAAATATATGTGTAATGTATGTATTTTCCATTGTATCTTTTTTGTTCTCTTATTGAAAATCTATTTGCAGTAAAATATTGTACAAGGTTAACATCTATAGTGCCAAGAAGAAGCCAAAAGATCATTCTCCAAAAGGTAATCATCATCCATTGGTTGTTGTTCACTCTTCCCATGATTCTTGGATCATGGATTCAGGCACATCCCACCATATGGATACCATAGAGGATATATTATCTTCTTTCAATGCATGCAATCGACCTCCTATCCTAATTGGGGATGACTCTCCAATCGAGGGAACCAAAAAATGGAGAGTAGAACTATATCGGGAATTTTTGAGAATGTTCTTCATGTTCCTCAATTTTCCATGAATATGCTCTCAGTGTATCAAAATACACATCGAGGCTTAAGGAAAAAGGTGGACTTCACACTAGAATCTGTGTCCATATTTGACATGCAATACAACTCCAAGGTTGTTGTCAGGGAGGTAAGTCGTCAATCTGGCTTATACACTTTTTCTAATTTTATTGAACCTAATTCCTTTATACTACTTACACATGTTGATGACAGTAGTAGATTATGGAAATAGAGGTTTGGTCACCTGAACATCAGGTACATGCAAGAACTTAGAAACAAAGTGATGGTCAATGTATTTCTTGATATCCACTTTTCCAGATGGGTTTGTGAAGGATGTGTCTTTGGAAAGAACCCTCGAGAGAAGTTCGAGAAGGGGAAGGCTTACATGGCCTCCTCTTCATTGGATCAGATTCACAGTGATCTCATGCATCCATTCCAATATCCATCCATAAGAAAGGAAAGTTACATGTTTACATTTTTGGATGATTGCTCATGTTATACTTGGGTATGTTTTCTAAGGAAGAAGTCTATGTTCTTTGAGAATCTCAAAGAGTTCAAAGCACTTATTGAGACTGGATCAAGGGGAAATATCAAATCCCTTCACAAATATAATGGGGGGGAGTACATAAATAAATATGTTCAAAATCTTTGTATTGAGGCTAGGATACAACTACAACACATAGTACCATATACTCCACAAAAAAGCGAGGTTGTTGTGCGGAGAAATAGATCTCTCAAAGAGATTCCTAATTGCATGCTACATGCAAAGGAGCTTCCTCACAAGCTTTGGGATGAGGAACTTAACATATCCCATCATATACTTATTAAGGATAGGAATCCTTTTGATGTTTGGTGTATAAAAAAATTGTATTTCACTGTAACATACCCAACCACCAACAGGTCGGGCTACGCGACTTCAAATCCACTCTATGGACTTCTTTCAACTTATAATCTAACTTTTAATTAATAAAGATGCATGAACTATTTTCATGCATAGATCATGATTCATTCTATAAAATAAATAAATGAAGCATATGTCATGCACAAAAATAACTAACTAGCATGCATAATATTGATCCAGGATCTCTTCATCGAGTGACTTATAAAGAATAAATTAAATAAGAATAAATTAAAGTGCACCATTAAAGAAGGAAAAGATCAATAATGAAGAGACATAAGCATCAATTTTGAAGACAAAAAAATTGATAATGGAGTTCGTCCCTAGTGGACTACGTCTCTGGGTCCTTCTCTCAAATGGGTAGGACTTTTTATTAACTCCGTAAACTAATTTGGAAAAATACATGAGTATACCTCATTTTGAAATCAAGCTACATAATTTTTTCTCATATCAGAAAAAAAAATAACACCACTAAATTCACGGCATTGAATTTCACAAAAATGATTATCTCCACGCTTCAATCTGACTCTGGAACTCCCAGGCCCAAGAGAAAATCTGTCTCAGTTTTCATTCCCTGTAACCTGCAATAAATGATGAATAATTTATCTCAAAAACTGTGTCAGTTTGTACCCACACAGACCCTCCTTCCAGCACTGGGCAGATTCATATTTTAAATAAATAAATTGATGCTGTAAACAATGTGAGGTTGTTACCGTTGAAATAATGTAACTACGAAGAGCATTCTTATTATTTTGTTATTGGATTAAATCCCCATTGAGGATTAATCATGTCATTATTATTATTTTTATTATTATATTAATCCCCATTGAGGATTAATCAAGTCGGTAATTGTATAAGGACCAAATCCCCTTTTGCAGATTGGTCATCGTACAATTATAATGTAAAGAATAAGAAGTCGGTCCCAACAGTTAAAATGAAAGGGCCAGATTTAATTAAAGGTGGATTTACCCACCCAGTGTGAGAGGTCGGCCCTGCCAGATGGTGACTCTTCACACGTGCCAGATTAGTATAAATAAGAGGCTAGTGCCTCACTTCTAACACACACTTCACTTGCTCATGATCTTATGAGGCAAGTTGACATTTCAAGTTGGTGAGAGGAGAAGAAGGGTGGCACATCTCTTGGAGGATTTTCTGTATTGGTTGAGTTATCTCTTGAACATTTGATAAGCTATTTATGATAAGGAAATTTTTGTTGGGTTTTCTTCCCCTAGAGGGTTTCCCAGGATAAATGTTGTGTCTATTGTGGATGTGTATTTCTCAGTGATCTTGTTCTTATTATGCTCTTATCTTTATGAAATGCAAAGAACTATAATAATAGCATAAACATTAACATGGAATCATATCCAACCTGAAGAAAGCACAATCTGCAAAAAGAAAAAAGTCACTGTTACCGGGGCCCAAAATTAGGGTTTTGAAAAAGTGAGAGTTTTCAGCTATCTATCACCATAGAAAGTTGTGCCCTCCCCCAAGGATCCATTTGGCACCTAGAGTGCACCTTTTCAGTGGCTAGATTCTTCGGAAAGTGAAACCCTAGTTTCACAAAGTACCAGAAAACCAGAAAACTAGAGTACCAGAAGTACCAGAGTACCAGAAGTACCAGAAAACCAGAAGCACCAGTCCATAAAATCCGCAGAGCAGATTTGAAGGGGTAAAATTTGG